>JAGTTD010000002.1:36553956-37048385 GCA_018398585.1 Simmondsia chinensis | reverse complement strand
GGGGAGGGGGTAGTGGATCCTAGGCTCGTTACCGTCCCAGGGTGGCCATGTGAGGAGGCGGTAGTGGCTCCTGGGCTCGTTACCGTCTAGGGGTTACTTTTATATTATCCACTTTCTATACCTTTCTAACATGCTGTTTATATCGCTACTCTTCATCAAATTGTTTAGAAAGGAGATATTATGATTGTTTAGCGGACCTTTCCCTTCTTTGTTGTCTAATTCGAATTCGAACTCTAAATAATGACTGAGTAGCTCCAATGCAAGAGGCCAATTGATTCCTTTCCTCCCTTAATTAGTGAAATTTCGATTCAACATGAAAAATACGATGCTAAGTTTTCGAGTTTTTTTGAAGATAAACTTCGAGATGGAAAGAAGCATTAGAAGTTACACAGGAAGACTAGAGGCACACTTTGTATTGAGTGAATCTACATTCCTTGCTCACAACCAAGCTTAGTCCAGTAGCATTAATGGGCCTAACCGTTGTTTAGCCATGTAAAAATAAGGGTTATTTACTCTAAAGGTCCTTATACTTTATTCATTGTGTCAATGTGGTCCTTGTACTTTAATTGTGTTAATTTAATTCCTGAACAATTCAAAATGTGTCAATTTAGTCCTTTGGTCAAATTTAAGTTAAGTTAGTGATGTAATTTTGAACGGAAAAATTTTGTTAGATGTATAAATTATTATAAATTCATCAATTTACTCAATTCAACCCAAATCGTGGCCAAACCATTAAAAATTTTATTAAAAACTTAACATAAACTTTTCTCTAAGGACCAAATTGTACATTTTGAATTGTAGAGGGTCTAAATTGACACAATTAAAAGTACAATGACTATATTGACGCAATAGACAAAGTACAGGGACTTTTGGCGTAAATAATTCTAAAATAATTATCTTTCTAAAATTGATTTTTCAAATTATAAATGAGCACATCTTTAATCAAATTTTTTTTTAAATGCTTCTACTTCTGATTAAAATAAGAAACACTATTTAAAAGAAAACAAAAATAAATTTTGTTGATCTGGGTGTGTGTTGTATTTGGCCAAACATTATGAGAAAAATAAGAAAAACGCGCTTTTCAATTTAAAAGCATCGTTGTATACTTAAAAGCTTGGTCAAATAAGCATCTACAAGGGGCACTCATCAGGTGTCTGTAATCATGATTGGTGAAACACTATCCCCCGCCCCTTGATTGATCTTGTATCCCATGGACGTTAAGGTTATATTTTTTGGCCTGTTGGCTTTGTTGTGATCAAAAAAAAAAAAAGCATCTAATTGTTATCTGATATCTGAACTCGATTGAGGTATATATTCAAATTGTTCATGTAAGAAATTATTTAGGGTATTTCTTTGAATCCGAAAGGTTTCAGATTTATTTAGATCATAATTTCCAAACATGATTAACTATTACAAAAATTTAAGCTTATAAGTATAGGTTTAATAATAATTTTATACTCTACTTAGACATTGTTTTCACATTAATTTGTGTTAATTAGATTTTCTAATCCAAATTTGCAAATATGTATATGTAATTTAACTTTTTTTAAAATTAAAATTACGTGAATATATTAGTTACAGTTTTTCTGATAATTAAGCTTAATATCACAAAGAGGGTCTCTACAATATATCAGTTACAGTTATGAGAAAATAGGGAAAAAGATGGCAAGCATGAGGATTTGGCAGTGGAGAAAAAGAGGGAGAGTCTGTTGGAAAAATGATACAAGCTAATCTTAAACATTGTAGAAATAATACATCAAACTTTGAAAATACACTAAGTGGTTCTATCCCACATAGACAATTTAAGGGGACAAGTTGCATTTATAAGGGTATATTTTCTCAACCTATTTGAATTAAGCCATGGGTGAAGGAATGGTGGGAACCACACGAGCGCCGTCTGCCACGCCGTGCTCGGTTGAGAGTGTGGGTAATCTTTTGTTAACGGGTATATTCGTTTTGCTGAAATATGTGACAACTAGTCGTTGGGCCCGATCTTAATGCCCAAGGAACGTTACTAGCCGTTTGGGCTTGCAGTTAATATGCCCATAAAATGTTACTAGCCGTTTGGGGCCTCTTGTTAATTGCAACAATTATACTAGTCCAAATTTAGGTTAGTACAAATAGGGGGGGTTCTACCTTAGGTTGATCATCCAACAAAAACACAAAAAAATGCAGCTCTATTCCTCCTAATTCTCCTCTCTCTCGTATTCTCCTTCACGATTTGGGCAAAGTTCGAGGCGTTCCTAATCGGCGATTAACGAGTGCACGTTAAGAGTCGGATCGTGTAAATTCTGGAGGACGGCCGCCTACACATCTGTTTGCACCGAAGCAGAGGCGAAATCGTCTTTGAGGACAGTGGTTTCATCCACGGCATGGTATTTTCAGTATTCTAATTAACCATCCCTCTTTTCATTATTTCCGTCATTATCTTGGTGCCGTGTTTAGATATTACTTCACTGCAACGTTACTAGATTCGCATGCAAATATACTAAATACGTACCGATAATTTTCTGCGACATTTACAGTAATTTTTCTGCAGCATTTGAAGTACTTTTCTGCATATAACTGTTATTTTACAGCAATTCTCGTTACTATTTTTCTGTGTTTTTCGGACATTTCCAGCAGCATTTTTTCCAGTATTCAGCTGTATTTTTTCAGCAGTATTTTCAGATAATTTTGCTGTATTTTTTCGTTATATTTTAGTAGTATTTCCGCACTATTATTTCCAACAAAGTCAGCATGGCTTTGAGGATAATTAATAAGGGTAATTTTTCAAAATAGTACATTCTTCTCGTCACTGTTGTGTCTTTCGTTGAAACAAAGCTAGGGGATAACAGAGAAGAATCTTTGGGTGACTTTAAATTATACTTGGATCATGCGGATCAAAGATTCCACTATCTAAGCCAAAAAGTCGAGTATTTATGCAAAGTTTTTGAGTCTTCTAAACATCAAAACTGTGGTGTGGGTTTCACAACGACAAATATTGGAGGATTTGGCACAACGTCGAATACATTTGTTCCCACTATTAACTTCCCTGTATTTGACAGAAGTAATCCAAGAAGTTGGACTTGCACGTGTCAGAAATATTTTACCATCTTCAACATGTCAGATAATCAAAAGGTGGAATTAGAATCCATTCACATGGAGGTAAGGCTGGGGTGTGGTTTCACATGTAAGATTAATGCTTGAAACATAAATGAGATTATAACACCAATTAAACTAAGGTACATGTCAATTGGAACGTACCATTCACATCCATATTTGTCGATGAAATAAGTGTTACCTGCGATTAAGCCTGAGACGCACTTCCACTCACCCTCAATATAGCCACCGATAGGGAAAAAGAGAAGATGAGAAACCTTTCTAACAATTTGCTTAGTTTATGAAAGGAGAAAAATGAATTGAATAATCTATGTGGGGAGGGGGGTGGCCCCTTATACGGACAAACACATGGGCCTACTCATCATGGGCCCATATTATAAACAGGCTCTCATTAATCCACCCCAAGCCCATGTCACAATGGGCTTAACACATAATTAGATATAGGCCTATTATAAAATAAAAAATCAGACTTTTGTCATTATCTTCTCAGACTGACCTAATCGATTAAGTCCAAATTTATAACATTCTCCCACTTGGATATTATTGATTGGAAAGAAAAATATTTAAGAAATATAATAATCCCCTTTAAAAATAGAAAAATAATTCCATTCTAAATGATTTTGTTATAAATTTAAATGGTAACACAATCATTAAAATTGTTTCAAAAATAATTTAATCATGATCAAATGTAGATTACAGCCAAAATAATGAAAACTCCAAAATACATCCTTATCAGTTTCCAATAAAATTGCTAATATTTGAACCATGACAATAATCACATCTTTGAAAGAATACGACTGTTATCCATGATAACAGAAACTAGGAACTATATCAACATGGAACAAAACATGTGTTCTAAATAGTTTACAATTTCAGCAAAATTTATTACACTTTTCTAATAAATGATATTGATACCACTTAGAAAAGATTCCCTTTCTAATCAAGGCATACCATGTCTTAGACAAGATTTAATATTTAATCATCTCCTTAGAGATCCTTGTGCTTTACTTCAGTAAGCATGTATCCATGAAGCAAAATAATATTTACTTAGTAAGCATTACAAGAATTTTACAATGAGCTCATCCCACCAAAATTGGTGCCAAAATATTATCAATAAGAACCTCATACAGACAATATCCATAAAAAAACAAATAGTACAAGGGCAATACTATATGTATCATATATCCAGAATTCAAATTACATAAAAAGTATTTGTACATTGAGGTACAATCGACTCTCACTAATTAATTACATCAAAAGATTCTAAAACACCCATGTTTTGTGTATGTTGCTTGAAAATAATTGGTCGCAATCATTTTGTCAGCAAGCATAGCAGTACTAATTTTCTCGATTATAACATCACCATCCTTTACCATGTCTCTAAACCTAAGAAATTTAAGGGTAACATGTTTTGAACCTCTTGTCCTCTTGTTATTTCTTGAAAAGAATACGGCTGCATTGTTATTACAAAAAATTTTGAGCGCTTAGATATAAAATCAACCATCTCCAAATTAAAAAGGAAGTTTATTAACTAAATGGCATATGATATAGTCGTAAAACATGCCACAAATTCTACTTCCATTGTGGAAATAGCGGTTAAACCCTATTTTTCACTCTTCCAGGACACTGCACCACCAGCTAACGTGAATATATACCCTGAAATAGACTTCATGCTATCTTGACAACCCGCAAAATCTGAATCTAAATCTCCAACTATTCAAGATTTTCAAAGTGTTATAAACCAACATGAAATCTTTAGTTCTTTGAAGGTATCTCAGAACCTTTTTCGCTGACACCCAGTGTGCCCAACCTAGATTTGAAGAAAATCTCCAAGCACATTTGCTGCAAAAGCAATATCTAGCCTAGTGCAAGTTTGTATATACATCAAGCATCCCACAACATTGAATAAGGTACATTTTTCATGTAATTTCTCTCAATCCCATTCTTTTGGGTACTGGTCTTTGTTAAGTTTATCGCCTTTAACTACTGGTGATTCTCTAGGTTTACAATCTTGCATTCCAAAAGCTTTTAAAACTCCTTTCAACATAAGCACTTTGAGATAAACCAACAATTTACATGTCATGTCTCTATGTATCTCTATTCCATGTACAAAAGAAGCAACCCCCAAATCTTTCATATCAAAGTGTTTAGACAAAAGTTTCTTTGTCTCATGCAACATGCTCAAGGCATTACTAGCAAGTAAAATGTCATCAACATATAGCACCAAAATGATGAATCTACTCCCATTAATCTTAATGTATATGCATTCACCAACCTTTTTTTTTTTTTTTTTTTTTGATAATTGACCCATCGTGGATTTTATTAAAGGAAAGAAAGGTACAATATACACTTCCAGTCAAGAGATTCAAAGTAACAAACAATCCCGACACACAACCCGTAAAAACACCCGAACAACCCAAACCAAAACACCCAACACCGAAAAACACCCCAGAAAAACCAACATCAAACCAGCAAAACACCCAAACCCAAAAACACCAACAAAACGCCAAAGAAACACCTCAAAACACCCAAAACACGAAAGTGCAAACAATCTCAAGACTACGAAGGAAAAACGATACCAATCAAATCCAAGCGGAGACCTCAACCCGATCCAGCCCATTCAGCTGGATCTTTTATAGGGAAGAGAACCGCAAGGACGCGGATGGAGATACGGCAATCAGTGGCAGGGGGGCAACCGGAGGCATGATCAAACACCAGAGACGCAGGGACCTAAGGCAGGAGGATTGAGGGGGACGGGACCTCGACGGCGGAGACAACCCCGAAACACGACTAAACCAACTCCAAACTGAAGAGGCCCACCCCCAAGACCCAACACCCAAGAAACACCAAGCATACTACCTGAAGTCCAGACAACACCAACCCAGATTCAAGAACCCAGACCCCAAACCACGAAAACCCATCATCAACCACGACCAGAACCAGAGAGGCAACAGACAAGGAAGTAACATCAGAAATGGGCGAGGGAGCAAAATGGAAACCCGATCCTGACACCAAAGCTCAACAAACCATCTCTTGAGGAGGACCACCACGGAGAGGACAATGGAAAGCATTACCCCAAACAAATGTGGTCCCGATTGGGTCAGAGAGAAACCCAAAGAGGGCGACGACTCAAGAATCGGACCAATCCTCATCCCACAACATCCACGTACGAACGCTTCCGAAACCTCACAAGGCAGAGCATCAGCGGCGAAATCCGGCGGCATAGGAGGTAGAGCGGCGATGATGCAAAGCCTCGGTGGAGGAGAGTCAAGCAACTGGAAGGCACGGCAGTGAAGGGACCGTTGAGAAAGGACACGGCGTGAGCACGAGCGAGAACCCTCACATGACACGGTGACACACCCAAATCACACATTCCCGACCCGACATTCAGCACTCGAACCCAGACTCCACAACAATCGACACCCACCGTCAAGCACGACCTGTGATGCCGCCAATGAGCTCACCAACGATGGGCCTGAAGCAAAAGAGAAAGAAGCTGCCGGCATTGGCTACCGGCAGCGAGGGGAGCGGGAGAGATGGGGTGTCTCCCCCCCCACAGCGAGAATGGAGGTGGTGGTTTTTTAGGTTAGGGTTTCGCCTTTGTCAGAAATCGCCTTTGTCAGACGTTTTATTAACTAGTTGTCTATGCATTCATCAACCTTATTTTTCATAAACCCAAGATTAATTATAACTTCATCAAATTTTAAATACCATTGACATGAAGCTTGCTTTAAGCCATATATCAATTTCTTAAGTTTACACACTAAATGTTCTTTCCCATTTTCTATGAAACCCTTAGGCTAAACCATTGTATACTTCTTCTTCTTAACTTTCATTTAAAAATGCTGTTTAACATCCATTTTATGTAACTCTAAATCAAAATGTGCAACAAGACCCATAACAATTTTTAAAAAGCATCTTTTGAAGAAACCTGGGAAAAGGTTTCCTTATAATCAATTCCTTTTTTCTGGAGTATAAACCCTTTTCCACTAGTCTCACCTTAGGAACTTTTTTAGTCTTAAATACCCACTTACATCCAATGGGTCTACATCCACTAGGTAATTCTACCAAATCCTACACCTTATTTAATGATATAGATTGCATTTTATCTTTTATTGCTTCATGCCACTTTTCAGCTTGCAATGAGGAAATAGAATTACTATAACAAATTGGATCATCAAAGTCTCCTATATCACCATTTTCAGTCAAGTATACAACATAATCATAAGGGATAGCGGACCTACATTCTCTATGCGAACGACGTAGACTAGGTTCAATAGGATTACTCGAGGGTTGAGGCTAATTTATTATTGTTATTTGTTGACTTTCTTGAACTTGTTCACATATTTGTTATTCATGTGGGACTTCACCCCCATTTCCATGAAAAGGTTGACCAATGATCTTTTCATGAATGATGGGCACATGAACTATGACTTCCTTTTCTTCTAATACCACATCATTCTTACAATACCAATCACAATCACACACATCATATTCAAGGAATTTAGCAATATTGGACTCAACAATTCTAGTGCCATGCCCAAGACAAAAAAACATATAGCCTTTAGAATTATCAGGGTATCCAATGAAATTACAACTTGTAGTTCTAGGGTCAGTTTTCTTTTCAATAGGATTGTATATTTTGACTTCAGCTCGACAATCCCAAATATGAAAATGATTCAAATTAGGTTTTCTACATGTCCAAAGTTTAAAAGGAGTTTTAGGAAAAGATTTAGAAGGAACCGTATTAAGAATATAGGTAGCAGTTTTTTAAAGCCTCACTCTCAGGAATCCTAGACATCATGCACCTCACCATGTCCATGAGAGTGCGATTTTGTCTTTCTGCCACACCATTCTGCTCAGGTGCACCTGGCATGGTGTATTGACCAATTATCCCACATTTCTTTAGATACTTAGCAAAAGGACCCTTACATTGACCAGACTCATCATTTTTTCCATAATATTCACCACCACGGTCAGACCTCACAACTTTAATTATTTTTCCTAGTTGTTTTTCAACCTCAGTCTTATATATCTTAAATTTGTCAAGTGCTTCAGAATTTTCTTTAATGAGGTACACATAGCCATACCAAGAATAATTGTTAATGAAGGATATAAAATACTTATGCCCATTCAAGGATGTTATATATGGCCCACTTATATCAGTGTGAATTATTTCTAAAAGATTAGAACTACGATTTGAACCTTTTCTTTTTGTCTTAGTCATTTTTGGTTTAATACAGTCAATGCAAGTTTTAAACCCTTCAAAACAAAGTTGTGATAAAATATTATCTTTTATCAATCTTTCAAACCATTCAAAACTAAGTCGTGATAAAATTTTATCTTTTATCAATCTTTCAAGTCTTTCTTTAGACATGTAACCAAGACGCCTATGCCATAAAGGCCCTTTTCTATTGTGGACCTTTTGTGGGCAACACCCTCCACGTTCATTGTGGAAAATTTTTGAAAAGATTGTAGATTTAAATAATATAAACCATCAGTTAGAAAACCATCGCCAATAATACGAGAATTATAAATTAATTTAACACCACCATTTTTAAATTCAAAATGATAACCACACTTATCTAAAAGTCCCATAGAAATTAAATTCCACCTCATCGATGGTACAAAGGCAGTATTTTCCAAAAGTACATAATTATCATTCTTAAAAAAAAAATTAACGGCACCTACAAAGCCAACCTTGACTTCAAGTCCATTGCCCACATAAACATTGACCTCATCCTGATTTCATTTCCGCTTGCTTACGAAGTCTTGCAAATTATTGGCAATGTGAATAGATGCACCTCTATCCAACCACCAAGACTTAAAGGGAACATCCACAAGACTTACTTCAAAATAAACAAACACAAAAGAATTACCTCCTTTTTTAGTTCTTGGTTTAGGACAATCAACCTTCTTGTGGTTTTTCCCACAATTTCAGCACTTGATTTGCTTCTTAATTATAGCATGAGGACTGACAGAGTCGTGAGATTGAACATGACTACCACCAAGCTTGTTAAAATGCCTTCGGTGACCACCTGGCTTATAGTTCTGATCATGTTTCTTGTTATATTTGTAATGAAATTTTCCTTTTCCATGTTTAAAATGAATAAGATTCACGTTATTTCCACCATTCTCATGACGAAGTCTGTCTTCCACTTGAACACACACAGAGATAAGTTCATTTATACTCTACTTACCCTTTTGCAGTGTAATTGGTTTTTAATTGACCAAATTGTTCAGGAAGAGATTTAAGAGCATGGTGAACAAGAAAGTCATCAACAATAATCACCCCTAAGTTGTTGCGTTTGGAAGCAATATTAACTATTTTCATAATATGCTCCCTAACACTACCTACAAGATCATATTTCATTGTAGTAAGTTTTTCAATCAATTCTCCAATTCCGGCTTTTTTAGACTCTAGGTATTTCTGTCTTATCATATCTAATAATTGTTTAGCACTGCCCTCATCTCTAATTGCACCTAGAATATGATCAGACACAACGAGAGGAGAGAGCAGAGAGGATTTATAATGGGGAACGTATAAATATGGGTTTTAATTTGCAACAGTAAATTAACGGACGTAATAAATTGCAACGGCTATATTGTTAATAAATTCCCAACGGTCACAATTTTAATGGCCCTAAACGGCTACTAACGGTAACATGTACTAAAACTAGGTGCAATGAATTCCAACAGCTCTATACGGTCACAAATTTAATGATGTTAAACCATTACGGGTAAATAGCTAGTAACGGGTCTTGATAAATATTTTTCAAAAAATAAATGTACCCGTTAAGTAAAGGATTATCCACACTATTTTTCCAATGTGAGATACAACTACCAAAAAAACTAAAGGTTAGCTTGTATCATTTTTTCAACACCCATTTTACCACCATCATTAACATGTACCACAAGCCTAGTCGTTAGTGTCTACCGTTTATATCCTGATACGCATCAAAGAAGGTTCCATTCAAAACCAATTGGCATTGTGTCAAATAGCTTCTTGGTATATAGATTGGCGTTTGTTTATTTAACCCATCGATGCAGGATTGCCTTTCCTCTCAATTTTGACCGTATCATACCATCACGATCTGCATTTTGTGTCCATGTGGGTTGGCTTTGCACTAGATTTCTAATCCAGAGTGAACATACAATTCCAGTGCTCCTACAAGCAATGGACATGGCTTTGCAATATGTTATTCTAGTCTCAGACGGACACTGCAATTGAGGTGTTACCATTTGAAACTTGGGATGAGAGATCATACGAGGACCCAAGACTTTAACCACCCGAGATCAACTCTAGAACACATCTAGGATCTCCCGTGACACCAAGATGAGCTCCTTAAAATGTGACATTTGATTTTGCAGCATGTCACAAATAGACCCCTCCATAAAACCGCTGAATCTTACCATCATAGAAACTCGATCTACCCTAAAACTCCCTCCTTTTCCTGCGCTGTTACTTGAGCATTAGATAAAAGATTGTGCCGAAGCTTTTCAAGTCATCCATCTTAGCTATTTTGCACATCTTTTCTAACTTCCAACTCTATTCAGTCTGACTTTCATCCATCGGGTCAAGTAATTCGCTATCGGAAATTGTTCTACCACGTATCTCTATCTCATGTCATGCTTCTTGTTTCTCCGAATGCAATTGACCGAGCCGGCATCTCTTTCAAAAAAGAATGACAGAACTTCTTTTTTTTTTTTTTTTTTTTTTTTTTTAACGTAGGTGAGAAATACAAAACATTAGACTCAGATTAAGATAAAGTTTATCTAATTTCTTCAAATATACTTCTCGGATTACAAAATACAAGCAGATGTTCTTCAATTCTGTTTTGTTATATCATGTGAGAAAGAGGGAAATTATTCATTTTTGCAATTTAGGCACCTACTTGATTATATCATATATTTGTGAAATACTGTTATATTATAAGACGATAATATTAAATAATTATCTTCCTATTTGTCAAGTGAAAATTTAGGTAAGTGATGCAGCGCGTGAATGAGAATCTTGGGAATAAGGAGCTTCTAACTCGTTGATCATACCAAACGACATCAGATTAAGAGGGGATCGACTAAACCTCGTTGATTCTGCAAATATCCGAGCAATAACCTTAATGAGGAGCTATGTAATTTTCATTAAACTATTTCAAAATAAAAACTACAAAGATCAACTCAAACAACACAATTCATAAAATTACTCAATTCATCAAAAGCTTTCAAATATTATAAACTAATGACCTATTTATAGACATATAAAACCTTACTCATGATAATAATCTAATTCTAAGAATTAATCTTACTTTAAATCAAATTCTACTACTTCTAATAATGATATAACTCCAAAACTCTAAATCTAATTACATAATTCAATAAAGCTAACACTAATAAATAAAATCCTAATTATACCATAATTAAAACTTTATTTGTCATCTTGATTAGGTTATTCCAATTCCTATATGCATCAATTTTTTTTTCGATAATGGAGATTTCATTAATCATAAGGGAAAATACAAGTCATTTTAATGTCAAAGGACAAATTCAAAAGATCAAAAAGATGCATTCCACATATAACAAAATGTGGAATTACAAGTCATCAAATCTATACAATCTTGAATTTGTGATCCATACTTTTGTACATATGAAAGCGATCATTGTATCCATGCAATCAACGGAGAATTCCTTGAAGCTGCATTCTTGGCCAGTGAATTAGCTACTTGATTTGCTTCTCTTCTTCGATGGATGATGGATACCCAATTCAATTCTTTCCTAAGCATGTGAATTCTATTAATTATGTAGTTCATTTTCCAAGGCGATGCTTCACTATTGTTAACCCATGATACTGCATTTCTTGAGTCAGACTCAATGATCAATGTATACTCCTTCATTCTTTCACACTGCACTGAAGTCTCCAGTGCAAATTTGATAGCTTTAATCTCGGCATAGTTTGAATCTTTAATTCCAATTGGCACATAGAAAACACACATAATGTTACTCATACTGTCTCTTAGAACTCCACCTATACCTGCAAGTCCTGGTTTTCCGATTGAAGATCCATCAACATTCCATTTAAGTGTTCCTATATCCATCAGTAAGCAACCAAAGTGACGACATCCTATCAAACTATTGTTGCCAATGACGAGTGGAAGAGAAAAAAACCAAGCAAAAACAAGGTGATATACTCTTCTTAAAATTTTGACAAACAATTATGTGTTTAGCTCATTAGTTTTTGGTCTATTTAATGTGTTCTTAAGTATTAAAAAAGGTTCAATTCAAGCCCACCCTCGACTACAATTCTAAATCAACTACTCAAAAGTAATAAAATTTACAAGACAATAAATTTAAGAAGACACTTGAAATATGGAAAACTTGAATGATATAATTAAGAAAATACCTATCCTATTTATATTAAATCAAAACCAACAGAAGAGTCTAAGTACTATGAATGAAAAGGAATCCTAAGCTAATAGACTAGAAAATCGAAAGACCGTATTGATGTTGGCCATTATGCTGGGCCGGTTACAAGCATGAAAGCGGGGGAGAGAAAATGCAAAACATAACTACACCTAATTAAGCACATGTTAAATTTAATACTAACTAATAAAATACAATACAAAATACATTGAAAATGCAAGAAAATATCTAAAAATATTCAATACGAATCATGTGAGACGGAGGGGGATGGGAGGTTATTAAAAATTTTCGACTAAAAAGATAACATCATATGCCCAAAAAATTGGCATCATATGTCGAATTTTAAACTAGAAAATTTATTTCACCTTAATATGCAAAACTTTAGGCTTTGTTTGGCACATAAATTAGAATTGGACTGTGGAACAATTCCATGTATGATTGACTGGAATTAGGATAAAATTGAAGTTTCATTATTTGGATATAATAAAAGGAATTGGAATTTGTAATTATAGTTCCATAATTAACTGTCTTGAATTCTGTGTCAATTAAGTTGAATCATTCTGTGTTTTAGGCCAACTAGGCTCGGGTATTAGTCAAATCATATCAATTTAGGTTTGAGTGATGTTGAATTTCACGTCAACTTAGGTTCGGTTTCTATTGGGTCGGATCATATCATGCTCAAGCTATTTCAGTTGGGTCGGATCATTTGGTGCTCAAGTCAACTCGTATTCTGGCTGTTGATTTTGGAATCTGATTAGCACGAGTAGGGTTTGAGTTGGATAGAGTGATTTTGGGTTCAAGCCATTTTGATTTCAAGTTAATTACGGCGCGTCATTTCTCTATTTGGTTACCTGGGCTTGGGTCTAATTAGGCCGGATTGAATTGAGGTGGGCCGCTTTTAGTTTGACTCCTCTTTAGATTTTCATATTAATTATGTTGGATTATCTCGGGTTTTGGGTCATCTTAGTCGCCTCACATGCAAGTTAGCTCTCGGGTATGGTCATTTTGAATTTCAAATCTATCGAGTTGGGTTACTTCAAACATTAAGCTAGATTGGACAAGGTTTAGGTCCGGCTAGGTCAATTTGTGCTCGAGTCATTCAAGTTTGGTCATTCTGAATTTTGGATTAAATTTAGGTTGAATCGGGTGTGGTGGTTTCAAATCATCTTAATTTCAAGTCAATTAAGAAATATCATACTTATAAAGCGCCTTTTTGTTCTGACAAGGCGATTCTCTGACAACGCCCCCTCCCTCCTTCGTTCTTTACCCTAGGTCTCCGTGGGTTGGGGGGGGACCCTCCGTCTCCCCCCCTCTCCTGCCGCCGGATGCTTACGCCAGTGTTTTCTTTCTCTTTTTCCTGGCCCCCTCATTGGTGTGCTCTTCGGCGGCTTCACCGGTGGTGCTTGGCGGTGGTTGTTCGATTGTTGTGGGGTCTGGGCTCGGGTGTTGAGTGTTGGGTCGGGTATGGTGTTTTGGGTGTTGGACCATGTCATGTGTGGGTTTTCGCTCGTGCTCACGCCGTGTCCTTTCACAGCGGTCCTCCCCTGCTGTGCCTTCCAGTTGCTCGACTTTCCTCCACCGAGTCCTTGCTTCGTTGCCGCTCTACTCCCTGCGCTACCGGCTTTCCCCGTTGATGTTTTGCCTTAAGGTCTCGGAAGCGTTTGTTCGTTGATGTTTGTGGGAAGAGACGAGGTCCGATTCTCGAGTCTTTGCTCGCTTTGGGTTTTTCTCCGACCCGCTCGGGATCACATTTGTTTGGGGTACCATTCTCCCCTCTGTTGTGGTCCTCCTCAGGAGATGGTTTGCTGAGCTTTGGAGTCAGGTTCGGGTCACATCTTGCTCCATCGCCTTTTCTGTTGTTGCTTCCCCGTCTGTTGCCTCTCGCTTCTGGTCGCGGTTGCTGATGGTTTTTCGTGGTTTGGGTCTGGGTTCGTGAATCCGGGTTGGTGTTGTCTGGTCTTTGGGGTCGCGGGCTTGGTGTGCTTGGGCGTTGGGCCTTGGGGGTGGTGCCTCTTCGATTGGTGTTGGTTTGGTCGTGTTCGGGGTGTTTCGCTGTCGTCGAGATCCGGTCCCCCTCTTTCCTCTTGCCTTGGGCCCCTACTTCTCTGTTGCTTGATCATGCCTCTGGTTGGCCCCCCTGTCACTGATCACGTTTTCTGCTTCCGCGGCCGTGCGGTGCTCTCCCTTTTGATCCCGTTTGAATGGCGTGGATTGGGTTGAAGTGTCCGCTTGGTTTGATTGGTTTCTTTTGCCTTCTTAGTCTTGAGATTGTTTGCACTTTCGAATTTTTTGGGTGTTTTGAGGTGCTTTCTGGCGTTTGTTGGTTTCTTGATGGGGTTTTTGATGGGGTTTTGTTGGTGTGATGTTGGTGTGTTTGGGGGTTTTTTTTTTGGATGTTTTGGGGGTTTGGTCTGTATTGTTTGGGTGTTTGGATTGTTTGTGCTTTGAATATCCTGACTGGATTGTATTTGTACCTCTCTTCCTTTTAATAAATTCCCACGATGGGTTAATTATCAAAAAAAAAATTAAGATATATCATTTTGTATTTTAAGTTAGTAAAGTTAATATCAAATGACAATTCCGTTCCTATGCGAGGAATTGAAATGTATTTTTTCAATTAACATGAAATTGAACATTTGAAAACAGTCTCTCTATTGGGTCGTACTATACAGAAGTCAAGCATTGTACATCTTACTCCTCCCAAGCCCCATCTGAACGGAAGCTTTTTTAAAGCACTGCATTGTCATTGTAGAGCACGAAATTTGACAGCAAATTCGTAATCAAACAACAAAGTTAAAATTTTTAACCTCAACTCATAGTTACAATATCAATTTGAGGCTTCTTTTGTGTCCGACATCAAAAAGGAGCATTCAGGAAACAGGGACACTGAATCTGAATTTTCACCCTTCGAACTTCAATTCGAATTAGGGTTATCCATACCAGGAACAAAATTGATGAACACTAGCTCTCCTTCATCATTTTCTTCAATCGCTCTCCTTTTCTGAAACAGAAATTGAATTTCATTTGGTAAGGCACGAATTTAATAATTGAAATTGTTCAGATTGGACCATGTCAGTGGTCAAATTTCACTACCATCAGCACCCATTCTTAACCGTAATTCCAATTTCAGTTTTCTCCCCCAAATTCAATCCCAATTCGATCTCCTTCGATTCATCTTCTGGTTCGTATAATTCGATTTCATTCGAATCTAATCGACGGAGAATTGATTCGAGGAAACAAAAGGGTATGCGCGGAGGAGGGTTCGAACCCTCGGCGTTGGGTTCGGCTGATGGTGAAGAAAATATTAGGGTTCTTGAACAGGAGCAGCCTTTCGTTGATGATGATTCCTCGCAATCTAGGTCTATTTTGGGATCCTCTTCTTTGGAATCGATTCTGAATCGTCTGGTGAGTTTGATTTCCTTTTTTTTTCCCCCTTTTTTATTGCATACTGCATTTGCAATTCTTGTCTATAGATAAGTACTGTAGAAACCCTTTTCATTATCAATTTATATTGATGTTAATATTAATTAGATTTCTTCTTAATATTAATTAGATTTCTTTTTAAATTTTCTAGGTTTTTGACTTTGTTAGTAATTAAAATTATGTCTCTTAACATAGCTAAAAATTTGGGAAAAAAGTGAAATACTGTGTAATTGATACAGACTTGTTACTGAGTGGGGGTGTGTTTATTCGAGGGAAATTTTTTTGTATAGTATTTCCTCTGTTTCTTTTAGTAGCTAAGTGAGAGGTTGGGGATTTGAACTTAAATAGTGTTTTACCACTTTGAAGTTGATTTTTGCTGTTAGTTTCCAATATCATATCATAATGTAGTGTGAAATAATAATTATGTTGATAGTTTTCACCATTCTATGAGGCTTGTAGAATTCAATCGCGTCTTTGTTAGATTGAAGATATGAATCCTCTTTGCAAATTATCGTAATATATATATATATATATATATATATATATACACCATGAGAGCGGTGAATCCTGACTCTTCATTGAAATAGATGGCCAAGATTTGTTAGACATTAAAAAACATAACAATTTATGACGAAGATTTATTGACTATTGAAAAAAAAATAATTTTCCTCCCATACCTTTATTTCTTTCTGCCCCATGAAGGGGTATGGGTCGTAAATTGTTATTTTTTTAAATACTCAACAAATTTTGGCCGTCCATTAGAATGGAGGGCTAGGATTCACCCCTTTCACGCTTTCATCCTCTTATAAGAACGTCACTATATATATATAATGACATGACTCCTATGAGAGGGTGAGAGTGAGAGGGAACATTCTGGACCATTTATCGGGCTTCTGATATCATCTTCCTCCCACTTGACATCACCCCCTTCTCCCTGTTTAACAAAATATGTGGTTCAGAATTCACCCTCTTATAAGAGTCATCTCTTATATATATATATATATATATAGGAGCGGTGGGTGTCATATCTAGTGAGCTAGGGTAAGCATATTAGATAATGACATATGCATTGAGCAGCGATGTGCTTAATCTTGGTTCCAGAGAAGTGTTAATATCGAGAGCAGCTTAATGGGCCTTTAAAATGCGGGATTACTTCGAGCGGATGACATATCTTTTTGTGTTAGCCGAGTTAGGGATTTGAAGCTTCAACCTTGGTAGTGTTCACCACTAAACCAAAGCTTCATTGGGTGCAGTAGAGGACAACTTTTGTGTTGTTTTTTATTTCACTTCTAGTCAGGGTTATGTAATCAGAGGATCTCAGGGTGACCCCTAAATGTGGGTTCCGTACCATATTAGCTTACTTTCTAAGTGTATGTGTTTAGTTTTCTTCATTTTAAAAGGATGACTAAGAGAGCATTTACCAAATGGGATTATGATTATCTCATTGTCTTTATGAATGCTGTCCATGAAAAGCATGACCTATGTACTAGGTTTTTACTAACAAAGAAAAAGCTAGAACAATCTCAAATACTCAGGGTTTCATATAATCATCCAGTTTCCGGTAGGAGACTTTTCACTTTGCTTCTCTGCTTCATTTCCCTACAAAGCCACAATCAATCAGCCATGCGATCGTATCTAATACCTGTTTCCACGTTACTCCATAATAGGTCTTACTGGGTTAGAAGTTCTTGCAAACCTATAGAATCCCTTGCTATGGTGGCTAACTCTTGAAGCATCTACCAATACAGAAATGAAGAATGAGAATTTGTGAAAATTCCCCCCTATTTTGGGCAAGTTATCAGTTTTTTCTTCCATTGTGGGTGTTGGTAGAAAGAATAGATAGTTTAAGGAGAGCGTTCCAATGGCTGTATTAGAGGATTTCATCTAGAAAGTATTGAGTACAAAAATGTCCAGGAAAAAAGGTATTATGATTATTTAGCAATCCTTCCCTTTCTTTCTTTGTCTAATTTGATCTTAAATAATGACCCAGTTGCTCCAATGCAAGTGGCCAATGTGCTTCTTTCCTCCCTTATTTGTGAAATTTCAAATCAACACCTAAATTACAATGCTAAGCTTTCCAATTTTTTGAGATACACATCCAGGTGGAAAGAAGCTTTGGAAGTTTATAAGAACACCAGAGGGACATTTTATATAAGGCAGGGTCTGGGGAGAGTAAGATGTACGCAACCTTACCCTTATAAGGTGCTACCCTGTAAAGAGACTATTTCTGAAGGGCCTCTAACCCTAAAAAAAGGAAATGTTTACAAAATAGTCAAACAAAGCAATTTCAGACATGCAAGTAAAAATAAAGCAATAATCTAACCTCACGTTATCAATAAAGGTTTTTTTTTTTGGGAATTGTAACACGAACCCGCTCCCTTGACAGTTGTGGCGTCTTCGTAGACATCAATCAAAAAAACATTTATGGGGGTCCTCGGAAACAGCCTCTCTTCCACCCGGAAGGGGAAAGGCTGCGTACATCTGCCCCCCAGAACCCGCTTTGTGCGGGAGCCCCTGTGGCACGGGGACTGTTGTTGTTGTTGTTGCATCTACCCCTAGTGACTGAGATATCTCGACATAGCTCCGTGTTTCCTTTTTATGCCAAACAGTGGTTTCATAATGAGATTTACTCCCGATAAGTTTTACAGGTTAATTATGCTATGTAATCATGACATCTATTTTCTCGCACGACATCTATTTTCTCGCACATGTTTTCTTTCCTTCCGTGATTCTAGATAAGATTTTGATCATTCTATGCGGTCCCAGCCCTTGTCATGTCAAAAATGTTGTGTCCCTATTGATCGGTTTACGCACAAAAAGTATCTTTCAGTGCGGTCTCTTTTGAAATGCATTAAAGGAATTAAATCATCGGTCGTGGTGATTGTGGTTTTGTTGTGGTAGTGGAGTGTTTTGGACCTTATATAACGGGTTGTGGTAAGAGCGTTGGGTTCTCATAGGCAAGGTAAGTTGCTTTTAAGCGTTTTTTTTTAAACGAATCAAAGCGACATAGGCTAAATCTCAGTGGATCGTGACAGCAAGGCCTCTTTGGCGCTTACAATACCCCATCGCATATTTAGGTAATAAAGCCTTGTATTAGCAAAAATTTGCAATAATAGCCATTAAATTAATTTTGGTATCCCTTTGATAATTTTTAATATGCAAATACATGTATAACTATATTTTAGGTAATAAAGCATAAATATCTGCGTTATGGAGTCCATTACAAATGTATAGTTACATAGGGGCAATTGCATTACACTGAGCTCAAAATTCTTTATGTAACAATCATAAGTTACATAATGACTTTTATTTGATTCCATGAATGCATGAGAGAGTGCCAGACAACTTTCTCAGCAGCTTCTCAGCTGATCCTCTTGGTTTTAGAATGCAGGATTATGTGTTGAAACATATGCAGTCTCCTTGAATGTTTTCTGGAAGACAAGATTCATGTTCCGGCTTGAAATAGCATACCTTTACCTTCTACCATATGTTCTTCCTTAGGACACCCATATGGTTGGACATGATGACTTTTAGCGTTGATGTTCTTGGCCCTTTCAAGGAGAAATATGAGCAACTTACGAGGCTAGAAGAAAGTCGGATATTATGTTGACACATGAAGTTTCTGTTGGTAGTTTGCATCAGCTACCATAAGAATGCTGAAACTTGCATCCATGAAATTGAATTGCAGTTTGTGGTTGCATAATAGTCGAAGTCGTGATGTCATGGAAGTGGGTGTTGTGCCCATTGCGTGATGGATCGTGTTTGTAGCATTGGGCTTTTAAAACGACATAATTTGCTTTTAAGCTTCATGTTTGCATAAATTTAACTGAATAGTGATGAATCATTATTTTTAGACTCTTTCAATAGTTTTTAGCATAGAGATGCGTTTATAAATATGTTTGTAGAGACTACTGCAAAGGCACCGATGTTTATCCACCTTTATTTGGCTTCTTGCTTGTATCATGCATTTGACCATAAAGGTTGTTCAATATGACAATGTTTTATCACCGTCAAATACAGAGCAAATGGCTAGTGGCGGGACTTTTTGGCGGTGTTATTCTGTTGAGGCATGATGCTGAAGCCTTATGGGCTGCCATGGGATCCGTTCTTAATTCAGTGCTCTCAGTTACCTTGAAAAACATTCTAAATGAGGAACGCCCAACCTCCAACTTGCGATCAGACCCTGGGATGCCGTCATCTCATGCACAATCTATATCTTTTGCCGCGGTGTTTGCCGTTCTCTCAAGTAATTCTCTTTACACCTTTGAACACCTTGAAATAGTCTAGGGCTGTGTTTGTCTTCAGCCGTTAGCTGTCAGCAAAAAAAGGATCTTCCTATATAAGCTATAAAAAAGATTTAAAAAGATCTTTTTTGTCAAGTGAACACAATCCTTACAGTCCATTAGATATTTTGTATAGTTTTAAGTTGTTAAAAAGTTGAATCAAATGCATCCTTACTCACCAAGATAATCTCTAAGAATTGGCCGTTTTGTTTTGGTCATGTCTACTTCAACCAGATACTGCTGGTGACTGTTGACATAATGCTCTATTAGCCGAATGTTCATGTGCCTGTTGGATAAGAGCATTTCTTAGTTGCAGAAGATGCCAGTTTAGCGAACAAACATTAAATGCCTTAATTTCGAACAACAATTTTCAGTTCCTTTATGCTTGCTCATATCTCTTTGAGACAGAAGACTCTGGATTATTGGGGGGGGGGGGGGGGGGGGGGGGGGGGGGAACCCACTTTTCTATTTGTAATTCATAAAATTCTTAAAAGTCCGTTTTAAAGTTGTCTATCGAATTTTGAGGTTTTACGGCCAAGTTTATAATTGCATGAATAATGGTAGTGGTGGGTGTGAGAGTGCAAGAGGGATCGTGGTGGTGGTGATGGAAGGTGTGGATGGCGCCTGTGCTGAGCACTAGGAGGTGGTCGTTCATGGTGGGAAGTGGGGGTGGCAGCGGTGGCAGCTGGTAGGGCTGGTTGGTGTAGTGATGTGGTGGGTGTGGAGGGGGCGTAATTAGGGTGGTCTGTAAACTTAAAGAGCTATAGAATAAGCACAATAGCAGAACATCCTAAATAGCTGCGATGAATATTCTTATAAATCCCTTGTATGCTATTGAGATTTCTCTCACCAATAGTCTCATAAAGGATAATGTTCATCGGCTAGAAGGATTGACGATTATAGAGTAACAATGCGAAATTGAAATGATCACTACAAACTTCGGTTTCATGTTTTCCAACAAGCTCAAAGTCTAACGTCATTGATAAACGGTCCGCTATTTCTGACAGGGATTAATAACAGATAGTCTACTGTAAAGTTCCCATGCTTATACGCTAATCCTTTGTTGTTTAGACCGCTCTTAAGATATGTAATTATTCTTCATCATAAACCTCCATATGTTCTATTGCATACTATACGGGAACTTTATTGATCGTTATATTTATTTCGACTCCTGCAGTGGTGGAATGGCTCGGCGTGAACGAACTAACCTTGATTCTCAGCGGGCTTATTGTTGCTTCCGGTTCATATCTTGTAAGTTCTGTCACCATGGCTTGGATTCTCTTTTCTTGTTGGTCAATAAGTATAAAAAACTATTCATGAACCTTCAAATTATTTAAGTTTTTGGGATAACTAGTTCTTTGCTATGGTATTAGACCCTCTTTGATCGGAAGTTTGCAAGCTCTAATCCTGTAAATCGCCTTTTTTAATGATTCATATAATTATGCACAAGTTATGTGGAGGCATCATTTGGTGTACATAGCTCTCCTTTTATCTGGCCTTGAGACACTATAACGGCTCAACTCAACACCACTACAACACAACCTGCTGAAGCAGGAGTCCTCGATTGGGTCTATAAAAACAACAAAAAACGCAGCGCTTGAAAGGCTTTTGCCATGGCAGGGTTTGGATAAAATGTACACAGCCTTATCCCTATAAAGTGCTACCTTGAAGGGAGGTTGTTTCTGAAAGGTCCCTAACCCTAGAAAGCAAAAAGGAGAACAATATTTATAAAATCAAGTTACTCGATTGGGTCTGTAATAAACCATTTAAGCCTAAAAGGCGAAATGCCTTGTTTATTTAATGTGAGGGTGAAATCACTTGTAAGTTGGTCAAACTCCACACATCTATCCAACGTGAGATTGGAGCATTAAAGATACGCCATAGAGCTCTCCTATAGTCGGACTTTTTCCCTTTTGTATAGTTTCTTTTTTCCGTAACATTGTAAAAACGATGTTGATGCATGGGGGTGCAGTCATGGCTAAGAGTGTCACAGCGACTGCACACGGTGAGCCAGGTAGCCGTGGGTGCCATCGTTGGGTCGAGCTTCGCAGGTTTGTGGTTCTGGACATGGGACGCAGCTGTGATCGAAGCCTTCAATTCCTCAATGTCGGTTCGAGTCTCAGTTTTCCTCAGCGCTGCGTTTTGCTGCCTGGGATTTCTTGTCTATGTTATTCGGTACTGGTTCACTGATGACCGTTAGTCCTGGACAGATTTAAATCCATTTGTTACACGCAATGTAAATTATATATTAGTATCTTTAGGTTTGATGTATTAATTTTATAAATGCATTTTCCCCTTTTTCGAGGAAAGTTGGAAAAACTAATAGGGATGAGGCAAAAAGTTTTTAAGTCAAATCAGATGAGGCCTTAATTTTAAGATAATGCTAAATAGAATTATTTTGGATACTAAATACGGAGTTTTTTTAGCTTTTTGGCATAATTTTGAAAATATTTAGCAATTTGGCACCTTTTACTGTAGCAAAGTGGTTGCACGATGTACGGGAATGTCGTGCAACAAGGGCACTGTTGCACGACGTCCCGTATATTGTGCAACAGTACACCAATTTTATTTTATTTTTTATACATTTACATCTTTAAAATTTTAAAAAAAATTAATAAAATCTCTTTTTAATTTAAATTATCTTAATTTTTAATTTTGTAATTTAAATTACTAAAAATATATGCATTTTAAAGTAAAAAGTATATGTTTGAACTATTAATAAGGAAAATATAAATAAGGGATACATTTATATGAGTAGATGGTGATATGTATATTATTATTTAAACTATCTCATATAGGAACTATGGTATTATAATACTATTAATAAAGAAGATATAAACAGGGGACACATTTAAATGAAGAGATATTGATATTTTTAACAAAAAATTACGAGTTTATGCATTTGTACGTTATTATTTGAACTATTTTATTAGATACTTGTAACTCAAAAAGTAATATATATGAATTTTTAAAAAATATATTTCATCGCCGCCGATAATCAGTACATTCATCTCAAAATTTATATGGCAAAGACAACGTTTATAAGTTTATTCAAATTAATTCTCTTTTTTTTTCCCATTAGTGTTAAGTTTGTTTAAATTAGCTCTCGTCTTTTCAGTCGTTAAATGGAAAGGCTATTATTATTATCAGAGTAATTATCTAACTTTAGCAAATAATAGCAACAAGATCTCGCATAGTTAGTCTGACATTCAACAATAATTTTACATAAAGCTCATCATGAGGACATATCAGTTAGTGGCGTCTCCTACTCATGTGGTTATCGCCCAGTTTTTGAGTTACACGTATCTAATAAAATAGTTTAAATAATAATATACAAATGCGTAAACTTGTGATTTTTTGTTGGAAACATCATCTCTTCATTTAAATGTGTCCCTCATTTATATTTTCCTTATTAATAGTATTATAATACCGTAGTTCCTGTATGAGATAGTTCAAATAATAATATACATATCACCATCTCCTCATTTAAATGTGTCCCTTATTTATATCTTCCTTATTAATAGTTCAAACATATACCTTTTAATTTAAAATACATATGTATTTAGTGATTCAAATTATAAAATTAAAAATTAAGATAATTTAAATTAAAAAGAGATTTTATTAAATTTTTTTAAATTTTAAGGATGTAAATGTAAAATAAAATAAAAATTTGGGGTATTATTGCACTACGTACGGGACGTCACAGTCCACGACGTGGTTGTACCACGTTTCATATGTCGTGCAACGACTTTGCTACAGTAAAAGGTGCTAAATTGCTAAATATTTTTAAAATTATACCAAAAAGCTAATTTTTTTTTTAAAAATGCCAAAAAGCTAAAAAACTCCTAAATACGTGTATTAATTATAAAAAATAATATTAAATTAATTATTTCTCAAACTAGTATGTTGTTGTCTTATCTTTTTTGTCACATCTTAAATGCTTGTGAATTTAGCAGATTATGTATAATTTACAAATTCCTCCTGGGGGATCAATAATAACTATATAAACAATAATGGCAACAATAACAGGCCCAGTGCCTCAAAGGTTCCCGCGTAAGCAGGGTCTGGAGGGGGTTGTATGTACGCAGCCTTACCCTTTCAAGGTGATACCCTAACGAGAGGCTGTTTTCGAAAACCCTTAACCTGATAAGCATGGAAGCATAAAAGCAAGAGCAAAAAGCAAACAAGCATCTAGAGGAGAGAGCCTACATAATGACAAAATGTAAGCATATATAGAGTGTAAGCAGCAAGTAGCAAGGCAAAGCTGCATATAAGCAAACAAGCATGCAAGGAGTCTCGTGGTGCTAGTACTAGTTTAGAAGTGTTTGTTGCTCCTGAACCGTTAACTGTTATATCAGTTTTATATATATATATATATATATATATATATATATATATATATATATGTTTTTTGGTAAATCCCTATATTGGTTATACCTATAACTATATAAACAATAATTAATATTTTATATATTTGATAAAAAAAATATATATATATAAATATTTTTCATACTGGACCCCAAAATTGCATACACAGTAATAAAAATAGATGCTATAGCTTTTTAGCCTTTGGCAATTATTGGAAGCATCAAATTTCAAGTTGCATTATGGATTCCAAAATTATCTCCCCTTTCACAAAATGTTTAGTTTATCCCTTGGTTTTTTTTTTTTTAAAACAAATATTTATCCCTGTCCACCTAAAATCATTTTCTAAATAAATATAATAAATAAGCACAAATATAACGAATAAATAATATTCAAATATAATATATAATTACTGTAGACCAAAAAAAAAAATGACTAAAATGTTACTTGAATCCAATCATTTTTGTATGCTAATACTATTAAATAAAAGTGTTAACAAATTCATTATAATCCTAATACTATTAAATAGACTATAACAACAACAACAACAACAATAACAGACTCAATGTCTTAAGGGCTCCCACCTAAATGGGATCTGGGAGTTGGATGTATGCAGCCTTATCCCTTCAGGGTATAACCCTATCGAGAGGCGGTTTCAAAGGACACCTAACCTTATAGGGTTGGCAACACGAGGACTTCCCAGGAGGTCACCCATTCTGATACTACTCTCGTCCAAGCACGCTTAACTTTGAAGTTTTAATGGGATCCGTGCCTTAGTACCTGGTAAATGAACCCTACTATTAAATAGACTATTTAATATTATTAGTGATATGATTAAATTCTTCCATGAACAATGCTAGAGAAATAATTTGTATTTATTGGGTTATGTATAAAGCTTGGTTGTAATGGGCCTTGTTTGTAAGATAGAAGATTTGAGTCTTTCCATTTTGGGCCCATGTGGTAGCTTTATATATATACTAGAGCTGTGCATGTTGAAGTTCGGCTTGAGAAAAGGTTGAGAGCTGAGATGCTTCATGTAAACTTTCAATGATATAGTGGATCTACCGTGCTCTCCTCCGTAGATGTAAGTTCCGGCTGAATCACTTAAATTCCTGTGTTATTCCCAATCACTTTTGTTTGTGATTGCCATTTTGATTTACAGTTTTCATAGTTATGAGTGATCCTAACAAGTGGTATCAGAGTCCAACATTATTTTTCTACTGATTCTTGGAGGATCCAATGGGGATTAATTCTTCCCACAAGAGCACACGGTATTCCCTCGGTCTTCCATTTGTTGCTCTAGAAAAGTAATCAGTCTATTTGGCATTATTTTTTTGCTAATATTTTTTTTACTTTTAAATGATAAAGGTATAATTTTTTAAATTATTTAAATTTTTTTCTTATTTAGAGTAAAAAATAAAGAGTACTAATAATGTTTTTAAGATACAATTTTAGTTTTTCGAAAATCAAAAACTATAAAAAAGTTGATACCTTATGCTTTTGATAATAATAAATTATTATCCACCAGGATCTTGTCTAAGTGGTAGGAGGTAAGTGAGAGGATAAAATATTGTTTTAAGCCAAAAGGTTTGAAGTTCAGTTCCCCATTTGAACCTCACCTTAAGTAATCCTTGACTTAACTGGCCTTTGTAGTGTGTGGAACCCTGCATTGGCCGGGGTTCACTGTGTAATCGGGTTCCTCATTAGGAAAAAAAAATATATTATTGGACGAAGAGAATAAATGTTGTTCGATGCCAATACTCATAAAATTATTATGACCCAATTTGTACAGTATGGATTTTTTTTTATAATAGCAAGATAAGTTGCGATACTGAAATTAGCATTTCACAATAGGAGATCCGAGAGATACGTACAGTATGAAAAAGGGATTAAAAATTTGTATAGTATGGATAGTATATTCTTTTGCAATATTGAGTGATATGTATGCATGGGATTGATTTAGTGCCATTAACAATCTTTCCTTTTTGTCTAATTCCTCATGCTTTCCTTTGTATAATCCAATGTATGAACAAAAATATGTTCTTATTTTTTTCGATAACTAGTAGGGGAAAACTCGAGAAATAAAAGCCAGCATTTTCCTGAGGAAAACTCGAAAGGCATACACAGAGTGTGAAAAAGGGAAAAAACACAAAAATACCTAACAAGAACATGATTGAGTATATCATCGAAGATGCCATACTAACATCCATACCACAACTCTCCAGTCAAACAATTATAAAACAAAATGATATTCTTATAAATAGACTATATAAGTTTATAAACTAAAATTTATCTGATGCTGCCTAAGAGGCATAAATCAAAAGGATAGAGATATAATAATAGCAGTCATATTTATTATTTATGCTCCAGTATTATGGATTTCGGTTTGATTACCTTTTATACACGACTTTTGTAATTTAACTTCTACAGCAATCACATCAGTACAAGAAAACTGATGTTTATAGACGGATAAATCAAACTCTATGCCATTTCTAACATATCGCAAAGTATTTCTAAAAAGGGATTAGAGATGGGGAGAATTTCATCTCAAAACTGATATAGACAAGCTTCTAATAGAGCTGTTAGAGATAGGACATTCATGGAAGGATTTACGACGGGACGCATCATCTCAAATCTAAAACAACTTTGCAACAATAGCTTTTGCTATCTCAAATTTTAGATGGCTGTCATAGGAGGATTTACAAAAAGTCCTAATTATCCCTTCTTTCTCATCCTCATCGTCGTTTGCAAGAGAAAGTAACATCTTCCTCGTTTCCATCTTATCTCCTATCCATATCACAAAGAGGCCATATCCTTGACATTGTCGCAGTTCTTATACTAAAGTAAGAGCCGAATCTTTATACATTTGTATCCAAGCAGTACCAGCAACAACAACGATGACAAATCTAGTGCCTCAAGGGCTCCCGCACATGTAGGGTCGGGGGTGGGGATGTACACAGCCTTACCCTTTAGGGATGCTGTGTCTGAGGACCCCCAACTTCAAAAGCATAAAAGTATAAAAACAATGGCACAGATAAAGTAGAAAGCAGCAATAGGCAATAAAATAATAGAGCGACAAAACAACAAGCAACTAACACACAACAATAGAAAGTATAGTCAAACAGGCATACATACGAGTCTAAGGACGCTAATACTAGCTCAGTCGCGCTCCTTTATCCTAAACTGCTATATCGGCTACCCCTATGCTAATCTTTCACTTAGATCCATCTAAAGTCATCTCTTCATTTAGGTTAAGGTGGGTGTGGTCATTATGAATAGTTCCGTCCAACTCTTCTTTGGCCTGCCTTTCCCTCTCCTCCCGTTTGTAATATGGAGTTGTTCGTATTTCCTGATAGGGGCAATGGTCGGTCTCCTCCTAACAATGTTCAAACTACCGCAAACATTGCTTCCTCAACTTATCCTCAATTGGGGCCACACCCAATTTGCTTCTTATAACGTCATTTCTAATTTTATCCTTCCTTGTGTGTCTACACATCCACCGCAACATCTTCGTCCCCGCCACATTCAACTTTTGCCTATGATGTCGTTTAACTGGCCGACACTCCGCACTGTTAGATATAGCCGGTCTCATTATAGTCTTATAGTATTTTTCCCTTAACTTTAATGAAAAATTTCTATCACATAGTACTGTAGAGTCCATCCTCCATTTATGCCAGCTTACATTTGTATCTAAGCAAGATAAAGAATACATTATAGAGAAAGTAAATCATGTAAATATTTTAGCAAGAGGAAATCATAATCTAATTTCCTATATTTGTATCGTTTATGCAACTTAACCATTACCCCCAATTAAGCAAAAATTGAACCCTCGCGTGATGAGGTTCTCGCTAAGTCGTCCAATTTGTTTTAGAATTTTCGGTTGATAAGGGTTTGTTTGATGTTCGATTTCTATCTTATATCTTTCTTTTTTACTTTGTTTTTGGTTTTTGTTCGGGTTTTTATTTTGTTTGTACTATACTTCGCTTCAGTGTGATTTCGGGTTCCGCTTTTCTAAAATATCGGCTTCTGTATTGCGATTTTCGGGACCCCTTTTCTCTCTTTTTCGTTCTTGATGTGATTATTTTAATCGAGAAGCAAATGGACTTTTCACTCATAGAGGGTGTACGATAAACAAGTGGGTAGGTGGAATAGGCCAAGCGTGATGCATTTGTATATTTGATTTGACAACTTATTTACCCCTTGGGAATTTGCATTCCTTTGCACTTTCTTTTCCTTCTGTTTTTCATCTTCTCAACCAATCCCTTTTATGAAATTTATCATCGAAAATTATTATTATTATTGTAAAAATTATTATTATCAAATCAATAATATGCTCAAACATAACCTCTTTTTAAAGTAGCACTTTAAAGGGGTAAGGTTGTATTCATCTCACCCCTCCAGACCCTACATTGGCAGGAGTCATTCTGGTATTGGGTTTGTTGTTGTTGTAAAATAATGATGTGACTTATAAAGAATGATAGTCGTAAAACTATCTTAAAACTTGTGATTTCGCTCTGATTAGCAATTTTATTCTGACAATAATATTACTATTTATCACTCAAGTGGGATTTGTGAATTAGATAACCTGGCATTTTGAAATATACAATGGGATAACCCGCAACTTACAAGTTTATCTTTTTATAAGTGTTTGAGTTTTGAAATTTTGTAATCCTGTACCTCATTGGGAACCTAATGAATGTTTAAGTAAAATATTTTGAATTGGTATATAATTTCGAGAATATATGGGTACTCTTTGGCGAATTCTAATGTACTTTTGCAGGCAAATGCTAACACAGAACTTGGTTTTAACAATGTATAGGTACTCTTTGCTCTACTCTAGTGATCTTTTGTTGAAATCCAACAAATTTTTCCAACACATATGTATAATGGCAATCTTGTATTACATTAGCAATTTTCATAAAAAAACTTGTTGAATGCTAGCAAAATTCACCTCATTATGTTGGAGGGTAACTAGATGATTAAACTTTGAGACGCCTCATTGTGTATGTTTATACTATATTTTCTTTCGATAATTAGCGACAAAGTTGCAGTACAAAACGTGGAGCTCATATAGACGAGGCCCTAGTCAACCCGCAGAAAGCGAGAATCAGGAAATAAAGATAAAGACAAAAACAGTACAAAATAGAAACAAATAGGCAGAAAAAAAAATCAAACTGCCATTACATATATACATCACCGTGAGATGAAACAGACCAAGAATAGGGAGAAACGGCCAACCGTACAAAAATTGGAGGTGAGATTAATAGAGAGTCAGAATGCCCAAAACCCTATTCCATCATGCAAACAGTTCAATCATATCCGATTTATCACCGGCATATGTTAAACCAAGTTTTTTTCTATACTCCTATGGGCGCTTCATACCAATAAGCTTATTATTCGCTATAACAATATCGCCCCTCATCATACGTAGATGATAAATCTTTAAGCCTTAGTGTACTTGAGTAATAAATTTATATATATTATTTAGTTTCAATAAGTACAATAAAGGAAAAGCTTCAGCTGAGGATAGTACATACCACTTTCTAATTATGTCAATGATTAAGATTGCATCTGGTAGAGGAGAAAATATGAGTTTGGGAACTACTCTTTCCTTTTCTCTTTGTTTGGTGCAAAGTTATGGACGAAAAATTAGTTTTTGAAAGGAAATATTTTGAATTATTTATATTTTATTACCCTGACTTTTTTGGTAATTGTAAAAAGGATCTTAATGTTTTAAAATTATAAAAAAGGACCCCAAAATTTTATCGTATTAATAAAAAGGACCCTCTCTGGCAAATAAAGGTAAATGACTTGCCTTTCAAAACGGGGAAAATCATGATTCTGAGTGGCCCAAAAACCTTCACGTTAATTATCATGCAAATTCAGATCAAATCAAAATAAACAAGATGGCCCAAAAACCTTTTAAAATAACGTCAGATGGCCAGAGAGGGTCCTTTTTATTAAAACAATAAAACCTCGGGGTCCTTTTTACAAATTCCAAAACGTCAAAGTCATTTTTATAATTACCAAAAATGTCAGGGTAGTAAAATGTAAATAACCCAAATATTTTTCACCGACTTGGGCGAAAATGACTTCTATTATAAAAGCGTGAAAATTTTTTTTTCTCGATAATTAGAAAGAAAGCTCTCGTACAAGACGGCGTATCCACTGAAGCGGAGCACAAGAAAGCCCGCATGAGCAGGACAAAAGCAAAACAAAATAAAAGACCCATAAATCTATAGACGCTTATAAACACACCTACACCAATACATGGGGTATGAAAACGCCAAGTAGACCACACTAATCTAAGCAAAAATCCCTAAACATAAAAAATGAGCATTGTTGATGAAGAAGGCCCTTCACCTTAATCAAGACAAAACTGAATAGACACCAACAATCTCAAATGCCAGCAAATTTTTCATATGATTGGAAACACTAGCCACAAGCACTTTAATCGATACTCAGCACGCGCTTACCCCAAGTAATCCACGTAGAGCACCAATGACATCAAGGTATAATGGGAGATGAAGCACAGCCTAACTTCTTCTTTTGAAGCTTCTTCTTGTTCCGAGTAACCCCAGCACGGGCTTCATCTTCAAGAAAGCAAAAAAGATGGTGCATGTCTGACTCAGAGCCATCATAGTTTAAGCCCAATTTTTTTCCCAAATCCCATGCTTTATGAGCTCGTTTGAGGATAGAGGAAGGCTCGGCAAAGGATATATAAGGACAAAGAGCAAGACTAGTTGCACGAGGAGGCAAAGGAGTGGTGGGGCGATCCACAAAATCAGCAATACGATCGACCACTGAATCAAAACTGTTGCAATTAAACTCCACAAAGCATTCAATATAAATCTAGCCTACATAAGCGGAAGACCATCACTAGAACTAGTATTAGGCACCATATCTTCACCCAATACCTTAACAACAGCCACCATATCAACACCATTATTGGCCTCCTTCACGGCATCATGATTTAAATCAATACCCTCAGTCACTTCAAGGGTACCAACAGAGTTGACACTATGAGAGTTTTGAGGAAAATCTGCGGAAGATAGTAAGCCACCGAGAGTAGGGGAAGCACCCACAACATCATCAACTCCATGAGAATCACCCACGCCGCCCACTACTATGGGATCCCTATCTACTCTCTCTTCCTCTCTATGGCTAGTCGAGACTTTTCTTTTAGTAGGATCATTCCTCTTAACACCATCACTAGAAGCTTGCTCCTGAATCCATTCAGGGCCACTCGATTGGTTTCAAACACGTGAACAATGTGTCAGGATTGCCATTTGATAGGACCACGACATCCTTGATTTGATCAGGTAACTCAATCTCAATGATGACTCCTCCAACCTAAAAAGGCTTGTAGCTAAAGCATAACTTGTCCATTGCGAGGACTCAGCCCCTAAGATAATTTATGAAAGTTACCAGACGACCATGCATAAAGAGGTATTCCATAACAAGCGACCTAGGCCATTCTCTCCATATTTCGTTCAAATTCGGTCCAGATAGAAATTTTCTTAAACCATTTGTTTTTCCATGGTGCTTTTAGTTGAAAAAAAAAATCGCTCTTTCTTCTATAGATGCAAAAATGAGAAGAAATTTTCGACCGCCTGAGATGCAAATTTTAGAAAAGTTGATCCCCTTTTCATAAGCTCTTGAGAAGATTTCTTCTGATTTAATATCCATCATAGTTTCAATGACAAGACTCCTATTCAGCTTGCTATCATTCTCGTCCATCGTTTCCAACTGAATGATTTTTCAATCAATCCCCCTAACCTTCACAAACTTTTCTAACACTTTGGCTCTATCATCCTTGCCAACTACCGGCTCAACATTTTTATTCTGGGATTTATTGTGTTTAGCCTAGTTCTCCCTTGACCACCTTCTCTGACCACATCAACAAAGGTTCTCTGACTTTGATTTGAGTTAAGCCGAACATTAACCTCACAATTACCATTACACTATTGTTCACTACTCCCCTTAATAATATCTCTTTCGAATCTTGTTTCAACACACCTTTAATCTTTGATTACCCAGCCGGGATTCCTTTGCTTCCCTCATAGCTAGTTCAACTTCTTCCCTACTTTTATACCTTACAAATCCATATCTATCCTTTCTCAACTTTCTTAATTTGTGATGCACAAAAGAATCTACAACCACCTCATAGTCTAAGAATAACATCTTCAGCCATTGATTATTCATTTGAAAAGGAAAATTGTTTACAAAAATGGAAAAAAACCCTCTCCTTATAGACTGCCGACAATTGTGAGCTTCTGATCCAACCATAATCTGTGAACCACCGGGGTTAAGCAAACTGACAAACACCCGCTGCTGAGAGACCCCGGCCGCCACCCCGAGATGAAGAACAACCACCAACCACCAACGACCAACGGACGACCAACGTAGATGAACAACTCCCATTCCTGCGCAGATGAACAGCCACCAGCCTGGGAGAACCGACCCAACGAATGAAAACCACCAGCCCTTAGGCAACCACCGCATCAAACACCACCCCTACCACCAGATATATTTTTGTTTGTCAAAATTGGCCCAACGCTACTCCTCTCCGATAGTTCTGATTCCTACTTCGGCATGGAAGTAATTGTAAAGTAGGGGCTTTCATGTTCCAAACTCAAACTCGACTAAACAAGGATGGATCAATGACTGGTGAAAACATCTATGTCTAAATGTGAATCAAACTGAATAGTATCATCACGGTTCAATCTTGGATCGATTGGCCATTTCAATTCATATATTAGTGTTCGTACCTGACGCTTTAAATGATATGTATTGCTCATATGGAGATTTGAATCATGGACAAATGACCAAATTGAAGAATGATTAAGGTCCTAGTCAAGGTTTTGAGATCGAACCAAATAGTAACCTCCTGATCTTTAGTCATACATACCCAAAAATATACGATAAAAATTAATAGATTTCATATAAATTTTCTAATCCAATACATTTTATCACATCACTAGATACATAAATTAGATATTTAAATTAAGTATATTTAATAGTTTTCTATCTATATAATGAATTGGGCTACTAGATTTGAATTCAAAACATCCAATTTTACTTGGCTTTTATAGCTAATAATTTACAAGATTATCTGGTATTATTTTTTGTTTGCAGTTTTATTTGTGCGAAACTAAAAATAATACTTTACATATGACTTTTCTTATTTTTATTTTTTTAAATTTTTCCTAATTTGAGTAAAATTTGAAAATATAAAACTAAAAATAGAAACAAAATTATTTTCAGAATCTTTTTTTTTTGTTTTGCAAAAATAAAAAAATTATAAATGTACAAGAATATCTAAGAGGGCCTAAGTTATTAAGTAAAACTACAGGACAACGAAGCCCACAAAAGCGAGAAAAATGAAAAACGCAGTACAACAACATACCCCAACAAAATCTAAACATCTATGCTTGCGTCAACTCTTTTTTTTTTTTTTTTTATAAGTAGCGAAAGAGCTCGTGACACAAGAACCGACATCTCAAAACAAGAGGTCCGAGAGCACACGGTGTGGAAAAAAGAAAAATAACATAAAACATTCTCTAAATATATCCAAAAAGCAAACAGCTAAAGTGTCAAACAAAGAAACTTACTTATATATCCAATACTAAAAACAAGAAACATAGTCAAACAGTACGGTAAAACTTCATTAATGATTTCAAGGTTTAAAAATAGTAAAATATAGAGGCTATAGACGCTCATGCAAGCCTTTGCCCTTACCCTATTATGATGAATGAAGTGCATTGCCGCACTCTCACAATAATTATATGTTAGTGTCTCTTTTCTAATTAAAAAATATATTTTTTTTTAAACTAAAAAATGCAATTTTTTTGAGCCTTTTTAATTATGTGGCCAAAAATACAATAGCCCTTTTGAATAAAAAGTGAACTATTTTTCTTTACTTTAAAAAAAAAGAATTTGCTTCTCTTTTAAAATAGAGAAATGAGTAGAATTAAAGATATAATGATAGAAACACCCTCATTTATAATTTTAAAAAATAATTATGCAAAATTATTATAAAGTATATTTGTTCACAGTATTGAGAAACTGGTCCTTAGATTAGTTTCTTTAAGAAATAATACCTAATACTTTCTTATCTTTATTTGATAAAATAACTCTCGTTGCATTGTAGATAATTTAAGAGGTTATAAGACAGGATTGGTTTCAGAGATTATGTGTTTCAGGTATTGGTATCAGCGTGTTTCATTTAATTCTCTGTGTTTCAGGGATTAGTGTGGTATAAATGTCTCAAATTTTTTGGGTATGCGGTTGTATTTCGGGTTGGCTTATTGGTACGCGTCCAGGAATTTTGGGGTCTATTGTTCTGTTTTGTTTTGTCTTGCTATTTCCCTACTCTTGTCGGTTTACTCAGGCTCTACTTTAGTGGGTGTGTTGAATTTGTATTAAGAGTTAGCTTTCTAATTATCGAAAAAAATGTAGGATTGGTTAGTGGTAAATATTCTATTCTAATTTAAGAGTTGCCTGAACCTTAATTTTGTTACTTATTTCTCGATATAAAATGACTTATATTACACTTTTCTCCTCATAATAAAAAAATAAAGCCAATGATGGCTCACATGGAGCTTCTTGAATTAGGCTCGGGGGGAAATGGTCTATGACAATTGACAAAAGAAAATTGCTATATATATATATATAATAATAATAATAATAAACTAATTACTTTTTGTGAATTAATTATGTTATATTATATATCAAATATACAATTAAATATATAGCGTCATTATTATAAAGATAGTACAACAACAGTCCCAGTGCCTCGCGGCTCCCGCAATAAGCAGGGTTTGGGAGGGGTGAATGTACGCAGCCTTACCCCTTCCGAGTGGAAAGGAGGCTGTTTCCGAGGACCCCCAACCTGAAGTGTGCGTAAACCTGCAAATACAGAAATCAATTTATCACCAATGGATTTAGTAAAAAAGGTACCACCTGAATTAAAGGAAAAAGCATACAAGCATTTAAGTGTGTATGTATGTATGCCAAAATAGATGAGTAATCAGAACTAACTAAACAGTATGAAAAATGCTAGCCTAGGGATCTTAAACTACAAGTCACTCGCCTTACTATCCTACGCTGCCACCTCCGCTTTCCTTATGCTAGCCCTCCATCGTGCCCTATCTGAGGCCATCTCCTCTCTTAGGTTTAGGTGGGTTAGGTCGTGTCGAATTGTCTCCAGTCAACTCCTCTTTCGCCTGCCCCTCCCTCTTCTTCCCAGCGTCGTTTGTAGCTGCTCACACCTCCTAACTGGGGCTGTGGTCGGTCTTCTGCTAACATGTCCAAACCATCTTAGGCAGTGCTCCCTCAGTTTATCCTTGATCGATGCTACACCCAATTTATCTCTTATTACATCGTTCCTGATCCTATCCTTCCTTGTGTGGCCGCACATCTAGTGCAGCATCCTCATCTCTGTCACTTTCATCCTCTTGTGTTTGATTTTGTTTCATTGGGCGACACATTATTATTATAAAGATAGTAACTGTTATTATTAAAGTAATAATGTGATTTTTAATGAATAAAAATTGTAAAATTTTACAAAGTGCATTGTCGTTAGTTTTTTGCCATTTTCTTTTGATAATTAGAGAGAAAGAATTTCAGTACAGAACCGGTGTAGTCATCGAAGTGGAGCCCAAGAAACCCCTCAAAAGGGGGAAAAAGAAAAGGCAAAAAATGCGTGAATTTGTAGTGCGTTATTTGCATTTAATTTAGTTGTGCCGTTAAAACTTACGTTAATAATTTAACTTAAATTTGACCAAATGATTAAATTGACGTAATATAAATTGTAGAAAAATTAAATTGACACAATTGAAAGTACAAAAATTAAATTGACATAACAAAACATAAAGGGAAATTTAGTCTATAATCCTAATATTTTACCCCATTAATAATAATATACTCAGTATATTTTTAATTAAATATAGAGTTATTTATATTTCAGTATTTTAACATTTTTAAAAAATAATAAAAATGTTACTGACCTTTTTGAATTGATAGAAAGGCCCCTTAGATTTTATTGTATAATAAAAAGGCCCCTAAATTTTTATCGTAGTACTAAAAGTCTACTCTTCGGTGTGATAATATCATTTTCTATCGACAAAGCTGAAGTGACAACTTTTTTGTATTAATATTACAGTATGACAAAAATACCCTTCAATAACAATTTTTAAACAACTTAAGCTAAAATAGATAATTTCTACATATTACAACATATCTAATTTTGTGCTTATAACATAAGAATAAGAGTATTTAATACATATAATAATGCTTAGATTCGTTAAAACAGTAATAAGTAGTAGTGCCGCTGTTAGCGAGGAGTTTTATGATAGTGATTGAGAAGTATAAAAGATGACATTGTATTGTTTAGCAATCATCCAATAACAAAATATTATCTTCTTCCCCTTTCTTTCTTGATTCTCCTCTCAAACCTTAATTCATCTTTAATCCCTTCGATGTATCTCTAATTAGTACAATAGTATTAAACAGTAGTTTTTCATTTTAGTATAACATTAATAAACAAAATAGTTGTCATGTTAACTCTATCAATAGAAAAAAAAAAACCATCACGCTGGAGAGAAATATTTTTATTAATACATAAAAACTTAACAATTTTTTAATTAATTAAAAAAAGTAAAAATCCTTTTCGTTAGATTTTCATTTTAGTATAGCATTCACTTGGGGGTAGTATCAGGGTTCATTTACTAGGCATTAATGCACCGAATTCTATTAGAATTATGAAATTAAGCGTACTTGGACGAGAGCAGCACCTAGATGGGTGATCTCTTGGGAAGTTCTCGTATTGCCAATTCTTTCAAACAACTTCTTGACAGGATTGCACCCTCAAAGAATAAAGTTATGTACATCTATTCTCGATTTAAATTAGATAGAAATTCTTGAAACACTGGACTTGTTGAAATAGTATTCACTTGGGGGGATGCATAAGGAAGTACCCGGAAAACGCGGGACAACCGAGGAGAAAAGAGAGGGACCTGCATCCAAAGTACAGAAATATGCCACGTGTGTCCAATGAGTAAGATCTGACGGTGTTGTCAGCATCAGTGTGGGTCCCACAAACTGCAGTCAAAAAAGAAACAGGCTGCCAGTCAAAATAATAATAATAATTAAAAAAAAAGAGAAAAACAAAGTACAAATGTGCAGGTTTGTGTGTGTGTGTCGTCTCTCGTTGGGATTCATGACTCTTCCTCACTTGTCATTCCCCCCGGTTTCCCTTCTTCCGGCACTCTTTTTTTTACTTCAATTACTTCCTCAAGGATAAAGTAATTGAAGTATCAAGGGCTGGTGATAGGATCATAAGTATCAAGTTGATCCCAAATGGAGAAGTATTAAACATGATCAGTGCCTGCGCACCTCAAATTGGACTAACAGAGCATGAAAAGGCAGCATTATGGGAGGACTTGGACACAATAATGCAAGGCATACCCCAAGCCGAACAAGTGATGATTGGCGGGGATTTTAACGGGCATGTCGGTGCGATAGAGGACGGTTACGACGGATACCACAGAGGATTCGGTCTTGGAACCAGGAATATAGAGGGGAAAGCCCTACTAGACTTCGCGGTCACATATGACCTAACGGCGGCCAACACCTTTTTCAAAAAGTGTGAGCAACACATCATCACGTACCAAAGCGGTGGGACAAAAACACAGATTGACTACATACTATTAAGAAGAAGGGTGCAAAGAGACTGTAGGGATTGCAGGGCTACCTCAGGAGAAGACCTGTCTACACAACATAGGGTGCTGTGGGCGGATATAAAGGCCCAGAAGAGGGCCAAAAGAATCAGCAAACCCGCGCAGATGCATACCTATTGGAGGGATTTGAAGGGGGAAAAGTATAAGGTATACAAGGAAAGAGTGGAGGCCGAGCTTGGGTGGGACTTCGAGGGAACTACAAACCAGATGTGGAACCAACTGGCCCAAAAGATCAGAGGACTGGCACGGGAAGTTCTCGGCACGTCAAAGGCCAGGGTACCAAGCAACAGAGAGTCATGGTGGTGGTGCGAGGAGGTCCAAGAGAAGATTAAGGGGAAACGAGCTTGTTTCAAAGAATGGAATCATAGCAGAGATGAGGATATGCGACATCGGTATCTGCAAGCCAGGAGAGAAGCAAAGAGAGTAGTTAGAGAAGCACAATCAAGAGCATATGAGGATTTCTACAAAAGGCTGGAGACCAAGGAGGGTGCGAGGGACTTTTATAGAATCGCCAAAGCTAGAGAAAGAAAGACTAGGGACTTGGATAGAGTACAACGCATAAGAGGGGAGGATGGACAGGTACTTGTGGACAGGCAACTGATTAAGGCTAGGTGAAAAACGTACTTCCACGAGCTCTTCAACGAACAAGGAGGGACAGAGACAGAGATATCCTCAGGTGATCTTCAAACATCTGAGGAGCATCAGAACCACTGTTATTGTAGGCAAATTAGCCCCGAGGAAGTCAAGGAAGCCCTAAAATTCATGGGAATAGGTAAAGCAGTTGGCCCAAATGACATACCCATAGAAGTATGGAAATGCCTTGGACAGAAGGGCGTCAGTTGGCTGACTAAACTATTTAACCAAATCCTCCTGGGGGAGAAGATGCCTGAGAAATGGAGGAAGAGCACAGTGATCCCAATATATAAGAACAAAGGCGACATTTAGAGTTGCGCCAACTATCGGGATATCAAACTAATGTGCCACACTCTGAAGTTGTGGGAACGGGTCATAGAGAGGAGGTTAAGGCAACAGACAGAGGTGTCCGAGAACCAATTCGGATTTAAGCCTGGGAGATCAACCATAGAAGCCATCCACATCATAAGGCGAACGATAGAGCAATACAGGGAGAGACAAAAGGACCTTCACATGGTTTTCATTGATTTAGAGAAGGCATATGATAGAGTGCCAAGGGAGGTCCTTTGGAGAGTTTTGGATAGGAAATGCATCCCCGTGCCATACATCATAGCCATTAGAGACATGCATGAGGAGGCACATACTATGGTGCGTACAGAGAACTGGGAGACAGACGCTTTCTCGATAACAGTAGGGGTACACTAGGGGTCGGCTTTGAGCATCTTCCTGTTCATTCTGGTTATGGACGAGCTCACTAGGTACATCTAGGGATGTGTACCTTGGTGCATGCTTTTTGTAGATGATATAGTGTTGGTGGGGTAGTCGCGGGAAGAGGTAAATGAGAAACTGGAACGATGGAAAGGGGCACTAGAGTCGAAGGCTTTATGACTAGTGGGCAAGTCCAGCTCTCCAGAACCTTCCAGAACATTCCAGAAGATTCAAGAAGAATCGGTCCTTCCCACCATTATTTGAATTAAACAACTTTTCTCGCCTAAATTCAAGTTGTTATTCTAGAAGATTCCCCAACCGAATTTCCCGCCTTTTACTTAGTTATTTCCCGCCAATATTTGAATAATTCCCTTTCCCGCCAATATTTGAATAGGTAGTTATTTTCCACTCTTATTTGAATTCAAATAACTTTCCCGCTTTTATGTTTCCCTCCATTTTTGATGTAATTCAGTTATTATAAAAGAGTTCTAGGAAGTTCTAGATCTTTCTTAGCTTTTTCAATAAATAGAAGAGCAAATACTTGTAATGGTAATCAATGAAAATATGAATGAAACTCAAGAGTTCAACTCTTAATTCTCTCTCATCTCATACTCTCTATTCTTTCTCTCATCTAAGTCTAATTCACCTTCTTTCTCATCCCATATTCTCTAAAACACTATCAATTTTCACTATCAATTCATATCTCGAGCCAATATCTCGAGGTCACGAACCGAGGCTCGTGACAAGTGGTATCAGAGCCATCTCGATCAAGAGGCTTGTTATCAAAAAAAAAAAAAAAAAAAATCCATTCTTATCAAAAAAAAAAAAAAAAATTTCCGCTGCACTATTCATTCAAATTGATCAACATTCGCTACATCAAAACTTTTGATCAGATGCGGTTGGGCAATGGCTGCAAGATTTACTCAGGAATCTACACTCCTTGTTAAGGTTTCCAAGGCTCTCTATCCTGTTTCTAAGGATGTCCTCAACCAAATCTTCTCCCCCTATGGTCACATTGAAGAAATTGAAATCTACTCAACGTCTTCCTCGGAGATTGAAGCTCAAGTGACCTATACTTCAAAGAAAGATGCTGAAAATGCACGCAAATGGCTATACGGAAGAAACATCTACGACTATTGTTGTATGATGGACATTCAACTCTTCACGCCTTTTAAAGAAATCACAATGAGATTGAACAAGATGATAGCAACCATTGATTCCTTGAACGAGAGGTTGAAGAATTACACGTACACCCAAGGAATTGATCCCGCGGACCATTCTAACATTAGTCACAAGATCGAGACTGTGAATAAACTGGTTGAATCAACCATCGTTGAGGAAACCGGCGGCAACCTTAATGAGGACATAGACATAATAATTGTTGAGGAAACAACCGAGCCATTTCCAGACGCAGCATCGGAACTTGAAGAACATCTGGACAGCCAAGAACTCAGCCTTAATCACCTACTGCAACCTCATGAATGGCCTGGTGATGTCAGAGAACAACTGGTACAACCATTCCATGAGGAATCACATGAAACAATAGCCGTGCGCAACAACATGGTGACCTTGGTCGTACCTAGTGACCAACAGCAACATGATGATCCAATGCACAAAGAACCGTGGCTGTGGGTAACCAAGGACGTGCAACAGTGAAGGCTACGAGGTCATGTTTTCAATGCCAATGACAAGGCACGAGTATGGAAGCGCTTCCCTCGAACTGGAATTGGCACTGAAAACGCAGCTCATCTAAGCCTACTTTGTCCTGACTTGACCTCAAGAAAAAGGATCGGGTAGAACTCTTGTGTACTTAAGTACTTAGTGGCTAATATGATGTAATAAAAAAAAAAAAAAAAATCTAAGTACTTAATGAAAGATGCTAGTAGAATATGTACTAGGAAAATATATTGTAATAACTAGAAAGTTAATAACGTCCTTGAGGACAATGACAAACTGAAGGGGAAGGGATTGTCATGACCCCAGCCAAGCCAAATTAGTGGGCATGTCCAGCTCTCCAGAACCTTCCAGAACATTCCAGAAGATTCAAGAAGAATCGGTCCTTCCCACCATTATTTGAATTAAACAACTTTTCCCGCCTAAATTCAAGTTGTTATTCTAGAAAATTCCCCAACCGAATTTCCCGCCTTTTACTTAGTTATTTCCCACTAATATTTGAATAATTCCCTTTCCCGCCAATATTTGAATAAGTAGTTATTTCCCGCTCTTATTTGAATTCAAATAACTTTCCCGCTTTTATGTTTCCCGCCATTTTTGATGTAACTCGGTTATTGGAAGAGTTCTAGGAAGTTCTAGATCTTTCTTAGCTTTTCCTATAAATAGAAGAGCAAATACTTGTAATGGTAATCAATAAAAATATGAATAAAACTCAAGAGTTCAACTCTTAATTCTCTCTCATCTCATACTCTCTATTCTTTCTCTCATCTAATTCTAATTCTTTTCTCATCTAAGTCTAATTCACCTTCTTTCTCATCCTATATTCTCTAAAACACTATCAATTCATATCTCGAGCCAATATCTCGAGGTCACGAACCGAGGCCATAGCGAAGAAGGAGAGCTTCAGGTACTTGGGGTCCATGGTTCAGAACAACGGCGAAGTTGACGAAGATGTCAACAACCGGATTAAAGCGGGATGGCATAAGTGGAGGTTGGCCTCCGCGGTACTTTGTGATAGAAAGTTCCCCTTGAAGCTAAAGGGAAGATACTATAAGACGGTTGTGACGCCAGCCATGACGTATGGGGCTGAGTGCAGGGCGATGAAACAATAGCACACACAGAAGATGAAGGTGGCGGAGATGCGAATGCTGAGGTGAATGTGCGGACACACAAGGAAGGATAGAATCAGAAACGCCGTCATAAGAGGCAAATTGGGCATAGCCCCCATTGAAGATAAATTGAGAGAGCAACGTTTGAGGTTGTTCGGATATGTTAGAAGGAGACAGGACAAGGCTCCTATAAGGAGGTGCGAACAGCCCCTTACTACACTAGGTAAGAGAGGAAGAGGCAGGCCAAAGAAGAGATAGATGGAGATGATCCGACAAGACCTCATCCACCTAAACCTTCGGGAGGATATGGCCTTAGATAGGACCCAATAGAGGGCGAGTATAGGGGTTATAGATGCTCCAGTTGGAGTAGGGTAGTCTAGCTTATTAGTGCTAGGCCATGTTATCCTCCTAGTGCACTTAGGTTGTGTACTTACTCCCATGAGCTACTACCTGCATGCATACTTGCCTACCTATCATTTGATTTCAGCTTGATGTGGCTTGTCTTGTGTCTAGTGTCTTGTGTGCTTTGTGTTTGTTGTCTTGATCGCTTTCTTGCTCTCCTGTTATCAGGTCACACGCTCTTTGCGGCGGGCCAGTCTCTCTGGTTGGGTGTCCTCGGAAACAACCTCTCTTTAGGGTAGCCCCCTGAAGGGGGAAGGCTGCGTACATCTATCCCCCCGACCATGCTTTTGCTGAAGCCCTTGCAGGCACTGGGTTTGTTGTTGTTGTTGTTGTATATGTTTTAGTAAATAAACTACAACATATAGAGGCTACTACATAAATACAGTTAACAAAATGAGCAATTGTAAAACAGCAACCTCAGATTGGTTACATCATAGCCATCAGTCACGAACATCCTTTATTTGACTTCATGATTCATTAAGCATCTCTAAACTCTCGGGCTCTAGGAATAATGAAGCTTCTCTAAACTGACAGATTAGTAGTTTGCAGGTTAAGTCATGCATACTAATTGATAACTACAAAGAGGAGGAGAATAAGAAACTACTACTTACCGGACAATCAACACATGTTGGACGATCATGGTTGAAAATCATTCCAGCACAAAGCTGTAGCCAAAACATAGGGAAACGCGTTGAAAAATGAACATCAACAAGAAACTAAAGTGAATGGGGTCAAAGCAATATCTCAAACTTTTCGAAATTCAACTTCAATCTAGGAGTATTTTTGATTCGTGGGTTTTAAGCTTCTAACCACACATACAGAAATTTACTTAGGTCAGCAGGTTTCTCATAATGATATAGAAGAAAATGAAAGAATCAAGGAAAAAAAATAAAGAATGACACGAAGGATTTACACTTGTTCAGCCAATTTTGCCTTAGTCTGTGGAGTTGTAGACATTTTTTCACTATTTTTAAGAGAAGAAGGTAATGGGACCATTGAAGTACAACAACTAGCATAAGGCCTAGGAGTATTTATGCAATGCGCATAAAAACCCTAGTGCGCAAAATAATCGATCCTCCACATATAAACCCAACACCGAGATGTCATAGAGACAATCAATTTCACACTTAATTGCCATTTTTTTACACATAAGTGATGGAGAGCTAGTATAGGGGTTATAGATGCTCCAGTTGTAGTAGGGTAGTCTAGCTTACTAGTGCTAGGCCTTGACATCCTCCTGGCGCACTTAGGTTGTGTACTTGTTCGCATGAACCACTACTTGCCTGCCTACCTGCCTACCTATCATTTGATTTCCACTTGATTTTTGATTTCTGCTTAATATGGCTTGCTTGAGTTTGTTTTGCTCGCTATGTGTTTCGCCCTGCTCATGCTTTGATGTTTTCCTGCTGCCAGGTCACATGCTCTATGCTGTGGATCAACCTCTCAGGTTGGGGGTCCTCTAAAACAGCCTCTTTTCAGGGTACCCCCTGAAGGGGAAAGGCTGTGTACATCTACCCCCCAGACCCTGCTTGTGCGGGAGCCCTTTGTAGGCACTGGGTTTGTTGTTATTGTTGTTGTTGACTTCCAATAGTAAATATCAAATAAGAGTATTTAACTATGGTGAGATATGAGAGCTTAAATTTCAGCCATTGAATTCAAAATAGAGGGCTAAGATTGCACATATAAAGAGGGGAAAGAGAGAGAGTTTCTAGGATATTTTTATATGTACAATCTCAATTCTTTATTTTAAATTCAATGGCTAAGATTTAAGTTCTTATATTTCTCCATAGTCAAATACTCTCATTTGATATTCACCATATATATATATATAATAATTCTTATAAGAAGATGATAAATAAGATCATATAGTTGGTTAAAGTGGATAAAAAAGGTAATAGTAATAAAAAAAGATGATGCCAGTAGTCAAATCTCATCCTTTCATTTGAGTATACATACATATATAGTCAGCCATTGAGTACATTTTAATTGTTGAGTCATAGTAAATATTTTTTTTGCTAAGGTAGTGGGGCGGGTGAGAGGAATACTTGGTTTAGAGTTCCCACATTCGTTGATTAATCTGATTAGAGATTAGTAAATCTTCCAATACTCACACACTCTGTTTAAAGCTGTCATTTTTGATTATTGATTTTGGTGATCTGAAAAATTAGACGATTTTTGTAACTTCTTAGATAATACTATTGTTCTCATATGCATTTACTAATGCAGTAAAACAAGTCCAGATCTGATTCCTTAATCAAGTTATTTTGTAAACTTTTGTGTTTATTATTTACCTATATATATATATATATATATATATATATATATATATATATACATGACATAGTTGTTAAAAACATATGTGTTTTGATGGGGTGACCTAAACTCAAGCTATACTATGGCGGAATTATTGTATTCTCGTTTATTTTGGTTGGGTTCCTTTGTATATTTATTTGCTCTCCCTCGCCCCCTCTTTGAGGATGGATGCTCCTATTTATAGAGTTCTTATCCTAAGGGGTTTGTTACAGGTAACGGGCGAGCACATAATGGGCTTGGGGCAAGCATGTTGTGATCACGGGCAAGTATGTTCAGGAGCGGGATAGATTTGTCACAAATTATGGATCTTAACTTCCAACATTCCTTAATTCTTCATCTTTGTCAGCCTCTTGCTCTTCATGCTCACCAGCCTCGAACATGGAGTATTGTCAGGGTTTTGTTAAAAATATTATTTGACTTGTTGTGCAACTAAGTTATTATATAATGAAAATATTTAATATTTATAGAGAGTAACTTTAGCTATAGCTGATAAGGCTGTCTAAGCCAATATTATTTACGTCCATGACGTTGGATATTTTAATAATAAATATTTTTTAATTAAGATCTTAAAATTTATTATGATTTTGATGTGTTTATTTATATTTTTCAGACAAAAAATAAATATAAAAATTTTATTAAAGTTTTAAATAAAATTAGTTTTCATGGTGTCATAAACATTGCTAATAATGCTTTGAAAATGTAGGTTACAAAACATTCGACCTTCGAATTGAATGTGGAATTCATAGCAATTGTTAAGTTTCAAACTGGTAGTGAATGACACTAAATGCATTTTTTTTTTCGATAGATAGCGAAAAATCGCGATACAAAATTTGGCATTCCATAAAAGCGGAACCTGAATGACGATAGTTGACAGTAAATGCATGCATGTAATGATGGTTAATTTTTGATGAATATAAATTGCTTGGAGCTGATTCAATACTTATTTTCAAGGTTATGCGCTCTTTGAAAGCGTCAATCATTGTAGTTGGACGTTGCATACTGGAGGCGGTGCATCAATATCTATTGCACCAATCTTGACCCGATTGGGGCTTGAAATTGTCTTAAGAAAAGTGTAATCCACGCCCTGTATTAGAGTGAAAGGACAAGAGCCAAAACAATGGCCAATAACAAAACAAGAAACTAAAACTATTAAAGCACTTTTTTTCCTTTTTGGTAAGCTAAAACTAATACATTATAGAACATGTTACTCGTTAAACTATGTAAAATTCTCAACCTTTATTTTTAAACTCCAAATATAAATATGCTTAGCAGTGTTACAGATATATGCTAGATTAGGCTACTGACTTTAGTTCAAGTTCTGTAATTGTTTGATTCGGGTATTTGTTTGAAATTTTTAAATGTTTACTTATATTTCTACTTTAAAGGAGAAGTATCATTTTTCCGCTACTGCTTAAAAGTGGACGTTTAATGAATGCGCCAAATCCGTCCATTGGTCTAAATGAGTTTCTTGCTCGAAATAGATGTCAATATATTAGTAGTACTTATTTGAATGAATAAAAGATCAATTAATTAGGTTGGTTAACTTTACATTTTGATGATAATGACAAAATTTCATGTATTATGCTACCTGACGGGTGTTTTTTGTTTTCGATAAGCAACGAGGAAAACTTACGATATAAAAAATGACATCTCACGAAGAAATCCAAAAAGCGCACACAGTGTGGGAAATGAAAAATAACAAGAAACACTTATATAAATTGTAAGTAGTGACCAAATACACCTAGAAATCAAAATATAAAAACACCGACCATACGTCCACGACCACACCAGAAGCACATAAACAAATCAATGGCGACATTAGAATATCGCAAACCAAAAACGAAAAGAGCAGGAACCAGAACACAGATGGTGCCCATGAGCTTTATAATGCTTGCTTCATTGGTACCAGTTCTTAGATTGTACCTCTTCACTCCAAAGCATGTTCCTTCCATCTCCAATGAAATATGGGTCTTCTTTTTCTTCACAAATACATTAATTATATAAAGTATCGCAATCTTTCGCTATTTTTATTCAAAAATGTTAATTATATGAAATTTGTTGTTTTTTAAAATGTGATAAAACATAGCATACATTTGAATAATTAAATTTAGTTTAAGATATTGTACTCATGTCACATTTTTTTGAACACATAAAATTCCGAGGGCAAAAACTACATTATACTAGAATTATCCAATACAATATCGTTCAAGGAAGGAGGAAGAGCCTCCACTAAACGTGATTATGACAATTACGGAGATGAAGAAAAGTAGCAAAGTGGGAAACGTTATGACAAGATCTCGGAACCCGCACAAAAGAGAAAGACCTAAAACAATTCGTCGAAAGTGAAAAGAATCTAACAACTGGGACGATCACGACAATCTCTCCGCGGCAACAGAAACCGTTACATAAGATGTCGACGAGGATTTTACAGTCCGACTCAATCATGATGTTGTTCCATTGGTAAGAACGAGCGAGTCAACAAGCAGCATGAATAGCAAGGGGTTTTCCTGCTAGGATGGAGGATGACGAACACATACCACGCCAACCTACCATGATGACCTACCAAAAGTTTCTAGCCACCACTACCCGGGTGGTTTGCTCAAAGAAGGGATGCCAAAGCTGCGTTGACATTTATGAATTATAAGGCGATTCGTATACAAAATTCTTTAAGTATCTAAATATTAGGGTTAGAAATCGCAAATATGTCATTAGTGAAAGTTAGTAGTCAACTGAAAAAATTGGTTCACTCTACAAGACAATATGAAATAAGAACGCATCTCTCAAGCATGCGTAGAATTTGGTCGTCCTCCTGCTCTCCAATTCTTTATGATAACTATCAATGGGGCAAATCATGTCCTTAGCTACCTTTTACAGCTAGGGTTTTTGGAGGAGAAAGAAGACCAAGTATATGGTTAGTAAACTGTATGGGCTCCCATCAAATCCTGTCTTTAATTAGGCCCATATGACCTTACATGCCATACTATTAATTATACAACAAGCCGAGATGAACCTAGGCCCCCACTTTAAGGATCATAATATCAATTAGGCTTTACTGATTTAATATCAAATTATAAATAAGAATAGAACTTTAATCAATGAAAGCCCACTTTATAACATAATTTCAACTTTTAGAAAATATTAGGAGGTCTGGGAGTTGTGGATTTGGTAATAAAGAACGCAGCATTACTTTTCCTGTGGTGGTGGAGATTCTCAGAAGAAGGTGACACGATGTGGAAACGATTCATTTGTTCGATTCACGACGGATTAGTCAGGGATCTCTTGCCGAACACCGATACTGGGAAGCATAGAAGCACATGGAATACAATTGTGAACATTCCGCAATTAAACAGTAATGTGGAGCGCATCACTTCTGGGATGAGAATCAATCTAGGTGATGGATCTCGTGTCAGATTTTGGAAGGATAGATGGTTCCAAAATGAAAGCTTGGAGAAAAGATTCTCGGAGCTGTTTCATGTCTCGGTGCAACAAAATAGCGTTATTGCTAATATGAGATTTTGGGATGGGATACATGGAGATGGCTACTAAACTGAAGGCGTAGCTTTTTTACAAGGGAAGAACCGGCTCTGGTGAACTTCCATGCCATCCTGAGTACTAATCATCCAAGAAAAGACAATGCGGATGTAGGCTTATGGACTCACAATTAGGGAGGTACGTATACGGTTAAGTCTTTTGTAGAAGTCTCATGGGATCGAATAGGTGTCCCTACTATAGATCACCTTATCTGTGGTGTGTGGCGTGGTCTTGCTCCACCCAAAGTGGAGCTACTAGGTTGGATGGCACTACTTGGAAAGATGAATACGAGAGGAAGGCTATGGAACCTGGGTGTTATTGATGAAGGGGAAAAAGGATGTTCGTTTTGTATTATGGCGATTGAAACTGTGGACCATTTGTTTACTGAGTGTATGTATGCTTGAAAAACATGGAACTTAGTCTTGAAGTGGTGGGGGGTACTTTGGATTATGCCTAAAACAACAAAAGAATGCTTTGAACTATGGCTGGCCTATAGTGTAGGGGGTAAGTTTCAGAAGAAAGTTTGGATTACGCTTTTCTTTGTTGTAATGTGGGTACTATGGGATACTAGGAATAAAATGGTATTTGAAAACAAAGACTAGTGTGAGGATGAAATATTTTGGAGGTAAGTTTTAGAAGAAAGTTTGGACCAAGGCATGGTGTGAAGAATTCCCTTATGCAGCTGAAGAAATTACAAGAAATTTAGACTGTGTAAAGAGTTGGCAATACAACAGAGAAAACTGATATTCCTACTGTTAGAGTGCTCCACCAAATTGAAGACTTCAGTCACGTATGGACTATGGACTCTGTTGATGGGTTGTTAATGCAGAGTGCTTTATATATGTATGAGGGGCCTACCGCAGCCCCCCCCCCCCCCCCCCCCCCCCCCCCCCCCCCCCCCCCCCCCCCCCCTTTGCTGTCTTTCTGCTCTTTTGTTTCATTGTGGCTTAGTTCTTTGATTGTCGCGCTTTCTGTTTTCTTTTCTCTATCCCTGGTTGGGTTCCTCTGATGGGGAATGCCGGGTTTTTGTATCCATGGTTTTTCCACTATCTATCAAAAAAAAAAATTTCAACATTTGGTCATGTCACATCAAAGTTTATGAATTACAAGTGCGGGCAAGGAAAAAATTGACTTAAGAGATGCATATAATTAAGATTTCCCTTTAAAACTATAATATTAAATATATGGTTATTTGTATCAAAAGTCTCTATACTTTGTTTATTATGTTAATTTAGTTCGTATTCTTTTAATTGTATCAATTTAATCATTTTACTTTTATTTTATGTTAATTTAGTCCTATGATCAAATTGAAGTTAAGTTAATAATATAATTAAATACAAGTGATCCACTACAAATCAACCCATTAATTCAATTTAACCTAATCAATGGTCGAATCATGAAAAATTTCATCGAACTAATTAACATTAATTGTATTCAAAGAACCAAATTGACAAAATATAAATAGTAAATGGACTAAATTGACACTTGTAAAAGTATAAGAATTAAATTAACACAATAAATAAAATTCAGGAACATTTGGTGTAAATAGCCTTAAATATAATAGTATTTAACAGATATTGTCAGAACAATTATTGTTAAAGCAATTATATTACTTATAATAAATAGTAACCACAAAATTTCACAAATCATGCTGAAATTAACAATTTTACCCTTACAATAATAATATCATATTTGAAACTTAGACATATATTAATCTTCTCTTTTTTTTTTTTTTTTTTTTTTTTGAGCACAATATTAATCTTCTCTTCTTTAATTATAATAATATAAAAAATATAGACTTAAATTAAATGCATAATACACCGAAATCAAGCCATAATATTTGGTAATACGCAAGAGGGCGTATCAGAAAACCCATTAAATTATGAAAGGGAAAATAGGGGGCTTTTGTACGGACTCTGCCCCCCCCTATTATCCTATGATCCCAACCCTAACATTATCACGTGAATTTCTCCTACCTTATCATACAAAAAAATATTAATTTTAGAGATATTTTTGAATAATTTACCAAACTGACATCTTTAGCAAAAAATTTTACTAAAATGGTATAGTTGTAAAAATATTTATGAAACTGGCACACTTGACTGTAGCGTTACTAACAAACGCCGTTTCAAAAGGCGTCCGAAGAAGAAGAAAATTTCGTACGCGTTAGAAATGGCGTACAAAAGCCGGACACCCCCCCGGGCTCCCGTGAACCCCTACACCCACCCGTGACCCCCATCTTTTTCCCTCCATTTTCGTCATCTTCATCCCCTCATCTTCATTTTCTTTTACTTTTATCTCTATAAATACTATCAATTTTTTCAATATTTTTCACAACTCTCAATTACTTAAATACATCTTTCAACCTATTATTCTCTCAAACAAAACTTTCAATCTCCCCTTCATTTTCACAGTTATGTAAGTCGTTATTATTGTCATTTAAATTTTGTAATACTTTTATATTGTAATGTTATACTATTTTATAGAAATTTGTTACTATAGTAGTGTTATTAGGTTAATTTAGTAAAATTCATATAATAATTATAATATATATAATAGCATGTTAAAAAATTTATTTGTTAATATAATATTGAATAATATGATGCTAAAAAAAATTATTATTTGTATGTGTTATGTTATATTTCAATATATTCATAATTTTTGTAACTTATCTGATTTTTCAGTGTTAAACTTTAGTGTAACACCATTAATATTTATTTATTTTTTATTATATGGTATTTTAAAAAACTATAATTTGAAATATAAACTTATCTTTTAAATGTTTATAATACTTTTATGTATTTAAAATATGTTGTAGACATATTATAATAGTTAAAATCTGACTTACAAATTTTTTAAATATTTAAATTCGATATTTTGAGCGATTTAGAGATGTAATTTCATTTTTTATATATATTACGATTATTTCAAAGCGATTCGGATTTGTTAGACATTAAGAATTGTTAGAAAAAATATTATGTTACATGGTTATAGAATATAATTTATTAGATTTATTTAGTAATATTAATATAATAATTACGATATATATAATGGTATATTATAAAATTTAATTGTTAATATAATATTGAATAAGAGGTTGCTAGTAAAAATTATATATAATGGTATATTATAAAATTTATGTTTTATTTCAATGTATTCATTATTTTGGTAGCTTAAATAATTTTTTAGTGTTGCACTGTAATATATCATAATTAATACTCATTTATTATTGATTATATGATTATTAGAAAGCTACATTTTGAAATGTAACCTTATCTTTCAAATGTTATAATATCTTTATGTATTTAAAATATTTTGTAGACATAATATAATTGTTAAAATTTGACTTACGAATTTTTTAGAGATTTAAATTTAATATTTTGAACAATTTAGAGATGTAATTTTATAAATTATATATACTACGATTATTTTAAAGTCATTCGGATTTGTAAGATATTAAGAATTATTAGAAAAAAATATTATGTTACATGGTTATAGAATATATTTTATTGGGTTTGGTTAGTAATATTAATATAATAATTACGATATATATAATGGTATATTATAAAATTTATTTGTTAATATAATATTGAATAAGAGGTTGCTAGAAAAAATTATATATAATGGTATATTACAAAATTTATGTTTTATTTCAATGTATTCATTATTTTGGTAGCTTAAATAACTTTTAATTGTTGCACTGTAATATAACACAATTAATACTCATTTATTATTGATTATATGATTATTAGAAAGCTACATTTTGAAATGTAGCCTTATCTTTTAAATATTTATAATACCTTTATGTATTTAAAATATTTTGTAGACATATTATAATTGTTAAAATTTGAATTACGAATTTTTTAGATATTTAAATTCTATATTTTGAACAATTTAGAGATGTAATTTAATTTTTTATATATATTACGATTATTTTAAAGTGATTCGGATCTGTAAGACATTAAGAATTGTTAGAAAAAAATATTATGTTACATGGCTATAGAATATATTTTATTAGGTTTGATTAGAAATATTAATATAGTAATTACGATATTTATAATAGTATTATAAAATTTATTTATTAATATAATATTGAATAAGAGGTTGCTAGAAAAAATTATTATATAATGGTATATTATAAAATTTATGTTTTATTTCAATGTATCATTATTTTGGTAGCTTAAATAATTTTTCAGTACATCATCCTCCTACATCGCCTACAGATTACATGCGATGGGACTCCTCTATCACTAGGCGTCTTGTAGTACGGCGTGAAGTGCATGTTCCCCGTCGATCCCGGCTTCGTTATGAGCCAAGTGGCAACCAAATTCAACGAGTAGTAAGTACTTTGAAAAAATTTATCTCTTTACTTATTCCACAATATCTCTTTACAACGGCATAGGAAGGGGAACGGATAACGGCGTCTGTACGCCGCTAGAGACGGCATACGAAAGCTGTTACCTTTCGTACACCGTCTCTAACGGCGTACGAAAGCTGTTACCTTTCGTACATCGTCTCAAACAGCGTACGAATGCCGTTCTCTTTCGTACGCCGTTTCTAATGGCGTACGAAATTTTCTTCTTCTTCGGATGCCTTTCGAAACGACCTGTGCTGGTAACGCTACAGTAAAGTGTGGCAGTTCGTGAATATTTTTGTAACCGTGCCATTTTAGTAAATTTTTTTGCCAAAGGTGCTAGCTTGGTAAATTGTTCGATATTTTTTTAAAATTTTATGACTATTATTTACTGTAAATCAAGTTTTTGCTATGATAATAATTTTTGGGTTATGTGTAGAGCGTAATTGTATCAGGCTTTGTTTGTAAAGTAAAGGATTGTCCAATTTAGGTTTATGACACATTAAGATTTTAATGCGGCGGATCTATATATATATATATATATATAATAGGGTTGTTCATGTTGAATTTAGGGTTGAGGAAAGATTGAATTAAGACGTCTCATGTTAATTTCAATTAATGTAGTAAAATTATTGTGCTCCCCTCCGTATATGTAGGCTTCGACTGAACCAAGTAAATTTCGATGTTCTTAATTTTACTCCCTAATCTACTTTGCGTACGATTGCTATTCGATTTAGGGTTTCAGTATTATGTGGATGGTCTTAAAATGTGGTATCAGAGCTCTACAATAACATTTTTTACCTTAAATATATATAACACCACCCTTGGTATGAGGGTTATATTATTTATTGGAGCGAGAGGTTTAAGATTCGAACCTTATTTTTATCCCTAAATATTAGCGTCTTTGTGTAGAGAATATTTCATGTCCTTATTACTGTTAAAAAAAAAAAAAAAAACACCTTCAAATCATATATGTACCTCTCAAAATTTACGTTACGAAAATATCTAAGAAGAGTAATATAATTGTGAAAAGAAATAAAAAGGTACAATGTCGACTAAATACACAAAAAGGAAACATATTTTAAAAAAGAGAACAAGAAGGACATTATATTCGAAAAAGCAAAGACTTGTTCTTCATTTTTCGATAACATATTAACAGCGTAAAGAGATCAGTTAAGCCATCGGACAAATGGTAAAAACGAAATTTGGTGAAAAAGGGCTATAATACTAAAGACGTTGATAAGATTCTTGATGCAGAGCATGCATGGAAGCTTGAGAACAAGTTGGGACTAAAACTTGAAGGTGATGAATCAATTGTAATTGAGCAAGTTGCAGTGATGAATTAGGGGTTTGGCCAATTTGTTTTCCTGTTTTTGGGTTGTTCCTCCCTATTCTTGGTTTATTTTGAGTCTTCTTTAGAGGTGGTTGAGACATTTATCGTACGTTAGTATCTCCTGCTTTTTTTCTTGTAATCATGTTTTCTCAGGCCGGAATGTTGTGCTGTTTTTTGCTTTCTCTTGTAGCTAGTTGCAAGTATAGAAGCTCAGTGTGTTAGCCGATGAATGATAGTAAAGTCACTTGTCAACAAATGATTATAGCTTAAACCACACGTTGTTCAAGGGCAAGGCAAACTGTCCACGATGGATAACTCACTTTTTTTTTTTGGATAAGTAGCAAAGAATCGCAACACAAAAATCGACATCTAACTAGAGTGAAACCCGAAACTCAAACCATACAAAAACTGGCAAAATGTCCACCATGGACAACTCACTCCCCTCCTCAACCATATAAATGGCCAGCCTGGCCTCTCAACTGGAGGCAAGTCTTCCTGTGCCAACTCTACACCTACTCAAAACAGTGTCTTCAAAGTAAAAGGGCTTACTAGCCAACTTTTCATGCTCTCCGAATCCACGTAATGTACAAATCTCTCTCACCATGTCCTCTATATCTACCACTGATTATTATGTTTATTATTATTTCTACTATTAATCAAGACCCGTGCTCGCTTCTGCGTTGGAAGGGTCCCTTGCAGCCAAAATTCGCTAGTCCCTCTAACTATTTGTTTGTCTTGTTGAAATAACTTCGGATGTGAAGCTTACGCCTTCTTTTCTCTTTGATCTGTAAGTTTTTCCAAAAACAATTAACTTATAAACATACCAATGGTTGAGATTTATGGTTGATACTTATAATGAGTAAAGGATGAGAACTCCGAAGTTAAGCGTGCTTGGGCGAGAGTGGTACTAGGATGGGTGACCTTCTGGGAAGTCCTCACCCTCAGGTTGAGGGCACTGGGAAACAGCCTCTCTTCAGGTTAACACCCTGAAGGGGGAAGGCTGCGTACATCCCCCCGCCCCTGCTTAGGCGGGAGCCCTTGAGGCACTGAGCATGTTCCTTTTTACTTATAATGAGTAAAAGACATATTCTTGATTGTGGAAATAACTTATCAAATTAGCATGATGAAACAAACTTCATATAATTTCATGCTCACTATCTTAGGGCTAGAGGTGTAGGCTAGCTTGTCATATAACTCGAAAGATTTGGCTCGCTTTCAACTCACGTCGAGACCGAGCCATCTGAAGCTTGAGCTTGTAAACTTGTATGCCTTTCTTAATTTAATATATTTGATTAAATATTGCCCAATGATGCCAATTTGAGCCTAAATGAGTCGAGTCTGAGGTTAAATCAGTCCAAACGAGCCTAAATTGAGCTAAAATGGGTTAAGATAATGCAAGCTTAATTTGAAGCTTGTCAAGCTTAGATTGAGCCCAGCCAAGCACGAGCTTTTGATGAGCTGAGCTTGAGCCTAAACTGTGCGGTACTTGAGCCGAGCTTAATGCAAACAAGACGGGCTTCCATATATATATGATATTATTGGTTCCTAAAATTTTTTATTGAAAACCAAGAGAAAATTAATAGAAAATATCAAAGAAACTACCCTAGGTTGATTATATTTTTAAGTTTTCAAAATTTTCAAAAATTGAAAAATCAGGTCATTTGAATGCATTTTTTATTTTCTAAATTAGAAATTGTCATTATTTTTCATCTCTACTTATGGTTTTCAAAATGCAAAATGAAAAATTAAAATCAAGAATGAAAAAAAAATTAAAAATTAAAAATGAAATATGTTTGATTTTTGAGGTCGGTTTATATCCTGTTCTTTATATTATTGTAATCAGTAAAGATCTCTTGAATTGTTAAAAATAAATATACTACATATTTATTATATTAAATACTTTATATATATTAAAATTTTTAATTTGACAAAATATATACTGCATTGTTAAAAAGTAAATGCATCAATTCTTTAAAATATATATTTTTTTTCATTTAAAAATAAATTATAGGCCTCGAAGAAAGCCAAAATAGACGAGATAAACATAAATTTAAGAATATACAGGGGATATCTTTTTCGGCTCCTCACACTTCTAAGCAATTTAAAATGGCTTGTTCAAAAAAAAAAAGGCAATTTAAAATGGAAAACAATATATTTATCTAATTTATCCATTCCATACTCCATTTTTTTTTTCGTAAATCGCAATACGGGACAAACAACTCAAATAAACAAACCCAGAATCAACTTGTGCAAGAACGAGGATTAAAACAACAGAAAATAAAATAAACAGGAATACAAAGAAAAAACAGGCAAACACTAAAAGTCTTAAACACCACTAGGGGATGGGACAAAACAAAATACATGAATATTGGATAGTCAAGCCCCTAATTTATAAAAAGCTCAAATAATAAAAATAATATCTAGTGCTTAATTTTTGGGAATTATCACGAATAATTTACCAAACTGGAACCTTTGGCAAAAAAATTTACCAAAATGGCACAGTTGTAAAAATATTACGAAACTGGCACATTTCACTGTAACGTTATCAGCAAGCGCTGTTTGAAAAGGCGTCTGAAAAAGAAAAAAATTTCGTATGCTGTTTCTAGAGAACAGCGTTTGTACGCCGTTAGAGAAGGCGTACGAAAGGTAGAGACGGTGTACGAAAGCCAGAGACCACCCGCCCCCCGGGGTGAACCCCTATACCCCCTAAACCCTACACCCACCCGTGACCCCCATCTTTCGCCCTCCATTTTCATCTTCATCCCCTTCATCTCCATTTTCTTTCACTTTTATCTCTACATTTTTCACAACACTAAATTACTTAAATACATCTTTCAACCTATTATCCTCTTAAACAAAACTTTTAATCTCCCCTTCATTGTCACAGTTATGTAAGTCATTAGTATTGTCATTTTTAAATTTTGTAATACTTTTATATTGTAATGTCATATTATTTTATAGGAATTTGTTACTATAGTAGTGTTATTAGGTTGATTTAGTAAAATTAATATAATAATAATATTTTATCTAATTGCATGTTAAAAAATTTATTTGTTAATATAATATTGAATAATATGATGCTGAAAAAATTATTGGTTGTATGTGTTATATTATATTTCAATATATTCATGATTTTTGTAGCTTATATAATTTTTCAGTGTTAAACTTTAGTATAACACCATTAATATTCATTTATTTTTTATTATATGGTATTTTAAAAAACTATAATTTGAAATACAAACTTATCTTTTAAATGTTTATAATACTTTTATATATTTAAAATATTTTGTAGACATATGATAATTGTTAAAATTTGACTTACGAATTTTTTAAATATTTAAATTATATATTTTGAACAATTTAGATATGTAATTTAATTTTTTATATATATTACAATTATTTTAAAGTGATTCGGATTTGTAACACATTAAGAATTGTTAGAAAAATATTATGTTACATGGTTATAGAGTATATTTTATTAGATTTGTTTAGTAATATTAATATAATAATTACGATATATATAATGGTATATTATAATTTTTTTTTGTTAATATAATATTGAATAAGAGGTTGCTAGAAAAAAAATTTTATATAATGATATATTATAAAATTTATGTTTTATTTCAATGTATTCATTATTTTGGTAGCTCAAATAATTTTTCAGTGTTGCACTGTAATATAACACAATTAATACTCATTTATTATTGATTATATGATTATTAGAAAGCAACATTTTGACATGTAACCTTATCTTTTAAATGTTTATAATACCTTTAGGTATTTAAAATATTTTGTAGACATATTATAATTGTTAAAATCTGACTTACAAATTTTTTAGATATTTAAATTTAATATTTTGAACAATTTAGAAATTTAATTTTATTTTTTATATATATTATGATTATTTTAAAGTGATTTGGATTTGTAAGACATTAAGAATTATTAGAAAAAAAAAATATTATGTTACATGGTTAAAGAATATATTTTATTAGGTTTGTTTAGTAATATTAGTACAATAATTACAATATATATATAATAATATATTATAAAATTTATTTGTTAATATAATATTGAATAAGAGGTTTCTAGAATAATTTATTTGTTATTATGAAAAAATATATGAGAATAGAATGATATAAGTAGAATTAAAAGTAATTAGAAAATGGTAATTTTGATGAAAAAATAAGGGACATAAACAATCTTTTATGAGGCTCAAACTAGCACACGTACCTTTTAAACATTAGGCTCAAATATGCACCCCGGTGCCTCCAACGTGCATCCACCACTGTGTAACCCAATTTATATTCATTGTTATATTATAATTGTTAAAATCGGACTTACGAATTTTTTAAATATGTAAAGTTATTCGAATTGATAAGATATTAGGAATTGTATTTATAGTACAAAAATTGTATATTATATAAATAATACATAGTTAGTTAATATATTGCATTTCTTAGTTTGATATAATATTGTTAGATACTATGTGATGTCATTAATATTACATTGTATGTTTACCTGAGATTCAGTCTAAAAATTACGGAGTGCAACGTAGTCACATTGTTGTGTCATTATGATGGAGATACGGTGCAAACTGTTGATGGTGTTGATTGCACGGGTGGAAGGCAGTTTATACTCAGGGTGCAGTCGGGAATTTCTCTTCCGGAGTTGAAGGGAATGATGCATGAATTTACTAGCTGGGATCATAACACAATTGATATTGTGATTACATGAAGAATGTTGTTATCCCATAATCCTATGCGATACACACCTATTGAGATCGTTTGTCCAATGGCATTGAGGTCTATGTTTGAAATGGCTTTAGAAAATAGGGCGACATACATAGAATTGTATGTAACTACTGTGAATGTTGCGGGAAGAGCTCAACATCATGTATCGCATAGTGTAGTTGAGGCATCAGGTTCATCTAGAGGTCCAATGGTGGGCATTTCACTGGTTGCTGGAATGGTTGCGAACGAGAGCACAACTATGTTTGATAGGACTTATGCTAACAATGATTCCGAGGCATCTGATGAAGATGCAAATGTGGGGTTTGACGAGGAGGAGGATGAACTAGATGACAATGATGATGGTGCCGGGCCTTCATTTGCCCAAGCTCCTTTTCCTAAATTCGAAGGTGCCTCATGGGTAGACCAGGCAGTATGTTCTGACTGGGAGGAAAGTAGAAGAATTCGGTCAACAGGAACTGTCTTAGAGGAGGGACAAGTGTTCCAAATGAAGGAAGAATTAGTCAATGCAGTTAAGGTGTGGCACATAAAAAACAAGCTAGAATATATAGTGCACAGGTCAAAGTCTAATTACGTAGCCTTAAGGTGTGTGCAAGCACCACAATGCAAGTGGTATCTGCGTGGGGCGCTCAAACAAAGACTAGGGGCGTTTGAGATTTAGGTTTTGAGGGGGCCACATATATGTTCTACCACTGTATTGGCGGAAGACCACCGTGCCTTAACATCTAATTTGGTTGCTACTATAGTGTCACCTATTATGACTGCTGATCTTAAAATGAATATTGCAGCAATTCGAGCAGCAGTACAACAACAACATGGGTACAATATTTCGTATCGGAAGGCATGGATAGCAAAACAAGAAGTGATTAAGCGGTTTTTTGGCTCAAATGAGGATGCGTTTCCGATGCTACCTAAGTTGCTCACTGCATTGCAACAGTCAAATCCAGGCACTGTTGTCGACTGGCAATATAAAAGCCTGGTGGGAGACGAGGCAATCTTTCGCGGAGTTTTTTGGGCATTTGGTGCATCTATTGAGGGATTCAAGTGTTGCCATCCACGAATCGGTATTGATGGTACACATTTATATAGGAAATATATGGGGAAGTTGCTGGCAGCTGTCACATTTGACGCTAACAATGGTATATACCAATTGTGTTTTGCTCATGTGGACCAAGAGGACGCATGGAGTTGGGGTTGGTTCCTGTTTTGTCTACGTACATATGTGACAGGCGATCGCCAACCGATATGTATGATATCTGATCGACATGCTGGCATCAAGAATGGGATATCAATCATTTGTCCTGAGCCTGAAGGGCAGCATCGTTACTGCACTCGCCACCTTGTTACTAACTTCAATCACAGATTCAAAAATGCCACACTGAAGAAGAGGTTGAGTGAGATGGCGAGGGAACCTTCTAGGAGGAAGTTCGATGCTTTGTATTACCATTTTCATACACGCCAATGATGAGATCAGACAGTGGATTGAATGGGAGCCCAAAGAACGTTGGGCACTTTCGTATGATGGTGGTTATCGCTATGGCAACATGACCACTAATATATCGGAAGTGTTCAATAACGTTTTAAAAGTGGGACAAGCCCTCCCAGTAACTGCCATTGTGGAGATGACGTTTTATCGATGTAATAAATATTTCGTCAATCGCAGGGATGTAGCCGAGGCATATTTTTCACAGGGTCTTTTATGGCCACCGAAAGTCTTTGCTGAAATAGAACTTGCCACCTTGAAATCAAGGACACATACAGTGACGTTGTTTGATCGAAATACTATAGAGTTCCAGGTAACAACTCGGAGTAGGCAGACTGAATCAGGATACAGAAGGGAGACTCACCATACTGTAACGCTGAACGAATGGAGTTACACTTGTGGTACATGGCAACTATTTCATCATCCGTGTTCACATGTGATGGCATGTTGTACCGCATCTCGGCTCGAGTATGGACAGTATGTTGATCTATTTTAAGCCTTACCATGTACGCAAGTGCGTATGCTCCATTGTTTCACCCCTTCCCGATCAGTCTCTATGGCCGGAGTACATTGGACCTATAGTGGTTCCAGATCACACGAGGTGGAGGCATGGGAGAGGACGGCCACGCTCAACCCGGCTATATAACGAAACAGACACAAGGGAGGGGTCGTCCAAAAATAAATGTAGTATATGCAGTGAAAGGGGGCACAATAAAAAAACATGTCCTAATAGACAGCAATAATGTTGTACTTAGGTTCATACCTGCATTTTATTTATTATTTATTGTAATTACATAATAATAATAAATGTAACATCATTTTTGTGTTCTTGATACGAATGCTGTAATATGTGTAATTTTATTGTTAGCCCATGGATAGTGGTTACTATTTTCAATTTTTCTAGAGAGGTGGTAAGAACACTAGGAGGACATACTTCAACTTCGACTGCTCGGTATGGTGAGCAGAATCCGGGTCCAGATGATAGATCTGTGTTGCTTCTTCAGGAGGGTCATCGGTCTGAGGATGTTTGGAATGAAACGGTATGGCAATAATCAATATTTATCCTTTAATTTTGAGTTCTAATTATTCCAATAATCGATTAATATATTTAATGCCTTTGTGTTACAGGGCAATGATGAGATCAGTGTGACGATTCACCAACTGTCAAACCTTCACCCACCAGTATGACCTTGTGTTGTACAGGCTGGACTCATTGGAGTGACCCAAGTAGGTAACATCCAGATTGATAACGCATTGATTGGTGCTTTGTTAGAGAGGTGGAGGCAGGGGACCCATATATTCCACCTACGTATTAGTGAGATGACACCAACACTGCAAGATGTTGCCTTTTACTGGATCTACGCATAGACGGTCGAGCAGTCACTGGTAGCACTAACCACAATTGGCAAAACCTCTGTCATTCTTTATTGGGTGCAGTCCCCCCACCATGGGGCATAAAGGGCAGCTTATTAAGAAGTACATGGTTGGGGGAACTGTGTGCACAAGCCCCCCCAGCGCATGCTGATGAGCAAGTGTTGTTACAACACGCCAGACGCTATATCCTTCATATGTTCGGCTCCTTGTTGTTCACCAACAGCACTGGTAGTTGGACATCGATGGTCTATCTTCCATTACTTGAAACGATGGAGGGGTGTAATGAGTACAGCTGGGGGTCAGCTGTTCTTGCCAACCTATACAGACAAATGTGCTAGTGTTGCATAGCGGGCCACACCCAAATCGGCGGGTGTATTTTATTGCTCCAGGTATGGACGGCCAATTATATTCATGTTTAATTCTTTAATGTATTAAATCCCTAATTCCTACGTACCATTACATGTGTAGTTGTGGTCATGGGAGCATTTACACATTGGTCGACCATTTATATCTGCGCCCCGTCCAGTTGCACTTGCAGTCAATGATCCGTTGCTTGGGATCTCAGTAAGAGAAAATATTTTGTACATCTTGATTTAATGTATATGTAATATTACATATGAATTAAAATAATTTACTTCGTACTTGATTAGCTGGGTTGCCGCCCTGACATTCCGCGAGAATCTATGGCAATGCCAGTCCTTCTATAGGGACCAACTTGATATCCAAGAGCCACATCAGGTATATACATAAAAATAGACACAATTATGTATCGTTAATATTTAATGTAATAACTAAGTTATTTTATTCGTGCTTAGGTTCAATGGACGCCTTACAGGTAATCTCGGTTAAGCACCTTGCCCGCGATTTGTGTTGAGGGTCGTCATATTTGGCGATATCAGGGACCAATGATATGCTTTGGCATTGTAGAGCTGCATTGCCCTGACAGAGTGTTGCGCCAATTTGGATTAACGCAGCATATCCGGGATCAGATCGACACTCTCGACTCCTTGCACAATACATCTCGTTCGGGTAGGTCTGACAAGAACTGGGAGATCTGTCATTTGAACTGGATAGCGGTATGGAACACATGGATGGATTATATCGCCAACGTACGTCATCCTCCTACATCACCTACAGATTACATGCGATGGTACTCCTCCATCACTAGGCGTCTTATAGTACGGCGTGAAGTGCATGTTCCGCGTCGATCCTGGCTTTGTTATGAGCCAAGTGACAACCAAATTCAAAGAGTAGTAAGTACTTTGAAAACATTTGTCTCTTTACTTATTCCACAATATGTTTCGTTAACATTTGAATGTACCATTTGCTAGGTCGATATTCTTAAAAAGCATGCTAAAAGGGCAGTTCAGAGGCTACGTAACACTGTTAGCCACACTGTAGAGTCTGTCTCCACATAATGGCTAACTACTTGCAGTAGCGCAATAGATACTGTCGGTGAGGGACATCAATTTGATCAAGCTATGCAAGAAGAAGAGTTTGACTATTGTTCATTTGGTGCTATAGAAGGAAGTAGACGTGAACGTCCGCGACATAGTTTTTCGGTTCAGACGGAGTTTTCACCCTCACAGCATCGTGGTGAACTTAGTCGTAGATCGACATCATGTTTTGTACCATAATTTACATTACTTATTTTCTTGTAATTTATTATTACAATGCATTTTTTCCTTCTTTATTACTCTATACATTAAATAATGTGACTTCACTAAATTTTTTTTGATACTTCACTTATTATTTTGTTGTCAATTAAATTAGGGTTAGGGCTGCCATATGACAAGCAGGGTTATAGGGTTCACGTGGGGGGTGACAAACGGCGTAGGAAGGGGAACGGGTTATGGCGTGCGAAATTTTCTTCTTCTTCAGACGCCTTTTCAAACGGTGCTTGCTGATAACGTTACAGTAAAGTGTGCCAGTTTCGTAAATATTTTTATAACTGTGCCATTTTGATAAACTTTTTTGCCAAAGGTGCCAGTTTGGTAAATTATTTAAATATTTATTATTTAGGCATTATTGTATTCTAATATACTTTTACATATTAGTCCAGTTTACTTTATTCCAAATATACCAATTCCTAAATCATGCTATTTTACAGAAACCTTCCATATTCTAAATATAATTTAATATGCTTGAGCTTTTATATCATAATTGTGTTTTTAGATTTTAAATATGATTGGAGAATAAATATAGGGATGAATACAAAAAAATTTAAAATGTAGAGTGGAAAATTAAACATGGACAATGAAAATAGAAAAAAAAAAATGAGTTAATTCAAATAATTCCAACTAAACAAATAATATTTTTAAAATATAAATGCTTATATATACATATCTATAATGTCATCATTTTTTAGCGAAAAATTCAGCCTATCATGGTAAAAATTCATTGGATTCTGATGTAATTGAATATAATAGTCGTAAGAAAGTTAGTTGGGATTAAATGTTTAGTTAGTTGTAGAAAAAAGGTTGTTAGAGAGTATAAGTCGGAAACTACTGTATAAATTTTAGGGATGTATGAATGATAATAAAAAAAAAAAAATGATATTTTCTTTTTATTCCTAACTTTTAATTCTCTTCTCATCTCATTTTCCCTACATTTTCTATCTTATTATAATCCTTAATTATAATAAAAGTATTTATATATTACTAAAATTATGTATTATGTCCGAACTTCCTTGCAAAAATTCATTAAATTCTAATAGAAGTTACATAGGATCATATTTTACCTTGATAATTTCCAATGAAAAGCTCCCCAGCAACCAAAATTTTAAAATTTTAAGATATCAAAATAATAAAACTCTTAAATATTATGATAAATTATTATATATATTTATAAACATTAAAATATTAGAATACATAAGTAAGAAATAATAAATAATAAATAATAAACATTAATATAAAAGTAATATTGTTAGAAGACAAAATTATTAATGTTAAATCTATAAAACTTTATGATATTGGATTATTTACACCAAATGTCCTTATATTTTTAATTGTGTCAATTTGGTCCGTCTATAATTAATACTGTGCCAATTTGGTCCTTTGTTCAAATGCAGTTAAGTTACACAATTTTTAACGGCACAATCATATTAGATACAAGTAACTTATAAATCCACACATTGATTGAATTTAATCCAACACATGATTGAACCACTAAAAGTTTCACTAATGATTTAACAGAAACTTTACTCGAAGAACTAAATTGACACAGTTAAAAATATAAAAGAATTAAACTAATATAGTTAATAAAGTATATGAACATTTAATGTAAATAATCTTTTAATATTTACACTACAATCAAATTATTAATATGATAATAACATTTTCCATAGCTCATTGAAAACAACATATAAGGTTGATTTACTGGGCACTAAGACACCGAATCCCATTAAAACTCCAAAGTTAATCGTGCTTGGACGAGAGTAATATCAGGATGGGTGAGCTCTTGGGAAGTTCTCGTATTACCAATCCTATACGGTTGAGGGTCCTCGGAGACAGCCTTTCGGTAGGGTAACACCCTGAAAGGGTAAGGTTGGGTACATCCACTCCTCCCAGATCCCGCTTATGCTGAAGCCCTTGAGGCACTGAGTCTGTTGTTGTTGTCGTCGTCGTCGTCAGGGATGGCAAATGTATTGTGCTGTGTCGTGTTCGTGTTCGTGCTATGCGAGGGGTCTTAAGAATGGGGTCTACCCAAACCCGACCCGTTTATTAAAAGGGTTAGGAACTCTCAACCCTTACTCAATCCAATTATTAAATAGGTAACCCGTTATATTGGTGTCTTCTTTTTTTATTAAATGCTAGTTTTTTAACTTGCAAATATGTTAATAATATACTTTAAGGTTGATAATACCAATAAATACTTGTTATATATATAACTATTAAAATAAACCATCAAATCAATATTACTAAACATAGTTCAATTATCTTAACTCAAAAAATATATATATATGATAACAATAATATATTATTTAAATCTCTAACATAACTATATAAACGGGTCAATTGTATCGAAAGCGGATTATACGGATCAAACCCAAATTCAACTCAATTACCTAAACGAGTTAAATGAGTCAACCCAAATTTAATATGGCTTCAAAACTTTAGACATAAACCCCCTATCTTTATGTCATATTAATATTATATTATCATATCGTATCAAATTTTACCGGCTGTAGTCATCGGCATTGAAATACCCCTGAGGGGGGGTCACTGCCCCTATAAAATCCCCAGGAGCTCTCTTCTTATAGAGTGTTCGCAAAACACTCTCCCTATATTTCCCAATATATTATATACCTTTTAATTTTCTGTTATTTACACTTTTACCCCTCCCCCCTTTTCCATTTTCAAACTCCTCTGCCTCTCTCTCTCTCCATGGACGACGCATTGAACTCCATAACCGCCAAGTTCCAGAACCTTCCATCCCTCACCAAGCTCCTCCGATTCCTTGAACTCTCCCTCGCCGTCGTTCTTCTCACTTGGATCTCATCTCGCCTTCCGTTCGCTGTTAGAATCTTCGGCGAGTACTTTCGGCGACTCTCGGCGGTTATTTTGAGCCCGATCTTTGTGTTCCTCCTCGGAAACTGCATCGTTCTTACTCTGATCTCGAAATCCGGCGTTTTGTCCTCCAAAACCTCCGGCGTCGTCAACAATGCCGTGGCGGAACTCTACGAGGAGCTTCAATCGGACGATTTTCCGGTACCAGAAGAGATTATCTTCCAAGACAAGCAGATCATCGTGGAGGAAAACGACGTCGTTTCAGAGGCTTCGATTGAGAAAGAAGAAGAAGAAGAAGAGGAAGTTGTGAAAGTAAGGAGGAGGAGTAAATCGGAGACTCTAGAAAGAGAAATAGAGGAGAAACCGGAAGATGAGAAGCTCCGGCGATCGGAGACGGAGGTTCACCGGGAAAGTGTCGTCGGCGACGGAGAGGTGTTGCCGGAGGAGGAGGAGGATATGAGTCAGGAGGAGTTCCGGCGGACGATAGAGGCGTTCATAGCAAGGCAGGTGAGGTTTCATAGGGAGGAGCGGCTCGCCGTTGTCCTCCATGGCCAAGCTTGAGGTAGTTGTAGGTTGCGCTCGATTCAGCTTTTTAACAGTTTTAAGTTATCAAAAAGTTGTAGTTAATTCAGTTGCTTGGAGCGAGTTTTTTACTCCACTGATCCTTAATATTTTTAAATTTGTTTAAACTTATTCCTTAACTTTTCATTTGTTTTAAATGGTCTTCAATGTTTTTAAATTTATTCATATTGAAATTCTCTTAAAATTTTACCTAATTTTATCATGGGAAGATGTTAATAACACGGCAGATTTTACTATTGTTAAAGTACTTACATTATGACGGCAAAATTACCCTTCTTTAGTTCAATAAAGGTTGTTAATTAGCCCTTCATTAAATTTCAATAATTTTATCGTTTACAATATGATTGTTTTGACAATAATAAAAGCTGCCATGGCATTAACATTTCTCTTATCATAAAACAAAACATTGTATATTTTTTTATGCAAAAGAAAAAAAATGAAGATTTAATTTGAACAAAATTATAAACATTAAAACTATTTTAAATAAAAAAGTATATTTAAATAAATTTAAAAACATTATGGATCAACGCTGTAATAACTAGTTTCGGGGGCCAATTTTTTTTTTTTAAAATTTTATTATCCTCGTGGTTGTTGGGGGAGAGAGATATAATATAATGTACAGTGAGAGTAGTAAAAGTTTTGGGTTGTGTAACTTTTAAGGTATCTCCTACTTGATTTTCGTACCAACTTTTTCGCAATTTATGACATAATTTAGCTTATATTTAAGGATTTAAGCTCTTTTAAATTTTAATACATAAATTTTATTGCTAAATATCTTAGGTCAAAATTCAATGAATTTCTATCAGTATTTGGCAATCTCTTTTCTTTCGGTAATTGAGTACAACATTTTAAAATGGCACCGAGTGCTAGGACGAATAGATAAATACAATCAAGCAAAGTTGAAAGAGACCAACTTTTACTAGAAAGAGTTGTTGAGACATATAATTACAATAATAGATATAAGTTATATCAATTCATCTCCATCAAATTCTTATACAAGGTACCTATATTATTGGAAACATATTCCAAGTTAACATCTTTTAGCAAAATCTACCACTTTTTTTGGAGATGGTATTCGATTAGTAAAATGTTTAATTTTCGGGGACTAAATAATTAATGAACGATCCAAATTACGGTTAAACCTCTATAAATTAATATATTTGGGATTATGAAAATTTATTAATTAATTGAGATATAATTTACCACATTGGTCTCAAATCAAGACCGACCAAAAATATTATTTAATCGAAGTTATTAATTTATCGAGGTTATATTATACTCTGATTTTGGTTTAAATTATATTGGACCTTTACTGGAAGAGTAACAAGAGCACAAGCACACATAGTTAAGTATAATATGAAAATTAAAAGAAATTTAATAATTGCGTGTATTATTCGTATTTAAACATGAAAAATTTCATCAAAATTTCATTGACTTATAGAAAAATGTATACGGATACGTTCTGAGGTCGCAAACTTTTATTCGTAATGGTGATTGAGATGTTTCTAAACTTAGCAAAATTCTTTGAGGACACATTTCACCTCTCATTACCGACATTCCAATTCTCAATTATTATAGGTAGGATACCTCTTATTGGGGACTCACGATGAGCAGTAATTTCATGGTGAATTCAACTATTTGGTTGGCCCACGGGCAGCAACGGGAGATCGAAATAGTTGGCCTTTTAAAATAGTTATGAAAACGTTACCTCTATCCCAAAATAAGGATTTTTTGCTTTGCAATTAGTTAAATATGTCTTAACGAATGCATTCAACTTATTTCAACGCGGTACAGAAATAGCAACTAACCGCAGTATTGCAAGAGCATGGATCATATATTTGTTGATTGTACCTTCTTGAAATAATGCTGGAACTTCGCTAGAAGGAGAGGATGGATTCGACATAGGCCTTGCAAAGTTCAACTACTGCGGTGGCTCCAACACATGCATTGCATGCATCGGCACGATGCTCGTAAGCCGATGCTTGAAATGCGGGTGGCCCCTAGAAGGCATGCAACGAGAAGGTCTTTAGCGTAGTTTGGCCTGCCTTGGATATAGTGTGGGTAGAAGAACAAATAAAGGCACTTAAATAGAACATATGCAATTATATGGACAAAAAATCGAGGTTTGATGTCACATTTGCATAAACTGAGAAGAAAATTTCACTTTCATATGTAATGGTGATTTTCATTGTACTAGAAATCGTCTAGGCCTGTTTTGGCTGTTGGTTGTTGAGGGCTTGGCACAAAAGGCAGTTGCAGCTAGGGATGATACTCAAAAATTGCATTTGATAAGGGCTTTACTCGGATTTGTATTTAGGGTGATAATTTGGTGGCAATTAAAGCATTGAATAATGAAGAGGAGTAAATAATGGAGATATAATTCTACCAATTCAACTTTTGCATGGTGTTGTTAGCCATGATAGTGATAGCAAGAACCATAACACATAATAGATAATGAATAGGGGTAAATAATAGAGATATAATGATTGGTTATAACTGAATGGTTTGGGGATCAAAGTTACAAATTTAGCAAATATGAATACATAATTTACAGGTACTTAAGTATGATGTTTTCAATTAAACATTTGTTTTTTGAACATAATAAATACGAATACATGTTATAAGGCATATTATATAGTTAACGGGAAGAAGATACATTTTACTGATTGGTACATGCAAACGCTATTTTCACATGGAAAAAAATGTGGATAGGTGTTACTATGCGCATTGTATGTGCATCTTTTTACCGACTCGATGCTCGAGTATAACAAAGGTTTTGCTTTTGATAATTCACAAGTCTCAAAGGCACAAAAGTGCATGGCAAGGATGGAATGTTGACAAAGTGCCACAACAAAAGAAGTCTACCACCTACGTGAAAGAAGACCACCAAGAACCGAAAAAGGCCAATCAAAAACACACCATAGCAAGCAACAAAATTACCAATGTAGGAAGAACTGGATTGTCTATATTCCAAATCCAACGCAAAACGCCAAATCAAGGGTTAGAATAACTCTACTACCTTGCCTTTTGCTAACAATCGCCGTAGAACTCCTTGGCTTTTTGCCTCCCCTAACCAAGTCTAAAAGAGACTTGAGTAAGAATGCAAAACTAATTAAGCGGCCTTTAGATTAATGTGCTAAAGCAATCCCTTGATCTTGTTTCTCCCTCAAAGCAATTGTCTTAACGATCTTTTCTAGGTCCGTATTGTACCTAATCTTCAATATAAAGCTAACATCCCAAGTTTTCCTAGTTTCTACTAACTCGGCCTTATTAACTTGGGGCAACTTAGACTCATCCTACCCATTATCCCAAGGACTCATGTCCTTAAGATGCTCCGGTGGTGATGTAGACTCTTCAATTTTTCATAAAGTTCAACTATACGTTAATAAACTTAAAACAGCCAAATGTACGCATCCTGACTTTTCATTTTCTTTCTAGTTCTAGCTCCTTTACAAATCTTGAATTGCTCACTTTGATTATGAGTCAAGTCATTAACACTTAACCGACATGAGGATTCTTCGACGTCTACAAACTTAACTACGGTTTAATTATGGTAGGTTTAAATGATTGATTAATGTTCATATTCTTATACTACTATAGTATAAATGAAACAAATTTTTATTTCAAAAGCTTCTTACATTTGTCGTTGGCATTAAAGATCCCATTCTAAATCAAATCAATTTGGAACTTGCCAATGCTGTTAAATTTCATCGGGCCCCCACAGAGTTGGAACTTACGAAATTTACATATAAGCTCCAGTGAGATTCCATCTTAAAACCAATTGGCTATAGATGGAGTAACTCACTACACTTATAAATTGATCTCTTCACTTTCACAACTTTAATGTGGGATTCTACTACATAGACTCACATGTGGAATCCTCAACAAATACCAATACGCAGCTATTGGCAATGAACCACGCATACATTAGAGAGATATAGACACATAGGCTTGCATTATGATCACATGCCTCGCTTTTCTTTGTATAGTAATATATTGTAGTCTAACTTGCTTTCTGACTTACGGAACCGAGAATCAATCTTTTCTTTTTCTTTTTTTTTTGATAATTAAGCTTAAGATCATAGAGAGAGTCTGTACAATATAAACAAAGTAAAACAAAGAAATAAAATAATATCTCAAGTTGAAAAAACAACAAGTTGGAAGCACAGCATGAGCAAAGCAAAGCATTGCACGCTTAGCTTTGCCCATGGTCTGCAACAGGAACCACTGCTAAAAAATAGTTTGAGGAGCATTAAAAAAGGACAATCTGAAATAGGAACCAAGATTTGGATCTATTGCTAGACCCTTAAGAGTGACTTAGTACATAAAGAGGTGCGGCTCAAAATAGGGACTATGCTATCCATCCCTCTTGTGCTAGGCTGCTGAATTTATATTCCTTTTAATATTTAGTGTGGTCGAGTTCAAATAAACTCTTGTTTTGTCTATTTTTGGATTTTTTAATGTTTTATTATAAAGAAGTTATCGTTAATTTTTTATTAAAGGAAGAATAATGTACTTTAGGCAAGTCATACTAGAGTTAGTTGACCTTTCTACCTTTCTTATATAGTTAGAGCCTCAGGGTTAATATTGTCTTTTCTTATTTTTATATGCTTTATAAATAGTGCCTCCCGATGTACTTGCAATCCATTCAATTATATCACAACTTTTCGCTTGATTGTTTTCTCATAGTTGTAAATAAATGAATTTATGACACAAGACATCATATGATTGTATCACTTATGTCCTTCATTAACTTCCCTTTTCCTTTTCTTCTCTATATAATTCAACATGTTCAATCATAGTTATTTTAGCGGGAATTGTTATTGATGTAACTTACCTATAATGACAGTCACAAAATTGGTTTGAAAACTATGATCTTTATTCAGATAATAATAATTTTGCCTTAAAATTAATATTACCTTTTTTAGATTCTATTTTATGTGATAAAAAAAAAAAGGAATTTATAGTGCCTCAAGTATCAAGGAACAAATTATCGTACCATCTAACATGTGAAGACTTATAAATAATTTTATATTATAACGTTGAGGTTTGATTTTTTATCGTTTACATATTTTGACTTTCTAATATATATAATAAGATCTATGCAGCTCAATAATTTTATTGTTTCAATACCTTTAGTTAGTATTTGATAAGTTTTCGTTAAAAAATGCTAACATAGAACATGTTTTGAACAATATATAAATACCCTCAGCTGGAATTAGTATTTTTTTTTCAAGAAAATGCTAATATGATGGAGTTTTTAAAATTTGTTTTCTCATAATCTGGCATTTTTTTACCAAAAAATGTTGCTATAAGATATATATGTTGTTAGAATCATTTCCATGTCAGCATTTTTCAGCAAAAATTCATCAAAATCTAAAGAAATTCATGATATTTTATTATATATTAATGTGTATATATATATATAACAGAAAGTAATGCACATAATCAAATAAAAAGTGAAAAAAATGAAAGAAAAAGAGGCAGAAAAAGGAAGAAAATGAACGGATAAATTGTGAAGAACGTGAAGTTCTAAGGACCCACACTTTTGACACTACCAACATCATTTTTGTTTCATTTATTATTAACTATGTAACAAAACTTTGTTCTTTTTAATATAACAATAATTAATTATAATAATAAAAATAATAAGCACTTTAATTACTACAAAACGATTATGTTTTTATGTCAAGAAAAGTATCATTCATTTATTTATTTTATGTTTTTAGGAATTGGTAAAGGCGTGTTCCACCTAGCTTTTTGTGTTTTAGTAGTTCGTATGGATATATGCGTCTAGACAATTTTAGGTATGTCGTTATACTTCAGGAGTTGGTATGATGGTAGACGTCTAGGTCTTTTGGGGCTTGTAGCTATGTTTTTTGTCCCGCTTTTGTGAGCTTTTTCGAGTTTACTTTAGTGGAAATGTCAATTTTGTACTGAAAGTTATCGGAAAAAAAAAAAAAAAGGAGTGATTGGTAATGGAATCTGCCGCCCAAAATGCTCACCGTAAAGCATTATTGTTATTAATTCACCTTTCTACATCAAATGCCTATTAATTAGAGTCTTCTTATTGTCATCTTCATCATTAACCCTATTAATTATTTGCTAATAATGTTTCTTTTTTGTTTTACTTTAATCTTTCTCTTTGCCGAAAAGATAAGACAAAAGAAAATAAATATTAAAAGTAGATATTACATAGACAAAAATAGCGCAAATAAACAAACATCAAGATCGTGCACAATCGCTAAACTCGTGAATTACTAATAACTCAGAAAAATATTCTATTTCCAAGAAGAAGATTGTCGAGCTATCATCCAAAAAGTTGCATTTGAAGACTTCAACTTAAGAATCAGAAACTGGCGAAAAACCCAATCCTTGTAGCTGGAGATATTTGAAGCAATAACACAGTGCAAAAAGTTTAGCATAGTTGGACTCTAAAAAATCATTGTGAGTCGAAAGTATGGGTAAGAAGGATCCACTAGACTCCACAATACTCCATTGGTTGCTAACGGTCCCGGTTTCCAAAACAATGAATTGCGAACATTCCATTTAAGAAAATCCTAGGATAGAGGGATCCAAGGGAGTTTGGAAGGTCCATATCTTGTTGAGGTAATATAGCATCATCCAGAGAGGATTCCCGAGCAACGTTGTCGAAAGCTACCCGACAACTTACTAGAGGTTGGAGCCATGAGACCAACCTTAGCTTGATAAATCCAATGTAGCATTCTATAAATTGAGGCGCGGAAACAGTCTTCCTTCAGGGTACATTAAAGGGATAAGGCTGGGAGCATCTCTCACCTTTCAAACCCCCCCTCCGGCATGAGTGCTTGTGACACTGGGTTTGTTGTTGTTGTTGTATTAAAAAATGAGGGCTTTTCTCACTTCCCAAACTGAGCTGATCTTTAAGAAGAAAATCGTAAGCCAAGCTTTCTTTTCCCACTTTAAAAATTAGGGAATTGCGGTTGCGAAAATAGGTGACTAAGATTATATAGGAGGACGATGCAAATGCCCCACCAATGCAAAGCTGAGCTAAATGTGTTTACATCTCTCTCTCTCTCACTCAACGGTCAAATAAAATCACACGCGCCACACTTTCACAGCGCGTACGGGCGCGTGAGCAGCTCACCTAGGGCCGGAGTCACAGTCACGGAATCGGCGTGGGCTCGCCGTCTTGGTCGTACAGCTATTTCCCCCTTTTCTTTCCGAAGCAAAAAACCCCAACGGTCATAAGCCCTCACATGCGCCACACAGTACCGGCGCGTGTGGGCGCGCGGTTGTATCCCGGGGGCCGGAGTCATCGACAAAGGACTCGACGTCGTCCTACCGTCCCGACCGTACAAGTCTTGCTGCAGGCCGTCAACATTTTGGGTGACAATCGACGGATCTCCACCCCCCTCCTCCACGAACTGGGTGCGTCTCCGCTGGGCCACCACCGTGCTTCAAACTTCCGGCAATCTCTCTCCACCTTCCCACGCACCTACTCCAACACGCTACACCTCCAATTTCTAAAATCTACCACCAATTACATCAACCTCCAACAACCACCGAAACCCCCACCAAGCCTCCAATTTCCACCGACCACCACCAATTGCAGTAACAGATTCCACCACAGACCACGGTACCTCTTTATCCATCGCAAATGCTGCACGCTGGGTCAGGGGCATCTATCTTCGTTGATGGTTTACCGGAAAGAACGACAAATTTGTGGCTCAGGGCTGTTTTTCGGGCACTCAAATCAATTTATGACACATTCGTCCCTATCAAAAGAAGGCTGAGAACTACAGAGTCGTATGGTTTTGTTCGGTTTCATGACTTGAATGAAGCTACAAGGGCTGTCAAGTCCATGAATGGGAGATGGGTTGGGGGATTGAAGCTCAGGGTGCAATGGGCAACTCCAGTTAGAGGTGCAATCCCTACGTCCACCCAAGGCCGACCACAGCGGAGCATGACCCAGCAGGACAAAAGCACATATACGACCCATGACCGGGGACACGAATCAACTAATCGAAGTGGGGTACATGCTAGTACAGATCTTCCGAGAATTTCAGTGTCAAATTCTAACAAGAGAGTTGAGGCATGGCTTGAGCGGTCAATTATTGCCCATTCCAGTGTTGAGGTCAGTCTTGATAATGTTCTTACATTTATCACTGATAACGACCTTAACGGACTTACACCTAAAGGTTTAAGCAACAATTCCTTTATTCTGGTCTGCGATTCGATGGACACTATGGATGCCTACCTCGGCCCCCGCAAGGAGATTCTCCGACGAATGTTCAGTGATGTTTATAAATACTCGGGGGAGACGCTTGGGTCCCTTAATAGAAGGGTCTAGCTTGAGATACAAGGATTGCCGGTCCAGTGTTGGTCAAATGAGTGCTTTGCCGATGTCACCAAACTCTGGGGGAGGTTCATTAGGGTGGATCCAAGAACATCCGCTATAAGGTGCGTTAATGTTGCAAGGATTCTGGTGGACACTTGCCACACAACATGTGTCCACCAGATAGTCCAGGTCCACCACAGTGGGGGAACCCGATTGATCTTCGTGAAAGAAGGAAGCTCTGCTTTGATACCAGACTACTCTCCCAGCGTTGTGTCCAGAGCCGCATCTGCTAGATTGGGGAGGGAGCAGGCTTTTTCCACATCACGTCCCCCTCAAGGGAATGAGTGCACAACTGTGACAACGCATTCCTCACAGATTCATCCGTCTCCACATCTGGTGCCTGAGCACTCAGTTTTTAGTGATGAGTCTAGAACTCCTACCCTGCTGCTGGCTAATGATGGGACGGAAGTGGCTTGGCAGCCGTCTGGTCTTGTTTCCCTCCACTGCAATGGACAAATCATTGGAAGATGGGCCCCGCAGCCATTGATCATGCATGCCAGGCCTTGCGCTCCTCAGCAGGTGGTGCACCCCCCTCTGCTTCTGCCATGGGGAGGAAACAGTGATAGTGAAGATCCAACGATTCAACATCATGCCCAGATAACCGCTCCTAATACCGACACTTCGAGAGATAGCAGTGATAGTGAGTCATCAACATCTGGGCCTGAGTTCCCTCTAGGATTCGAGCCCATAACAGCAATAGGTCACTCCCAAGCAGAGGATAGCATGTTGTCGTGTCAGCAAGAGTTAGCTCCTCCCATGGGAGGGCCTAGCCCGGGCTGAAAAATTAAAGAAAAAGTGTACACAACAAAAAGACAGAGAAAAGCGATTAAGAGGAAGATGAGGGATAGACAGAAGCGGGAGCTGCAAGACTTCCTCAAGGATATGTCTCCTACAAGTAATGCGGGAAAATCGCCTAAGTCAGCCAAGAAGAAGAAGAAAAAACGAAATAGGGGTAATCGAAGCAAGAACATCACGGAAGAAGCTTATGATGAGAGGATCCTGTCTGCGGAGCGGGTTTTAGAGATAGGTCAAAGGGTGGGCATCAACTTTGATGGCCTCGATCCGGTTAAGGTGGCAGACATCCTTGCTCATTGATTTGGCGTGCGTGTTAGGGCTGTTTTTCTTTCGGTTGTTTCTGGTTGCTGCTGGGGTTTTTCTTTCAGTTGTTTCTGGTTGTTGCTGGGGTTTTTCGTGTTTGTTGGCCCAACTCCAGCTCCTTTGTGGTTTTTTCGGTGTTTGCTCTGGCCGTTTGTTTGTGTGTGCTCCAGGCTTGCCGTTTCGGTTGTGTGGAGGGTTTTTGTCTTCTTTGGGTCTGCTCGCGTTGTTTGCTTTGGCTGTGTTGGTCTTCCGTTGGGTCTTTGCCTCTTCATGTTTCATTTGCTTGAGGCCCTGTTTTCCTCTTTCTTTTGTTTTTACTCGTTTCTTGTAGTGTGGTCGTCTTTCGGCTAGCCTCAGGCCTCGTTTTTTCGAGCTTGCCTGTCTTGTAATGCCACTCAGGTGTCACTTATCAAAAAAAAAAAAAATACTGGTTTAAATATTCCATGCAAACTTGCAAGAGAGAAACAAATGCTTATAATACTTGCTATGATTAGAACAAAATGTACATGGTCTTTGAATCCTCACCTATTACTTTAGTATTCAACCTCCCTACAAATGTCATCCAAACTATATATCTCAGTCTTCTAAGGACAAAACTATTCTAGAACAAAAATTTTTGGTAAGTCAGCGAGATAAAATATAACAAAAGAAAAATATGTACAAGTCTACGAAAGGGCATACCCAAAGCTATGGCTGAAGCCAACAACAAGGATCAAAAGTCGAAGACAATCAAAGACATAAAAGAAACTAGGCCTCAGATCCCCATTATCAGAGTAGCTGAGCATGGCGAGAGCACTTCTAAGCAGCTCACGATCTCTTCGACCATAACCTCAACACGTTTGGACTGGGAACACTAAATCCTGAAGTTACGCTCATATTAAAGGGCGTACATAGTCTTGAGAGGCAAAATTCTTTAATATTTTTATGTTTTATTTTGTCGAATAACTAAATGTGAGAAAGAAGTGTAATAGTAACATAAAAAGCTATAATAGAAGCCGAAAGCTAAAGCCTTATGTAATTAGCACTCAACTTATAAAAATGGTCGAAAACCCCTTTGAAGATAGTTTTATCAATATTTAGTCTAATATATCTATAGTTTTTATCAAAATTTTATTTTCCTGCCAATTTAGTTTCATTAATTCTAATATTTATACAAAATGGTATTCTAGTATGAGATTATGAAGTCTATTTGCGGTTAGGTTTTCTTATTGCCGTTGCACTTGTCATAGAGGTTTGTATCACATGTCAATCGCTTGGATCCTATTGACGAACTTAAAGTGTTAGTTGCCATCTAGTTCGGTAACATGAGTTCTTGGAAACTTTATATTTTGCTAAGGAGACGGTGTACATCCTGCTAAGCAGCGGAATAGGGGGAATCGGAACGAGAAGATCATGGAAGCGGAGTATAATGAGAAGATCATGGAAGCGGGGCGGGTAATAGAGATGGGAAAAATGGTGGGTTTTAATTTTGATGGTTGCGACCTGCCTGTGGTGGCATACATACTTGCAAAATGATGTGGATGGGTTTTTGTTAAGGCTTCTGTCCTGCTCTCGTTTCATGTGCTATTCTTCTGGTTCTTCTTCAGTTGGGATTCTTGTTTGAGTTTGTTCTAGTGCCTTGTTTTGTCCTGTCTCCAGTGTCTTGTCTGATTTTGTGCTCGGCATATGCTGTGTCGTGTTTGAGGTGAGCGTTTGTTCTTGTTGGTCTGTCCTTTTGTTTTGTGTTGGATGTTTCCCGTTTTGTTACGGTCGGACTCAGACCTTGCTTAGCGAATGGTCTGTCTATATCATGATTTTGTCGCAATTTATTACGAAAAAAAAAATGTCCTGCAAAGCGACTGCATACACCAATATAAGAGACCTAAACAATGAAAAAAAGAGTCTAGTTTTTTTCGATACTAGATTGATGCTTGGCATCTGCAATAAGAGCAAACAGACAGATCAGCAAGTCCGTGAATCTACTCGCAAACCTTAAAACCAAAACAGTAAAATCAACTAGACAACATAGGGAAGCGGAAGCTAGTCAAACAATGACTACATTTTTTTGAAAACTAGATACGAACAACAAACAACAAACAACGACTAGATGATATCATTTTTGAGTTATTCAGCCAGCCTCTATCCATCCGAAAAACCAACTTACAGAAAACAAAGATATCCTCATCATGTAAGGCAACACATGTTGCACCCAGTTAATGTGAGATACTTAATTGATTTGCTTGAATTCCTAATTAATATTTGATAATTTTCATAAGCATATAGATAATAATGATGAACTCCACTTAGTGTTCTTCTCTAAAGAGATGGGTTGGATCGTTCAATAAATATATATTTATTTTCTTAATAATATTTTTCTATTTATTTATTTATTCTTTAAAGTAATATTATATTATTTATGTTGCTTGTTTGTGCTCCCATCTTTGAGGCCTTAAGAGGTCCACTAGAAAATGGCATGACAAAGACTTTGCCATTAGTGAAGCCTTTTCCCAAGGAATATTATTGTTACATCATATAGTAGAAAATTTGTAATATTAGATTAAAAAAATTTAAAATATATGTTGTAAAATTGGTCCCTATATGACTTAACTATGTCAAGAAAATTTAAGTCAAGAAATGTTCAAATATTATAGATTAAAGGGTGTAAATGTCAAGTGGCATAAGTTGTAAATTTTTGGTAAATATATTTTTTGGGTACCCAGCTATTACTGTACATTTAAATAATTCAAGAGGTAAAATACCATTGCTGCCCCTGACCGTGTGCGTTATTTACCTGCCCGTGCCACTACCCGCTGCCCGAAGCTTCTCCAAGAAGCTTCCTGTTTTCAGTTTAAAAGGATGACACGCGTCAGTCATCCGGGTAAACTGTTTGTGTTTCTTGAGGGCTTTTATGGACCGTTGATCTGGTTCGTACGAACGGCCGAGATTGAACCTTGAGCATTGCCACGGATCGGAGATCGGTTGCCTATATATACTGACCCTTTTAGGGTCTGCCGTACAGCTTTTCATTTGCTCTCCGTTTTTTCTCTTCAGCCACCGCCTCTCTTTGGTTTGCTCTGGCGATCTTGAGGCGATCGAAGGCGATTGAGTATATTCGTGGGTGTTAAGGCTTGATCGTTCAAATCTTGGTAGTTTGGAGCATGTATGAAGCCTTGTAGGCTTCGGTTGTAAGCTTTCTTCTCCCTTACTCTTTATTTTCATTCTTCTTTAGGCTTCTGACTTAGAAGCCTCAAGGATCGGTTGTGTAAAGTTGTATATCGTTGAAGTCTGGTCTGTAATATTTGAACTCGACTTATAGTGGATAGACTTCCCTAGAAATAGGGAGCCGTGGAGTAGGTCCTTCTTTAAAGGCTGAACCACGTAAATCTCGTTGTTATCGCTGTGTTCTTTGTGCATGTGTTCGGTGTTGGATGAATCTTGCTTAACTACAGTTACAGGTTTCTTGAACTAGATCTGAAGTAGTGAATCTTTGTTGTTATTGTCATCATATCAAGAACTAAAGTTGATAAGCTTAAACCCTAGGAATACGACCTGAAACTCAACAAGTGGTATCAGAGCGTCAGGTTCTTTACCTTAAAGAAACAGTATGGCGTCTGCTAGGGTTGACATTGAAAGGTTTGACGGTAGGAATGATTTCAACCTATGGAAACTAAAAATGAAAGCTATCCTTATGGCACAAGGTGCTGGAACTGCACTTTTGCCCGAAAAGGATCAACCAACTTATCTAACTGAAAAGGAGAAAGTAGAAGTCGAACATAAAGCTTATGCTTCTTTATTACTTAGTCTTGATAACTCGGTACTTAATCAGATTCGCTCTGAAAAGACCGTAGCAGATATATGGGCTAAGTTAGAAGAAATCTACAAGTCTGAGTCATTGTCCAATAGGATATTGTGCATGGAATCCCTTTTCACCTTTAAGGTGAGTGAGACTAAACCCCTAGAGGACTCTATAGATGAGTTCCATAAAATCTGTCAAGATCTAGAAAATGTGAAAGTTACTGTTGCTGATGAATTGTTGGCTGTATTGTTACTATGTGCCTTACCTAAATATCTTAGGTCCTTTAAAGACACACTAAGATATGGACGTGACACTGTAGCATTGAAAGACGTAACAAAGGCCCTAAGATCCAAGATCCTAGAACTTAGGAAGGAAGGGAAGTATCCACCAACCAGTAACAGTGGGGAAGGGCTGTCAGTCAGGGGTAGGACAAAGACTCGAGACAACCATAACAACCATAACAACCATAACAACCATAACAACCATAACAACTACAACAATAAGGAAAGGAGAAGAAGTAAGAGTCGAAACAGATCTAGTTCAAGACCTAGAAGAGATTGTAGTAAAGTAAAGTGTTATGAGTGTGGTAAACTAGGCCACATTAAAAGATACTGTCCAGATTACCAAAGAAAATTTCACGGCACAACGGACAACACTGAATTTAATGACGGATATGACTCCGCTGAAGTATTAGTAGTATCCACAGACCAAACTACACATGAGTGGGTTCTAGACTCAGGGTGTAGCTTCCATATGACTTCAGATAGATCCTTCTTTACTGAATACCGGACTGTAGCAGGGGGAAAGGTGCTGTTGGGAAATAACCACGGATGCCAAGTAGTTGGGATAGGGTCAGTTAGGGTTAAGGGGTCAAACGGGATTGACTTTACCCTAAAGGGAGTTAGGCATGTGCCTGAACTTAGAAGGAACCTAATTTCTCTAGGACAATTAGACCAGGCTGGTATGACCTTAAAGGCACAACAGGGGGTAATGAAGGTCCTTAAGGGTTCCCTTGTAATGCTAAGAGGAGAGGTCAAGAACGGTCTATATGTGCTTAGAGGTGACGTAGTTCCTGCTGGCTGCTCTATTGTAGAGAAAACTGACCTAACCAACCTTTGGCACAAAAGATTAGGACATGTATCAGAGAGGGGCCTGAATGAGCTGAACAAGAGAGGGCTGTTAGGGGGTGGTTATGTGTCTAAACCTGATTTCTGTGAGTCATGCATATTTGGAAAACATCATAAACTATCTTTTAAATCTGGAATCCATATAACTAAGTCACCGTTAGACTATATCCACTCTGACCTGTGGGGACCAGCAAGGGTACCCACTTTAGGTGGAGCATACTACTTCCTATCTATGGTAGATGATTTCTCTAGGAAGGTTTGGGTTTACCTACTTAAAACAAAGGATGAATGTTTCAGTGCCTTTGTTAGGTGGAAGAACCTTATAGAAAATCAAACAGGTAGGAAGATTAAGGTACTTAGAACTGATAATGGACTTGAATATATAAACGCTGAATTTGATAGTTTATGTGCTCAAAATGGTATTAAAAGACACAACACTGTTAGGAAAACTCCTCAACAAAACGGACTAGTTGAAAGAATGAACCGTACGCTCCTAGACAGGGTAAGATGCATGTTATTTGCATCAGGACTTGGTAAAAACTTTTGGGGGGAGGCTGTAGCTACTGCATGTTATCTAATTAATCGTACTCCCTCCTCTGCAATTGATTTTAAAACTCCTGAGGAAAAATGGACTGGAAAAACAAGCGATTATTCTATTTTAAAGGTTTTTGGATGTGCTGCGTATGCGCATCAATCTGAAGGAAAACTTGAACCCAGGGCTATAAAAGGTGTTTTTCTAGGCTATCCGGATGGTGTAAAGGGGTATAGGGTGGGTGTTAGGGATGGAAACAGAACCAAAATAATAATTAGTAGGGATGTAACCTTTAATGAAGAGGAATTCCCTTACTTGGAGAAAATAATGGCTGCCGATACAGCAGCCACTTCCTCCAACCCTAGGAAGTATGATCCTGAACTCTATGAGTTCGAGATCAGCCCACCAGAGCCTGTATACCAGGAAAACCAGACCTTAAATCCTGAGGAAGAGGTGACTGACAGTGCTGAAGGGAGCACTGAACCTCAAGAAACAATTGAACAAACAGACCTATCAAACTACCAACTAGCTAGAGATAGGGAGAGGAGAGAAATTAGGGCACCAGCTAGGTTTGGCAGTGCGGATTGTATTGCATTTGCCCTAAATACTGCCCTAGAGTATGTAGAATCAGAACCTCTCACTTATACTCAGGCTATTAATGGGGCTGCCTCTGAACAGTGGCTTAAAGCCATGACAGAGGAAATGGAGAGCCTCAAAAGGAACAAAACTTGGGTTTTGGTTCCTAAACCAATGGATAGGAAATTGGTAGGTTCTAAGTGGATTTATAAGGTAAAAGAACCCGATACATCATCTGGACAGCCAAGGTTCAAGGCTCGACTAGTTGCAAAAGGTTTTTCACAAAAGGAAGGGGTAGACTATAATGAGATTTTTTCTCCCGTTGTAAAGCACACAACCATAAGAATACTTATGGCACTAACTGCTAAGTTTAGCCTATTTCTGGAACAAATGGATGTTACAACAGCTTTCCTTCATGGTGAGCTGGATGAGGAAATCTTTATGGCCCAACCTGAGGGTTTTATTGAACCAAACCATGAAAACCATGTTTGTCTACTTAAGAGGTCTTTATATGGCCTAAAACAATCCCCAAGACAATGGTACAAACGATTTGACCAATTTATAAGAAGCAGGGGCTTTAGTAGATCAATACACGATACTTGTTTTTACTTTAAACATGCTGATACTGTTGATGCACTGTATTTGCTGATTTATGTGGATGATATGCTGCTGGCCAGTAAATCCATGAATCATATTAATGATTTGAAACTAACGCTTTGTGCTGAGTTCGATATGAAAGATCTAGGAAAGGCCAAGAAGATACTTGGTATGGAAATTACCAGGGATCCAACAGCTGAAACAGTGCACTTATCTCAACAAAGGTATTTGGAAAAGGTATTGGTTAGATTCAACATGTCTGAATGTAAACCTGTAAAATTGCCCTTAGCAAGTCAGTATAAGTATACAGTTCAACAGTGTCCCACGAATGAGATAGAAAAGAAACAAATGGAAAGAGTCCCATATGCGAATGTTATAGGTTCCTTAATGTATGCTATGACTTGTACACGTCCAGACTTAGCTTTTCCCTTAAGTGTTTTGTCTAGGTTTATGAGTAACCCCGGAAAGGAACATTGGGATGGAGTTAAGTGGTTGTTAAGGTACATTAAACAAACCTATAAACTGGGACTTACTTTTGGTCGGACAAAAACCTACCTTAGATTGATAGGTTACACCGATTCTGACTTTGGGGGGGACGTAGATAAAAGGAGATCCACTAGTGCTTACATTTACACTTTAAATGGTGGAGCCATTTGTTGGAAGTCTAAGTTGCAGCCTGTGACTGCGCTGTCAACCACTGAGGCTGAATTTGAGGCCCTCACAGAAGCCATAAAAGAGGCTACCTGGCTGAGAGGCTTACTGTCAGAAATAAACCTCGATAACGGGCCTCCCGTACTGTTTTCGGACAGTCAATCAGCCCTTGCATTGTGTAAAAACCCCGTGTTTCATGATAGGACTAAGCACTTAGCTATCAAGAGGAATTTTGTAAACGACATGCTTGAAAGGAACACTGTTGAACTGCGAAAAATCAGTACTGCTGAAAATCCAGTGGATATGGGCACAAAAAATTTGACTTTGGACAAGTTACTTAAATGTATTAACTTGGTTCAAAGTAATTGGGACCATGGATGACGAACCCAATGTGTTTTTTGCTCCTATTACTAGGGAATGTCCAGTAGTTAATCCATATAGGTACCAAGGTGGAGAATTGTTGTAAAATTGGTCCCTATATGACTTAACTATGTCAAGAAAATTTAAGTCAAGAAATGTTCAAATATTATAGATTAAAGGGTGTAAATGTCAAGTGGCATAAGTTGTAAATTTTTGGTAAATATATTTTTTGGGTACCCAGCTATTACTGTACATTTAAATAATTCAAGAGGTAAAATACCATTGCTGCCCCTGACCGTGTGCGTTATTTACCTGCCCGTGCCACTACCCGCTGCCCGAAGCTTCTCCAAGAAGCTTCCTGTTTTCAGTTTAAAAGGATGACACGCGTCAGTCATCCGGGTAAACTGTTTGTGTTTCTTGAGGGCTTTTATGGACCGTTGATCTGGTTCGTACGAACGGCCGAGATTGAACCTTGAGCATTGCCACGGATCGGAGATCGGTTGCCTATATATACTGACCCTTTTAGGGTCTGCCGTACAGCTTTTCATTTGCTCTCCGTTTTTTCTCTTCAGCCACCGCCTCTCTTTGGTTTGCTCTGGCGATCTTGAGGCGATCGAAGGCGATTGAGTATATTCGTGGGTGTTAAGGCTTGATCGTTCAAATCTTGGTAGTTTGGAGCATGTATGAAGCCTTGTAGGCTTCGGTTGTAAGCTTTCTTCTCCCTTACTCTTTATTTTCATTCTTCTTTAGGCTTCTGACTTAGAAGCCTCAAGGATCGGTTGTGTAAAGTTGTATATCGTTGAAGTCTGGTCTGTAATATTTGAACTCGACTTATAGTGGATAGACTTCCCTAGAAATAGGGAGCCGTGGAGTAGGTCCTTCTTTAAAGGCTGAACCACGTAAATCTCGTTGTTATCGCTGTGTTCTTTGTGCATGTGTTCGGTGTTGGATGAATCTTGCTTAACTACAGTTACAGGTTTCTTGAACTAGATCTGAAGTAGTGAATCTTTGTTGTTATTGTCATCATATCAAGAACTAAAGTTGATAAGCTTAAACCCTAGGAATACGACCTGAAACTCAACAATATATAAAAAAATTAGGATTAATTCGTTCATATTATATGAAGATGGTACGTTTTTTAAGCTATCCACATGAATCTAAAGTTTCTATTAAATTTGAATTTTCGCGTGACATTTTAGAAATTCTAAATTTTACGCATTATTTTGAAAATAAAAATGTCTAAATATGCTATTTTAATGAGCCTTACTGCATTGGGGTTTTTTCGTGATTGGATATGCATTGGGAGGTGAATTCAAAAAACCGAGTATGGTTTATGCTACCATCCATCATGATTTGGACTATGCCAAGAAATTGTCAAGGAATCAACTTTTTTCCAAAAGCTTAAGCTGATGGGTAAAGGGCTAATAGGTTTATTTATTTATTTATTTTTTTTTTATTTTTTTGGTAACGAGGGATTGGGTTGCCCCAACCCACCCCGACCCATGAGAATAGCCCACAAGCCCTCATGAGCAGGTAACTCATGAGTATATCCTCAGCGAGAATCGAACTCCTGACCCCTAGGCGATGACCGCATGGGTAGAAGATGCCACACGAATGCCAATTGGGCTTGAAGCGTGGATAATGCACATGATACCTCATATCTTGTGCTTAAATTGTTTTAATATTGAAAGTGGAGGGCTGCTAAAATTCGAACTCATGACCTCTAGGTCATCAAGGCTTTGATACCATGTCAAGGAACCAACTTTCCCAAAAGCTTAAGCTAATGGTGAAGGTCCATGATTGATTTTATACTTTAACAACAGAAATAAGTCATTCACTTGATATTTTTGTGTTTTAAGGGGTGGATTAAGGTGTGATACATTTGATTTTTTGTGTTTTTGTAGTTGATGTGGATAGGTGTCTAGGCTTTTTGAGTATATTGTTGTACTTCAGAAGTTCGGGTGGTAGCAGGCGTCTAGGTGTTTTGGGGCTTAGTGCTATGTTTTTATTTTTTTTCTCCCCTCTTTTGTGGTTTTTCAGGCTCCATTTCGGTGGGTGCGCAACTTTTATACTGAGAGATATCTCTTTAATTATCCAAAAAAAAAAAAAAAAAATCACAACTTGGAGTATTAAGAGTAAAAAGGAGCAACAGAGTCTTGGATGTTTTAGGTCAATGCTTGGTGCAAAGATTTGACTTACTATCGTAAAGAGTTTGCTTGATGAAACGATCCTATTAAACTTTGATCAGACTAGAGATCAAGGCAGAGATGTAGATGAATGATGAACTAATAAAGTCAAGTACTTCAATGGTGCAAGAATGGTCCGATGTGTGATACGGGATTACAGTAGGGTTATTGATGCTCCTTTCCCACTTTTTTTCTCTTTCTCTGGTTCATGCATTTATCTCTACTTGTGCTTCTGTTTTGTGTTTTTCTTTGTCGCTCTTTTGGCTCTCCTTTTCCTCCAAGGCCTCCCTTACACTCTGTCGCTTTTGAAGCTGTATTTGAATTTTAAAAAAAGTGGATATTACTTAACTTTGTGCAGTATCATAATTAATTTATGCAATATACAAATTGAAAAAAACATGAAGCTGAAAGCAAATGAAACACATTGTGGTCAAAGTTAAGCTATATAAGAATTAAACTGTGAATAATTACTTTTTTCAATATAAATTTAGGTTATTTAATTAATATTCAATAAAAAAATAAAAATAAAAAGAGATTTAATTTTGTCCCTTGCTCTAGCTACTTGTTTATTCTTGTAAATTGAGGTCCTACTTGCTTGGAGAACAAAATTTTTTCAAATTTATTTATTTATTTATTTTTTGATAAATAATAAAATATAGAAAATTATCTTCTTATTTCTTCCTTTTGTTTTCTAATTTTCAAGGTCCAACCTCTGGTACCAATATAATTTTAGTTTGTAATATATACGTGTATTATTCAAATATATACAAGAAAACATTAGGCAATAGTTTGTTGACTTATAAAAGTGAAGAATAATTTTAGTTACAATAGCGTTAACAGAAACGTAACACATTGTAAATGATAAGGTACAAACAATTTAAAAGTTTAACAAAAATCTATATTATAGATATTTAATTTAGTTGTAAGTCTTAATTAATTTCAATTATCATTTATTTTTTATATGAGAAAATACAAGTATATATTATAATACGTGTATTATATGGACAACAATAAAAAAGAATGTATTTTATTGTAAAATTTGCAATTGTAGTAAATTCTATTTTTAAACGGGATAGTACGAATATGTATTCAAGCCTAAAGCCAAACACTATGCCGAGATTTTTTATTGACATATATAATACAATTTTAAGATATATTATAGATTTAGTTAGAGTAAGTCTTAGGCTCTGTTTGGAATAAAAAATTAGAATTGAATTGTAGAATTATAATTTCAATTCTTGTAGAATTAGAATTCTAATGGAATTGGAATTTCATTGTTTGGTTCATCAAAGGATTTGGAGGTCAAATTTATAATTCTATAATGATTCGATTCATCACGAGTTTTCGGTCAATCAAGTTGGAGTACTTCAAATTCTAAATCAGCTACTATCGAATCTCAGTTGGAGCGGTTCACGTTGCATTCGAGTTATAATCGCTGGAGCGATTCAGTTTGAGTACGAGTTATTCGAGTTCTGAGTCACATTGTGTCGAGTATCATGTCAGATCGTTTTGGTTTTCAAGTTATCTAATTTTTTAGTTAATTGGGTTACGTTTTTTTTCTAGATTTAGGCTATAAAAGATCAGGTTTGAGTTGATTTAGGTAATTGCAAGCTCGAGTCATCTTAATTTTGGGACAAGCGAGTTGTATCATTTCAAATTTTAAGTCATCTTAGGCTGATTTTGAGATGGGTCGGGTCATTTTGGGTTTTGGTCATATTAACCTTTAGGTCAATTTGGTCTTGTCATTTTCATTTCGATTCAGCTTATTTACATTACATTCAAGTCAATTTATTTTATTTTTTGAATTTGAATAATCTCGAGTTTCAGGTCAATCGGGTTGGGTTACCTTGGACTTTGAGTTAAAATAATGTCGGTCATTTCAAGTACAAGTGATTTCGAGATCTGGGTCAAAATTTTAGATTATATCTAAGTCTTTCAATCTTGAGTTCAGGTAAGTGGGGTCATTTTGGGCTTCAGTTTAATGGAATTAATATGGAACTGTAATTCTTTCCCCCCGCCCTAAGGAACTTGAAATTATAATTTTCAGTTAAAATCTTATTCAAAGAACAAGGCAATAAAATTGTAGTTCCAATTTCAGCAGTTGAACCAACAATAGAATTAAAATTCTGGGTCTCAATTTTTACCTCAACCCCAATTCCTTGCTCCAAATGTAACCTTAGGGCTTTTTAACCCATTAAAATAATTCTTTTTCAAATTAATTCTTTTCAAATTGATTTTTTTTTTTAATTATGAATGAGGATATTTATGTCTTAATTTTCTAATTTTTTGGAAATGAAAATTATAAGCATGGTGGTACCCATAAATTTGAAAAGTCGATAATTTGAGCTAAATCCAATCTGAACAATTAGGTTAATCAATCCAAAAAATCATCAACTCGAGTATATACAATCAATGGAAGTTGATTATTAGTTTGGGTGTAAGTATCAATTTGCGATATGCAACTGTAAAGTGCAAACCATTTATTCATAATATTTAATCATATTCAAAGAAAAAGAGTAAGTCATTGTTAAAATATAATACAAATATAGTCTATACGTACAACATGCTAACTTTAACTTTAAGGGATTGGTTTAATTGTTCTATGATTGATCTGTAATTGCTTGTTAGGCCTCATTCATTTGCATTTGTCGGAAGATATCCACATCCATGCCCTCTTGTGCACTGAATATCGTTCTAGTAAGGAACCACCGCTATGCATAATAAATAATGTATTACTCTATCTTCCATTCAAATAAAATTGCGTACTTACAATACACTATTAGAATCAGTTTTTGCGACCATTGCGGATAGTTCGGTATTGCTTTTAAAAATAGGAACCTATACTTAAATATGCCAATAACCCTCTCATTTGGTCGTTTTATATGTTCTCTCCTTGAAGAAATCATTGTTAATTGTAAATTAGAAACGATGGCAAGAGCATGAGAAGAAAAGAAGAAAAGAAAGGGTGGAGCGGGGAAAGAGATAGAGAAAGGCGGTGTAAAGCAACAAAAAGAGAAGGAAACTGAGAATAAAAAAGAACTAGAAGAAACTTGTAGAGAATACATATCGAAAATTTCACAACTTTATAAAAGAACAGGAAAAATTGGGAAAATGTTTCCAACCTCTAGTTAAAAAACTAGAGTTCTAAACACGCAACTTTTCTTATTTTCCTGAAATATTTTTTAAAAAGTTAAAAAAATTTCTGTTTCAAAACAATCCTTAATTAAGTGCACACTTATGCTCATGAAAATCTAATGAAGAGTGCATCTTTTTGTTAAAGCAAAAGATTATAGCTTTTTTCTTTTCTCTTTTCAATTTCTTAATGGATGGCTCATGTTTGAGTGCAGGGCCGAACATAACCCTAAACAGTCGAAGCAAGCACTTGAGGCTCCAAATTTTTGGTGGCTCTAAATTTTTTGAGTTGTGATTTTTAAAATATCAATTGTTAATAGTAAGAAGTTTTATGATTGGTTTAAAATTTTTGTTTGAGGTCTCGAAAATATTGGGACCGGCCCTGTTTGGGTGTGTTTTGTTTTGTGTGGCCACATAATAAGAGGTTGATTACCTCAAGATTGCACCACTAAACAATGATTTTAAAAAAAAATTAGCTCAAAAATAAAGTTAGCACTTTGAATTAATTAAAACAAAGTTGTATAAAGTTAAGAACACTCTTTTTAGCTAAATGGGGCCCTAATTACTCTTCTTTCATGTGCGCCCCATTATCTCCCCAACTATTTTATAATCGATAAGTTACATATTAGTACTTCGACATTTTGTGTATTAATTTTTTTTATTTATAAATTTTATGAAGTAATATTTTAGTTTAAAACGTATAGTTATTAATAAAATTGTCCAAACGGCGGTATGTAAAGAAGTAACTTACACGTAAATAGTAAATATAGTCCAAACGGCAGTGTGTGAAGGAGTAAAATAAGGCTTTCATCCAACTATTCTTTATTAGTAGTGTTAGAATGATGTGCTTCGCATGTGATATGAGGGGAATAGCGAGAGAACGGTGGGTTTACTAACAAATAATAGTAAATTTTATACCTTTTCCTACCGTCATTTGAATTATTTTGTTAAAATAATGTAACTTTTGGGCCAAAAAATTATTTCACAAGATTTATGGACAAATTTGCTTACTTTATCTAATTTATTTTTACAAGGTTTGTTGCATTATTGTTTTAATGTATAAACTTTGTAAAATATTATTTTAATTCAAATGTTACATATATTTAATAAAATAGTCGAAATGACTGTGTTGAAGGGTATAAAATTGGCCTATCACTTGCTTCTTAACTAATAGTGATCACAACAATGCGGTTTGTGTGTACGATGAGAGGAATAACAAGAGGATGATGGATTTAGCAACAAATAAAGAGCAAGTTCTACACTCTTTTACACTATTATTTGGACTATTTTATTAAATATATGCAATTTTTAAACTCAAAAAGTTCATTGACAAAGTTTATGAACTAAAAAATTAGTATACCAGATCTCAAGATATTAATATGTAGTTTACCCTAAAATTAATATTTTGCACTAATATACAAATTACGATGAAATTAAAAAAAAAAACAGATAAAATCCACATAATTAAACCACCCAAATCAAGCAAAAGAAAGAAAGAAAAACACCAAAATACAAAAAATGATGAGACTAGCTAAAATTTTTTCCCTATATAATTGATACATAGTTGGATATATTTTTTAGGATTACTAATATTAAAGGTCCTTATACTTTACCGACTGTGTCAATTTAGTCATCGTACTTTTAATAATTGTGTCAATTTAGTCATTGTACAATTCATACTGTGTCAACTTGATCCCTAAAGTAAAATTTGAGTTAAATTTTTAAAGAAAGTTTTAATGATTCATACATTGGGTCAAATTGAGTCAATGGGCGAATTTGTAGTAGGTTACTTGCATCTAACATGATTGTCTTATTAAAAATTACATCAAAAATTTAACTTAAATTTGAACAAATAATAAAGTTGACACAAAATAAATGATAGAGGGACTAAATTAATATAAGTAAATACACAGGGACTAAATTGTACAATGAGAAAAGTACAAGAATCTTTGGGGTAAATAATTCTATTTTTTATATCTACATTAGTTTTCTTAATTAAATACACAATTAAGGGGTTTAGTATATGATCTTTTGGGTTAGTACGCTACACTATTGTGTTCACTCGGGCTTACATAAAAAAAAGGGGTTTAGCATTTATGACCGATTCTAGTGTCCGTTAGTGTAACTTTTATTGTGAGAAATGAATCATGATATCATCAACTTTTCTACTATAGTTTGGGTGTGCCAAATACCCATTAATATATGAATTATATATATTTATATTCTTTTTTCAATAATTTCAAAAAATTATTAATTTCATTACTTATATGTAATATTTTCCAACTAAATTCAATGCATTAATTATGGGATCAATATCCTATATTAATTAATTGAATAATTTATAAAAAAAGAAAAAAATATATAATTAATGTGGCTTACATATGAGGAAAATCCTTGTAATTTGTTCCCAAAAAAGCTGTTACTTTCTGAATTTTTGATAATTATTTGTTAGGTTTCATCCACGGAGCCTGATTTTTTTATACTGTCATGAATCGAGTCCATGGATCGGAGGAGTAATCTCTGATGATTAGGGTATTCCTTGTGCCCTTATATAAACTTTGTCTGTGTTTTGAGAGAGAAGAGTGAGAACAGAAAACATCTTTGTAAAATTTTTTAGTAGTAAAGAAATCCCTACAACTTCGTGGACATACACATACTTGGCCGAACAATGTGAACATTATGTTTTGTTTTTCTTTTCTACTCGGTGAATTTTCACTGTGCTTTTATGGTGCGTTTTGTTAGAATATAAAACTATTCTTAGGCCTTCGCCAATTAGCTTAAACTTGTAGGATAGTTAGTTCCTTGACATGGTATCAGAGTCTCGATGACCAAGAGGTAAGGAGTTCGAATCTCAACTGAACCACTTTTAATATTAAAACAATTTAAGCATAAGGCATAAGGTGTGCCTGTGTATTATCCACGCTTCAAACCCAATTGGCATTCGAGTAACGGGGCGTGTTAGAGTATAAAACTATTCCTGGGCCTTTACCAATTAGGTTAAACTTTTGGGACAGATGATTTCTTGACATGTTTCGTAACGTTATTATGATTTATACGATCTAATATCGTGCAATTTAACACAATTCTTTTTAGTAGAGTATGATATTGATTTTACATTTTTTTTTTCTTTGATTTCTTAGTAGGTAGTTTAAAGCCTAAAAAAGTTTGTAATGGGCCGCTAGCTACCGTTGGAGTGTTATTATGGGCCCATCCATTTGGGCTGCTAGTCGTGAGCTGGTTTAGATAGTTAGGCCCACTTATATATATATATATATATATTATTTCACCTTTTCTTGGGCCTTTCAGAAACAGCTTTTATTTAAGACAACACCTTGAAAGTGTAAAACTGCATATATTTTGTCCTTCCTATAAACCCCGCCTTAGCAAGAACCTCTGTGATGCGTTGGGCGATGGTCGTTGCTGTTGTGACTGGAGAGTCGAATTTCTTTAGAATATATTCTCTGGTTCCTTTTTGTCTCATCGATCTAGGTTCATCTTTTAGTCGAGCTGAGAATAGCCTCAGCTATACCCAGCTCATGGCAGTTCTAGTGTTCTAATATGGTATCAGGGCAACATAATCGTCATTATTTTAAGTGGCTTGTAATTGATGAAATTTGAATTGTTTCTTGTGTTTCTTTTTTATTCTCTCGGTGAGAATTAAGATTGAAAACTTATTTCTCTTGTTCTATTCTTACTTGAGTAATAAGAATTAAGGAAGGTTATTGAATCATTTCTCTTTCCCTTTCTAATAATTTGGTGATAGTTTACAATAATCTAAACATGTTATACATTTGCCTCTTCAAATCACATAAACTCATATCTCTCACGAAACGAATTTAAATGTTTAGCAAATAAGATCAAAATTATAACAATAATCTCAATTAACAAGCAACGGAAAACAAGTAATAATAGTTTACACTAATCTCAACACAAGAGTACAAAGACAAGTTATAAGACTATAATGGTAAAACAAAATGTTGTTCATCGCCACTTCTTTCACAACGTTGCGAGTTCAAGCAGGGCCGAATATAACCCCAAGCAACCGTTTGGAGCCCCCAAATTAAAGATGTTGAGGTTTTTGAAATAATAATGGTTAGGGTTATTTACATTTTACTACCCTGACCTTTTTGGTAATTATAAAAAGGACCACGGCGTTTTGAAATTATTAAAAAGGACCCCGAGGTTTTATCATTTTGATAAAAAGGACCCTCTCCGGCCATCTGACGTCATTCTAAAAGGTTTTGGGCCATCTAGTTTATTTCGATTCAATCTGGATTTGCATGATAATTACCGTGAAGGTTTTTGGGCCACTCTAAATCATGATTTCCCCCGTTTTGAAAAGTGAGTCATTTACCTTTATTTGCCGGAGAGGGTTCTTTTTATTAAAACGATAAAACCTCGGGGTGTTTTTTAATAATTCCAAAACGTCAGGGTCCTTTTTATAATTACCAAAAAGGTCAGGGTAGTAAAATATAAACAACCCTAATTGTTAATATTAAAGGTTTTAAGAGAAATATTATTATATATGAAGGGCCGCATTTGAAGTTTTTGGTTAGAGCCCCAAGAATGTCAGGATCGGCCCTGAGTTCAAGCTCGTAATACAGCCAAAACCCAAAATAACACAAAAAATAAAAAATATTTTCTAAACTAGCTTTTTAAGAAAAATATTTCCCCAAATGGCATCCATGTCATCATTTAACTTTTTTTATTTTTTATTTTTACTTTTTTTTACTTTCTTATTTTATTTTTAATATATTTATAATTTTTTGAATTTATAATACTTTCTTAATCACAATAAATAAATTAAATTAAATTATTTATTAATTATTTAGATTAAATTTGTGTATAAATAATTTTATTTAAAATTTAATAAATAATTTAGTTTAAATTATTTGTTATAATATATAAAATATTATAAATTTAAAAATTTATAAATATAGTAAAAAAATAAAAAAATAATGACATGGATGCCATTTAAGGAAATATTTTTGTAAAAAGCTAGTTTAAAAAATATTTTTTATTTTTGTGTTATTTTGGGTAATGGCTCCTCGTAATCCCCCAAACCATTTGTGTTACACTTAAAACTACATAAAGTGGTTTAGATTGTCCTTTTGAAAACGCTGTTAGGGTTTGATGAGTAGAAACTAAAAGAGGACGGGGTAGGAGGGGAGAAATTCAAATATTTGAAGAAAGGAGAATATCAGGGAGAAAGAGATTCGATTAACATTTATTCCCCTAATATCTTTTTTTGAAACAGATTATTCCACTGATATCCATACAACCTTTACTGACTAAATTATACTAAAACTTTGGGAGGCCAAAGCCACTAGAAACCCTGGTCAACCACTAATAAAGAGAGGAAAGAAAAACTATATAAATTGCCACTAAAATAAAACTATATACTTTTTTTTCCCCTATAAATAGCAACGAAACTCGCAATACAAAGAGAAGACACTTTCACCGAAGATGGACCTCGAAGGAGCCTTACAGCAAGAAAAGATAAAACTATCTATCTGGGTCGCGTACGTCTCGTACACGGGATCAATTTATTTTTCCTACAGTAGCTTTCTTTCACGTTTTGGTGAGAACCAGAACCAAAGTAGCAGGCTTGATATCTCGCATCGACAACTCTTGACGGATGAAAGAGGCATAAGTGTGGAACAAAGGGTCCAAAATGTGAGGACCAAAATGGGTAGAAATCATGGGTTCTTGAATAGCCCTAACAGCCATGGCAACTCCAAAAGCATCTTGGCTTTCAATCTCAAACAAGTTCAATTTGTCCAATTTGAAAGACCCCTCTTTCTTCACAACTTGTTCTACTTCTTCTCTTGATGGTGCATAGAAATGTACATCATATGAATCCAATTTCTCCTCTTTCACTTTGCCCTGTACATTTTGTATGAATTAGTGGGGGGCGGGGGGAAAGAGTAGTAAATGATAACTGACAAAGTTAAGCGTGCTTGGGCAATAGTAGTACCAGAATGGGTGACTTCATGAGAAGTCCTCGTGTTGCCAACCCCATAAGATCAAAAAATACGACACACAAAGATTTATGTGTCTTCACAGGCGTACTTCCATGGAACACAACAACTCTAGTGCATAGCAACACACTAAACTATAGTCTGTGATGAGCCTAAGTCAGACTAATTTGCTGTTCTATTCTATAGACAAGACACCGTACAACCAAAATGATCCGTAACCATGTTATAAACGGAGAAACAAGATGTTTAAGACATGTTTCGTATATTTTCTATTTGCAATCTTTTTTTTTTTTTTTTTGACAAACTCATATATTTGGGAAATGATTCATTCTCATTTTTGTTTTTTCATTTTTAAGTTTTACATGGTTGAGAGAAACTGCCTTCTTTTTCTTCCTTTGGTTTGGCTCTGTACTTGCCCCTGTGGCTTCGGGATCTACTTTTGCCGATCGCAGGGTTTTGTATTGCAATTTATCACTATTTATCGGAAAAAAATGGTGGAGAGAAACTAAAACCAGAAAACCAAAAGTAAGAAAAAATTGCTTTTAAAAATGCAGATTTTACTTCGTTAGGCCTTTTTAATATTATTATCTCTTCGCAATTTTTGGTTTTTAAAAAATTAAAAACCACATTTTGAAAATGATTTGTTCTTGTTTTTGGGTTTTGTCTTTATTTATTTTTTTGTCTAAATTTGTCTGAAAATTAAACATAAAAGGAAAAAAAATATATCTTTTCGATAACCCAGTTTTAAACTTTTCTAAAACCAAAAACTGTCGGGAAAAAAATATCAATAAGTTCATAAAGAAAACGGTACCTGGGATATGAGGTGGTGGAAAGAAAGAGAGAAGAGTTCCCAAAGGACAAAGATGCCACAATCGAAGTGAGAAGGGGAAGGTCTGCCAAGGAAGATCAAAACCATTCTTGCACCTTCAACGAGTTCTTGAGATCGTAAACTCAAGAACAAGTTAAAATCGTCTTGGAATTGGTTGGAATACGCTTCTTTTACTTCTTTAGGACTCTCCCTCCCTATGTAGATTCTCCCCTTGTTCTTTGAATCTCCCTTTTCGTTGTATATTCCTCTTGGTACCTATTTTCATTTCACAAAACATACATGTGTATATGGGGCTGTGAATAGACTGAGTTGAGTATCCTTTTTTTTGATAAGTAGAGAAAGAACTTGCAATACAGAAGTCGGCATTTCAAAATTGGAGACCTGAGAGACACACATAGTGTGGAAAAAGAAAAAAATAACGTAAAAGCACCAAATAAAGAAACTCCTCTTATTAAAAATCAGCCTCAATGAGTTTTATTGAGCTCAAGTTTGCCTTGAGCCCTTGCTGTGCATTGAGCTTTGGCCGAACTCGGATATGATAATTGTGTGTTCAGTACTTCAATCGACTTGGCTCCTCGGTCGAATCGAACTACTAAGCCAAGCTTTCACTATTGAATCAAATTAATCGAGTTACTATTGAGCCATTATTGATCCACTGCCGAGCTAATACCAAGGCTTTAACAATTCCATAGAGCTCTTATCAAATAGTTTCCAAAAGTTACCGATGTGAGCATCTCTTGCTCGAACTCTATTAAGTTTATGAGTGTTAATCGAACTTGGCTTGCGGAGTTATCAATTTCGAACACTAGTACCCTCGAACAAGACTCCTAATCAGTTCCTAACACAGGTAGTTTATCGAATTTTTTTGTTTATTTACACCCCAAAGCAATTATTTAAGATCAATATTATGTTTCCTCACCCTAAGGTCTGGGGCATTTTGAAGTAAACGTGCTTGGACGAGAGCAGTACCAGGATGGGTGATCTCCTGGGAAGTCCTCGCCCTCAGGTTGGGGGCACTCGGAAACAGCCTCTCTTTAAGGGTAATATCCTGAAGGGGGAAGGCTGCGTACATCAACCCCCGACCCTACTTAGGCGGGAGCCCTTAGGGCACCGGGTATGATGCTTTTTTTCTTATTATGATTCCTCCAAAAATATATCCAATTATGTATCCATCGTATACGGCACGAAGTTAGTAATTAATTTAATATAATATTTAATTATCTAATGATTTAATGCCATGTATATTAGGCATAAAATTTGATGTAAGTTCTAAAGTAAGCTTAGCATTTCTTATTATTTAACAGAAAATTAAATAATTAAATAACAAGGTTTTTTTTTTTTTTTTTAATATAACACAGTGTCCATATACAATTAGTTAAATAATTAAATAAAAATTTGACAGAAAATTAGCTCATAACTTTTATTATGTTTAACCTAGCTAATAATGTTTAACCTACTCTCAAAGTTATCAAATACCTCAACTTTTTTTTTTTTTTTTTTTTTTTGGGTCTCAAAAAATCAAAACACTTACCCTACTCTCATTCTTAAATAATCCATCAATTTACTCAGTGTATCTAAAAAAGTCTCTTTTAATTAATTATAGTAATGACATAAAATAATTAAAAAATATGTTCCATAAAACACAATACTTTTTTGATGGGATTGGTAAATTTCAAAAATATAAGGGAGATGAAACTAAAACATTTTGGAAAAATTATTATATTTAAATATTTTATTCATTTAAAAGATCTTTGAAGTTAAGTTATTAAAATTTATTTTTGAAGTTCGTTTCAAATATCATTTTTCTATATTTTTTAAAGATATTTCAGCTTCTATTCTGTTTCTTTTTCTAATCTAATATTTCTCATTATATTTTATCCTTATAAAATAGATATATCAGGCATAATATTTTAACTAATTAATAATTTTATCCTAAATCCATGTTTTTTCCTATTTTTATGTAATAAGTAAATTGGATAATACAATTTTATGAACATAAATTCTTCAATTTACAGAAAAATTTTAACTTCTACTTTCTTTTTTCAATTTTTTCTAGAATATAATTTCTTTCCATAAAATTTTGTCCAGAATTTCTCAATTTCGTGTATTATTCATCCTAAATTTATTAATCTAATTTAAAATGTTATTATTATCTTATATGTTTTGTCGGGCTATTTTGTTGCGGTTCTTAAAATACTTTTTCATTTTCTAAGTGCACAATATAATTATTATAATTATTAAAAAATACATTTTTTACTTAAAATACAGAAAACTCCATGGCATCTCTAAAATATTGAATTTCTTTAAAAAATAAAATTAAATACTTTAGAGGTCCCTTATTTTTGAAGGAGAAAATGATCACAAAAACTTCAATTAATAACCAACTTAGGGTACGTTTGGTTCAGCTTATTTTTTTCAACTTATCTGTTTCAATAAGATCTGTCTATTTAAGATTTGTATTTTTTTACAGTGAAATGTTTTGGTTGTGCAGTGCAAAAAGATCTTTTTTACAAAATAAAGCATTTCAAAACAAGTTAAAAAGTAACTTACATACTATAATCACAAAAATGACTTAATAATATACATTATCTAATTATAGTAGGTAAAAGAGAATCCTAACAATAGTTGGTCATGCTAGTTGAAAGTGGTCAGTGTAGCGGCCCATGGCCATAAAAGGTGTAGTGGTAAGTGGGAATAGTGATAACAAGTAAAAATAGTTCATTGTAGTAAAGATTTAATATTAATATAATATTTTTAAAGCATTTCTTTGAATTAAGTTGTAAAAAAGATTCAGTTTTGCATCTTTTTCTACTTAGTTATAAAATAACTTTTTTATCTTTCTATTTAAATCGAAAAAAAGATATAAAAAGATATTTTCTGCCAACTAAACGCAAGCCTAGCTGTCAAAAAGAGTTTTTTTAAGCTTTATAAGTTGTTAAAAAGCTGAACCAAATGCAATCTGAATTGATTCGAGTAAAGCATTAAACTCACATATAGTAAATACGTAAAATATTTATTTTTTTCGAGAGAATGTTTATAATTTTAAGCTAAAAGTAGAGAATTTTGTTTTAAAATTTAACATGTAAAAAAGGCCCACTATGTTTGAAGGGTTGGTTTTCAAGTAGGAAGTAATGATAGATGTTGTACTTTAGATCAATCCATTGATGTGAGATGTTTATTTTCCTTAGCCTCTTGTGTCACCCCATACTTTAACGTGAACAAAATACCCTAGGAATTGACCTGATTTGACCCGATCCGTCCCGATTCATCCAGGGGGAGGACAATTGAGGTTGACTCAGTACCTATAGTGGCCAGGTCTTGAATCTGATATTTTCCATAAGATCAAAACTCAATCCTAGCCGTGCAGGCGACAAGTGACACAAGTTGGACCCGGTATAACGACCTGGTATCGTGTCATAACATATCGGACCCATGTCATAACATGGTTCAACCCATTCAAATTAAGAACATATCTATTTTATCATTATACATTTGCAAAATTATGATTTTATTTATTTATACATTTATTTAACGAGAAAAACAAAAATAAGGTAAAAAAGGGGGGTCAAATCTGGTTCAAACCTGCATCTGATCGAACCTGTATGTGACTCGACCTGTCCCGAACTCGAGTCATAGGTCGAATGGGTCAAGGATTTTTTCCCCCCAAACCGTACCCCACCTATTGTACGGACGGATCGGACCTATTTCAACCCATTTCAATCCGTCCATATACTTATACTCATTTATGTTATTTATCTAACAAAATTCATATAAGGTGCATGGTGACCTCGGGTCACCGAATAATATGTGGGTGGTAAGTGGGCACATTAACGAATGGGTGCTCAAGTGAAAAAACGACAAATTGCCTTTTTCAAACTTTTTCAATGGAGTGCCGTATTGGTGCTTCCTAACGACAGAAAGAGAGACAGCAAAGTGCTGCCTTTTTTTTTTTTTTTTTTTCTTTTTCAGCTAGGGATAATTTTTTTTAACTTAGCTACAGTAATTATATATATTTTTTTTAAAATTATCTATTATGATTAATTGTTTAATTAATCATCTTTACTCATATTATTAACATTTTGTTAAAAAAAATTAGATGTTATATCCATGAGTTTTAAAGGTTGAACTCCGTTAGGATATGTTTCAAATTCCTTAAATTTATGAAGAGGCTTGCTGTGAGAAGGCCGATCGATCGGGAGTACATCCGATCGATTAGAAACAGCGCTATAGAAGATCCGCTCCAGCAGAGGAGCCAATCGATCTGCATAGTGCCGATCGATCGGGACCTGTTCCCCCACGCGTGTTTTAGGTCACGCCACGCATATATATTTTGAAGAGGGACGTGAGACTTTTCATGTTGAGAGCAGCCGCATGTCAATAAAGAGAGAGAATCCACATTAAGAGAGAGTTGAGAGGAAGTGATTTTATAATTCTTTCATAGATCTCGTTCAGAGGAAGTGTCTTTATAATTCTTTCATTCTTTGTGATCAATAAATAATCTCCATCTCCACCTGTGGTTTTTTCCCTCTCGATTGAAGAGGGGTTTTCCACGTAAATCATTGTCTCCTTCGTTTGTTCTCTTTTACCTATTGTTTACTTTTCTTGTGTGTTATAATATTTGAATCGAATCCAGTTATTGGGTGTTAAGTTCCGCATTAGGAAGATATGACTTCCTTTACAAATTGGTACCATACCATATCAGATTTGTCCATATTCCTAACAAATTTGGTGTCAAAGCATATCAAATTTGTTTAAGATTTTACTTACAATTGGTATCAGAGCCCTGTTTGTTCGATTTGGTATTATGACGTCTGCAGTTAAATTTGAAGTTGAGAAGTTCGGTGGTCAAGAGAGCCTCAGTTTATGACAGGTTCGCGTTAAGGGCCTCTTGACTCAGAGTGACTTGAAGAAAGTCTAGGATGGAAAAGCGAAGAAACCAGAGAGTTTATCAGAAGGACAATGGGAGGAGTTAGACGAAAAGGCTCTCACTGCTATTCAGATGTGTCTTACCGATGATGTTTTGACAGAAGTTTTGGAAGTGAAAACCGCTAAGGAGTTGTGGGAGAAATTGCAGGATATGTTCTGTTTCAAGTCAGCCCCCAACAAACTTGCAGTTAAGCATCGGTTGTTCACCTTTTATATGTCAGAAGGTACATCACTTAAGAATTATATTAGTGAGTTTAATTCCATTATTCAAGAATTAAAGGAGCTTGATGATGTTCCTAAGGATGAAGATCAGGCTATGTTGTTGTTATGTTCACTCTCTACCTCTTATAAAGGGTTTGTTGAAAGCATGATTTATGGTGGTAGAAAAACCATATCTGTTGATGAGGTTAAGAGAAACTTACTGAGTAAAGAAATAGTAAATAAGGAATTGTCTGATTCTGTAAATAACTCAGGAAGTGGTCTATTTCTGAGAGGAAGAGCTGAGAATACCGCACTTGACAGGTACTTCAAGGACCCATTGCATCAAGTGTGGGGAGATGGAACACCGTACTGTTGAGTGTCATAAGAGTGACAGACCGGGCAAGGGGTCTTTACATTGAGGAGCTCCATGGAGAAGATGGCAGGGTGAGTGAGGAAGATACCCAGATTGAGTTCGCACAATTGGAAGAGGATGCCATGGCGGGTGATGAAAGTCACCTACTTGTGATTAGGCGCGCTTGCTTTCAGCCAAGAGAAAAAAATGGGAAATGGATGGCTAAGGAATAACATCTTCCAGACCACCTGCACCATTGGTGGTAGGGTATGCCGCATGGTGATCGACTTTGGAAGTTGTGAGAACATGATTTCCGAGGAGGTTGTCGCCAAGCTAGGGTTGAAGATAGAAGTGCATCCAAGTCCATACAAGCTATTGTGGCTCAAGAAAGGAAACCAGGTAATCGTTTCTAAACAATGCTTCGTAAATTTCTCGATTGGGTCAAAGTACAATGATGGAGTGTGGTTTGACGTGGTCACCATGGACGCTTGCCATCAATTGTTGGGGCACCAGTGGCAATAAGATAGGAGTGCCATCCATGATGGGCAGAAGAATGCGTATAGCTTCATCTAAAAGGGGACAAAGATTATCTTGTTGTCAAAGAATGATGAGGAGCCGTGAGTTTTAAAAGCTCAACACCCTAACATACAGGGTAGAGCTATGTTCGCCAAGGAGGTTTGCGAAACCAAGATCGTTTTCGTGTTGATTGGGAAGGAGAGCAAGGTGAATCCAGGGGAATTACCGAGCGAGGTTGCCACCTTGCTGAGGGAGTTCACAGATGTCTTTCCGAAGGAATTATTGAAAGCACTGCAGCCATTAACAGACACACGGCACCGCATTGATTTGATGCCGAGGGTTGCTTTGCCGAATAGGCCTCACTACCATATGAGTCTTTCTGAGCATGAGGAGTTGAGATGCCAAGTGGAGGAATTGCTTGCCAAGGGATTCTTCAGGAGAGCTTGAATCCTTGTGCGATGCAGGCTCAGTCAACGCCAAAGAAGGACGGTAGTTGGCGGATGTGCGTGGACAATAAGGCCGTCAACAAGATCACGGTGCGCCACCGATTCCCTATTCCGAGATTGGATAACCTACTCGATCAACCACGGAATGCAAAGGTATTCACAAAACCAGACTTGAAGAGTAGGGATCATCAGATCCACACCTCGCCAGGTGATGAGTGGAAGACCGCCTTCAAGACACGGGAAGGATTTTATGAGTGGCTTGTCATGCCATTTAGGTTGTCGAATGCGCTAAACACCTTCATGCGGTTTATGAACCAGGTGCTTTGCCCATTCATTGGCAGGTTCATCGTCGTCTACTTTGACGACATCTTGATCATAGTCAGAACCGGGTAGAGCACTTAGAGCATATCAAGGATGTGTTGAACACTTTGCGGAGGCAATACTTGTACGCCACATTAGAGAAGTGCGAGGTTTATGAGGGACCAAGTAACCTTTCTTGGGCTTGTCGTGTCCAAGAATGGTATTTCAAAAGGGAAGATTGAGGCAATTCCCAATTGTCCACAACCGAATTCAATCGGCAAAGTGAGGAGCTTTCATGGACTTGCGTCTTTCTACAGGTGATTCGTACCTAATTTCAGCTTAGTGATGGCACCAATCACGGACTATAGGAAGGGGACCTCCTTTGCTAGGACTCCAGAGGCAGCGGACACTTTCGAAGAGATCAAGAGAAGACTGACAATGGTGCCGATATTGGCCTTGCCAGACTTCCAGAAAATGTTCGAGCTTCACACTCCAAAATTGGTATTGCTGCAATACTCAGCCAAGAGGGGAGACCAATTGCATACTTCAGTGAGAATTTTGATGTAAGTAAGTTGAAATACTCGACTTACGACATAGAGTTCTATGGGTGGTTAGAGCGTTGAGGAACTTGAAGTCCTACCTCACCAACATGGAGTTTGTGTTATACTCTGACAATGTGGTGTTGAAGTACATTAGCAGCCAAGACAAGCTCTCAGATCGACATGCCAAGTGGGTGAGCTACATTCATCTCTTCCACTTCATAATCCGGCACAAGTTCGGCGTCTTGAACAAGGTAGCAGATGCACTGAGTGGGCACAGTCTCATCTTATCTCAGAGCAGAGCTTCAGTGTCCAGGTTTGAGCAGTTGGCAGAGCAGTACACGGATGACCTCACTTTTGGTGAGATTTGGCGGGAGGTCCAATCTGGTTCTATCCCTAGGTATTCCATTCATGACGGGTTCCTTTTTAATGAAACTAGATTTGCATTCCGCATTTGAATCTACGGCTCCAGATTATTAAAGAGAAACACAATGCCGGACATATGGGGAGAGACAAGACGATCCAGCTAGTGGGTGCCAATTATTATTGGCCTACGATGCGAAGGGAAATAGAATGATTCATCCAGATTATACCTTTATTCGAAGGCGACACAACTAACACAGGGTAATATCTCCTATAACCAATTCCGAGCCAACCTTGGGAAGACATTAGCATGGACTTTGTATTGGGGTTACCGAGGATGCAGGGCGGCATTGACTTAGTTTTTGTTTTGGTTGATCGGTTCTCAAAGATGACGCACTTTATAGGATGCAAGAAGGCCACTTATGCCATGTACGTGGCAGGACTATATTTCTGAGATGTGTACATGCTACATGAATTGTCTGCTAGCATTGTCTCCGATACAGATGTGCGGTTCCTCAGCTACTTCTGGAAGACGCTATAGAAGATTGCGAATACTTCTCAGAAACAACTGAGGAACTATACAGCCTAATTCAGACCAATGACTGAAACTAATTATACAGCCTAGTTTGTGTTTCTTAACCAAATTATATGATATAGAACCACATGTAAGTACTTTTATATGAGAAAGCGTACAAAAGAAGATTAAAATGGACATTATAAGGTTAATCTAGTTCAAATTATCAAATTATCAAGACCAAGTATAGTTCAAATTATCTGACGTGGAACGAAAACGTAAAATTCGAATCGAGCACGTCAAATTCGAAGAATAAATTCAGAACCCACTGAAAGAGAGAAAATAGCTAAGTTTTGTATTCTGAAATTGATGGGTGAACCATACAATTACTTATAACAAGTATTTATAGGCAAACTAGAAATTCTAAAATATAAAATTACTAAATACTGTAAAATTACTAAAAAATGTTCCTAAAAAAAATGTATATTTAAGCCTCAGGGACTCCCGCCTGAGCAAGATCTGGAAAGGCGAGATATATGCAGCCTTACCCATTTAGAGTGCTACCCTATGTATGCATGCTGCAACCCTAGAAACAAAACGGATTAAATATCTGAACCCAAATTTATCCAACTCAAAAGTACTCATGTTGCATTGATAATGCCAACTCTAGAGGCGACGTGTTTGAGAAAGAACAAGAAGGTCAATATTTCTTTTTTGATAAATAAGGGGAAAAAATCACAATAGAAACTAATAATGTAGTAGTTCATTCCTTTTGGAAACTCTCTTCTTCTTGATATTTAGAACGAAAACTCTAGATATAAAAGTTGGCCCACGCACTGGAGCGAATCCCAAAAATCCCACAAGAGCCGGACAAAAATAAAAAAGAGAGGTATCTTCCAAAACCAAAAGCAACACAACCCCGAAAACCTGAACTTCCACATCTGCGCCAACTCCTTAAGTACTAAGTCTTTCGAAAACTCTATGCATTTAGGATATTCCCAAAAGATTTATTAAGAAAAAATGTAGTAGTTCATTTAGAAAAATATGAATTGATGTGATTTTATGAAAGTTTTTGTATTTCAAATTCTGTTACTACTTATCAAAAAAAAAAAATATAAGTTATATGAATTGAATATGTTCGGTTTTCCCTCGGAAGGTGCTAACTTTTATATCGCGAGCTTTTTCTTGCTAATTATTTAAAAAAAAATATAAAATTAAAATGTTCATAGCATTATTCTATTCAAATTACATCCAAAAGTTTCTATCTTATACTCTGTAAAAATTCAATTTTCAAACTTAAAACTAATATAATGTACACATAGGATGAGCTTTACATAATTTGATTTTAAAAACAACAAGGAAAAAAAAAATTGAGATACGACTACTAAGAAGAACAAAAATTAAAAAAAAAAAAAATTAGGGCGTGCTCGTTTTGCAGAAATCCTTAACATCTTCGGAGAACTTTTCAATATTTTCACATTTAAGATATTACTTATTTATTTATCAGTTAACAGCTATCAATTGTTCCATCCGTTAATCGCTAATAGAAACAGCTATTCGCCAGCAATCAATAGTCAATACCAAACAACTCTTGTCAAACACAGTGTTCGTTTAGCTAAACCATTTTAGAGTAGAAGCACTGAGAGAATACTTTTCAAAATTTTCAAATAATTTAAGCAAAATAAAAAAAAAATTTCTTAAATAAGTGTAGAAGTTACAGCAAAAGAGAGAAAAAAATAAATTCTTTTCCTTTAAAATAAAAGAAAAATAAGAAATTAATTTTTTTTAAAAAATAGCTTTATCCAAAATTTGATAAAACTAAATCTAAAGAAACTAGGAACATACCCAGTACCTCAAGGGCTTCTGCCTACGCAGGGTCTTGGAGGGGCGGATGTACGCAGCCTTCCCCCTTCAAGGTGTTAACCTGAAGTGAGGTTATTTCCCAGTGCCCCCAACCTGAGGGTGAGGACTTCTCAGGAGGTTATCCATCCTAATACTACTCTCTAATTCCAAAAAATTACATCATCAAGAAAGCCCTTAATCTATTGATGTTAATTATGTAATTCTAATAAGAATCTTACATAAGAGTTGTGTGAGAAAAAGAGATTAATATATAAAATTAGTAAATTATTCAACCTAATATTAATTATTTTTATGATGCAAATTCAATTAAACTTATATATAAATCTTATATATATCAACTCTATGACTTTGACTAGTGAAATTTAACAATCTACAAATATCAAATTTACCTATAAACAAAAACCATAATCAATAATAGAGAGAGAACAAAAAATCGAACCTTAGAAAGCCAGTGCAAGCTATAAGAAGAGTAAACAAACTGCAATGTGTTCTTCGGAAATAGTCTCTCATAAAACGATCCAGGCACCGCCGCCACATACACAGCTGGCCGTTCACCGGCGCTTTCATTTAACTCCTCATAGAACTGGGCCAGGTGGGCCCTGAAAATGGAGTTGAAGTCGTTGTAGGGCAGATCATTCAGGTAAACTATGAGCTCCGGTGGGGGTGACATGGGTGTTTTCCTGCGCCAGGCTGTGGACAAGGCGGCATACAGGTGGCGCACGGTGGAGAGAGAATTTGGGCCGGAAGAGCAGCCCAAGTCCGCTAGGGTTAGGGTGGAGGGTGTGGTGGTTTGGTAGAGTTCTTGGATTGTTTCCATTGCTATGTGATTTACCATTTCTGTGGCCTTTTTCTGGTCATCAAAAATTATAAAAGAATTTGGTTAATAATTAAATTTAAAAATTAATATTTTCAAAGTAAAAATTATTATTATTATTGTGAAAGAACTATTTCATCCAAAAGCTTAAACTAATAGGTGAAGGCCCAGAAATGGTTTTATGCTCTAACATGTTCTCTCACGCGAATGTCAATTGGACTTGAAGCGTAAATAATGTACAGGCCCACATCATACCTTGTGCTTAATGTATTTTAATATTAAAAGTGGAGACTGCTGAGATTCGAACTCGTGACCTCTTGGTCAACAAGGCTCCGATACTATATGAAGAAATCATCTCACCCAAAAGCTTAAACTAATGGATGAAAACCCTTAGATAATTTTAGACTCTAACAAGTATTTATATGACTTATAGAAAATGATAGTGATAAAAAAAAACGATTTCGTAATAGGAATAACATTACCCTAAAATTTTTGGTCCAGTTTGTATGGGTTTTTAATCAGCTTTTTATTGCTAAAAAATTAAAAATAGGTTTTCAAAATGGGTTTTTTATGTTTTACAGATTTTTGGTTTAATTATTTTAATATTGAGTAATAATTAAAAACAATTAAAAAGAGATTTTAAAATTGAGCTTTTATTTTCTGTAAAACTAAAAGCTGCGGTCAGAAAAAACAATATTAAAGGGATGCTTCATATATATATACATAATGATAGAACTCCGAAGTTAAACGTGCTTGGGCGAGAGTAGTACCAGGATGGGTGACCTCCTGAGAAGTCTTCACCCTCAGGTTGGGGGCACTGGGAAACAGTTTCTCTTCAGGTTAACACCCTGAAGGGAGAAAGCTGCGTACGTCCGCCCCCCCAGACCCTGCATAGGCGGGAGCCCTTGAGACACTGGATATGTTTCTATATTGTAACTTATGTAATAAAAAATATATATATATATATATAAATCAAACTTATATAACAATTAATTTTAAGATAGAATTTCAAATAAATCTATTATCTATATGCAGATTTCTAGAGCCAACTCTCGGTCCGAGGCCTTGAAATTTGATTAGTTATTTACTTCTTCAATCTACAATATTTTTAAATTTATTCAAATCGATTCCTCCGTTTTACTTAATTAATAATTTTGTTTTACCTGAAGGGAGGAATTTTGAGCATAGCTGGAGTCGCCATGGCCTTCTTTCATGTGAAAGAATTTCTTCACTTCCATTTTCTTTTTTCTTTTTTATTTTTATTTTATTTATTTTATTTTCTGGGTTGGGCTTTGGAGAGCGCCGGATGTGTGGCCCTCTTTTTATGGATGTCTTTGCCATAAATTCATAATAATTTTTTCTTTTTTTTTTTTTGAAAAAGACGTAAGTTTTAGGTACGGTTTTAAAAATTTTTCTAATAATTTTAATTCTTCAAAGTTATATCTAAACTTTCTAAAATTTTTCAATAACACACCTTAATGTTAACATTGTTAAGTTCCATTAGTTTTGCTGATGTTGCTTTTGAAAAAAAAAATAATTTTAAAAAATTTGACTTTATATTTAAAATTATTTAAATATCTATAATATTTATACATATTTAAAAGATAATTATTATTTTTTGAAATGCCACAGTAGCAAAAACTAACGGATACTAATGACATTATATTAAGGTATAGCATTGAAAATTTTTAAAAAGTTTAGGTGTGAATTTGAGAAACTAAAAAATTTAGGAGGTTTTTTAAATCTCCATATGAAATTTAGGTGATTTTTAGTTAAAAAAGACCCTAATTTTTTTCGTATGAGTATTCCTATTATTTTATGCAATTATTGTTTCCTGCCGGAAATAGCCTCCTTTCCTGCCGGAAGGGGTAAGGCTGCGTACACCACCCCCCCAGACCCTGTGTTCTGCAGGAGGCGCAAGGCACTGGGACTGTTATTGTTGTTGTTGTTGTATTGTTTCTATTGAATTAAAATGGCAAAATTATAGAAATATGTTTAGATTTCTCACTCAGAAATAGATTATTTCCCCTCACAATATAAAACAAACAGTCCACTTTATTTATTTATTTTTTTATTTTTTATAAACTCTTTAATTCACCCCCAACATTTTATTTAAGCCCTTAATTTTATTTTTATAATTATTTCACCCTTTGAAATGAAGAGTGAAGTGATTAATTTTAGCATTATTTATGCCCATTATAATTGCCATTAATCCTAATATATTGTTGATTATGTTAATTTAATTATTGTACTTTAGTTATTAAAATACTCATATATACTTCTACGTATCCTATAATTTGGCCTGGAACATCGTTTACTGGTCTAAAGTTCAAATTCAAACTAATAACACTTTTCAAAATAACTATGCTTTTCGTAGAATTTTCTACGCTACTTTTTTCTATGGTATTTTCCATGTAGTGCAAACACACAAAAATATTTTTTTCAAAACTTTATTTATTTATTTATTATTTTCTAAGAGCCAAACATAACCTAAACGTAGACTATCTAGAGGCAATTAATTCTTGGGCCATGATTATCAAGAATGTAATATTAATTATCGAAAAAAAATAATATTTAATAATTATCAAATGGACCGATTAGGGCTCCAAATGACAATGGCCTCAAATCATATCAATAATTTAATATGATTTAATTCACATTTGTTAAGAATATAGTAAAATATAATAAATGTAAACTGCATAAGCTAGACTTTCTCAATGATTAATAAATGCGAATTTTTTTTTTATTTTTCAGCTTGATATTCTTATATATATTTTTTATAATTAGAGATATAGCTATAAGTACAAAGTCAATGCAACCATCGAAGCGGAGTTTGAGAAAACCTACACGAGTGGGAGAAAACATAACAACAAATCTCAAAACACCTACACGTCTATACTATGCCAACTTTTGATGTACAACATGATATCATAAAATCCTAGATGCATATACCCACGCCAACTCTCAAAACACGAAAAGCCATAAGAATCGCAACTTTTACCTAATCATAAACATAAGAAGCCAAATGGATAACACCTTTCACGGTGTAAATCCCCATACATGGCACGAGTGTCCATGATTAGATAAGCCATTGATGCTACTTGGGACGTATACCCTATCAATTTAATCTACATTTCATATCAGGATCAGACAGGAAACAAAGCACGGGCTGATTTCTTCTTGCAATGAGTTGATACATGTCACAATTTGGACCATTACAATTTAAGCCCAATTTCCTTTCAAATTCCCGAGATTGATAGGCTCTAAAGAGGGCGGAAGAAGGCTCAACAAGGAGCTTGTGATGACAGTGTGTAGGACCAATTTAAAAGGGGGAATAGAACAACAAAACATTTAAGATGCTATGGCCAATTTAAGTAGAGAGATCATCACTGATATCATCATCACCCACCACCATCAACAGGAACACTATCATTATCTTGTGATGTTAGCAAGCCATCTAATGCTTGGGATGCACCCTCTGGAACACCATTTTCATTAGATCTAATAAACTACTTGACGTTTTAATATTTATCATTTTCGATACCGCTATTTAAATTAGGTAAACTTTTGTTGCCATCTGGAAAGTTTTTGATGGAAAATGCCGATGATGTACATGAATACTGCTTTATATATATTTATGTGTGTGTATGTCTAGTTAGTTTAAAAATAATTGTAGAATTACAACAAAAAAAGAAAAAAATCATATTTGAGTGAAAACTACTTACATGTTGTTGAAATCATATTCAATATAACTTTTTCCATAGAAAACTTAGTGGATTCTGGATAAGGATACTCATATTACATTTTATTGTTGAAGAAGATAAAGCCTCAGAGTACCTAAGTACAAAATTTATGAACCTTAAAGTACATTATTACAAATATTGAAATGTTAAAGTTCTTAGATGATAAGAAACTAAACTTTAGGGTAAAACGTCACTTATCTTAGTCTGGTTTGGTATAGTTATTTATTTGCAGGGCTTTATTTTTTGAAATTTTAAAAATTAGTTTTTAAAAAGAGCTTTTTTCTTATATTTAAAACCAAAAAAAAAAAAAAGAAAGAAAAAATGTATTAGAATATGGTGCATTGAAGCAACAATGATAAGGGCAAATGCTTTTTGGCAAAGCAAAGTTATGGGACACCAATGAGTCAAAGTTTCTTATCTTATTTGAAGTACCCTAATTGGTTTGTCACCCAATAACTTTGCTAGGCCATTCCTCCTTTAGCATTCTCATTTACTTTATATTTTTTGAGTTTTCGGTTAGCTTATTCATAACTATTTCGTTTTAATTCAGGAGTGGTAATAATTCGAACTTCACCATTTTGAATATAAAAATATCTTAAGTAGTGTCGTCTTTACGGAACGCCATTCAACCTATTTTTATCTTTGTAAAAAATAAATGTCGTGTCTTGTTTGCTTGATATGGTTAAGGGGACACCCAATACAATGATTGCATACATCTTTTAGGCTTTTTTTTTTTTTTTTCCCTCTCTGTTTTTGTTCATGGAGCATGTCCACCCAGTGAGCCAAATTGACCGCAACGGCATGGCATAGTCCGTCAGACATGGCCTTCCTCTCTTTTATTTTTACCATTGCTTTAGGATCTCTCATCCATACGGGATTAGTATAAAGCGGTCTATCTTTAGCATTTAAGAAAAGAATTGGCAACAAAGACAGATTTGACTCGCCACAAACCCTTAGATTAAATGTTATGTTTATGTTCAATTTATCGTCTAAAAATATGCATCTTTTGAACTCGGTTGAATGGATTGTTCGGTCAATCATGCATCTCACAATTACAAGGCATGATCTTCCGTTTGCAGGTTGCAAGCTAAGTTAGTATGTAGCAGTTCCTCATGAGCCACTTCTGCATGCAGTATACAAGGTGTTATCTGCTACCATGTAAGGTTTATTCTATTCTTTCTCTTCCACTTTACATTTTAAGGCATTCACGGATGCATATCATGGAAGTTGTTTGGATAAACGAAGATCAGACATGAATGAATTGCTTGGACTGATGGAGATTTTTTGTATCTTTTGGGTACACGACTCTTTCTTCATCTTCTTCCAACAACACCCATTTAAGGAAAAAATTCATCCTAACTCAAAAAACAATTTTGGCAAGAGGTCAAACATTTTTTTTCCCCCTATTTCTTCTAAATGGCCATTTTCATATGACTTATTTCTCATGGTTTCTTTTTTTTTCTTCCTGATTTTATCTATTTGCTTTTCTTTTCCAAAAATTCTACATAACAACAGAAGAGGGCCACGAAAAAGCCACTAATTGGGTAGGTCAGCTGGCAGGACAGGGCGGGTAGGCTGGGTAGGTTGGGCATTGAGGGAGAAGCTGCCTATTGTTAGGAGTATGCTTCAAATTTATGTATTTAGAATTTATGGGCAGCAGAGGGGTCACCGATCAATCGGGTGGATGTCCGATCGATCAGGTGATTTAAGGAGAAAATTCAAGTTTTGCAACCGCAAGGGGGCCGATCGATCGACCAATACTGATCAATCAAGACCCCGATCGATCGGGAGTCTGTTTTGTGTAACCCTAGCTATTTAGTATAAATATGGGGGTTAAGGGGTACGTTTTAGGTATCCAATCAAAGAGAGCCGCCATCCAATCAGAATCCAATTAAAGTGAGGTCAGCCGTCGTCATCAACTTGAGAGCATTACGAGAGTTAAGAGAAAGTGCTTCATAATTATTTCATAGACCTCGTTCAGAGAAAGTGTCGTTGTAATCTTGCCATTATTCATACTCAATAAAGATTCTCCATCTCCACTCGTGGTTTTCTCCTCTCTCGATTGAAGGGGGGTTTCCACGTAAATCCTTGTGTGTTGTTTCGTTTGTTCTTCCTTTTACCTATTTTGTTTACTTTTCTTTTGTGTGAGTCATATTATTTGAATCGAATCAAGTGATTAGGATTAACACTTCCGCATCAAGTATCCATATTACAAATTAGTATCGTAAGTACCAGATTTGTCAAGGTTAGATTTTCCTAATAATTGGTATCAAAGCATATCAAGTTTGTTCCAGATTTTTCTCAAAAATTGGTATCAGAGCCCCGTTTATTTTGATTTGATATTATGTCGTCCACAATTAAGACTGAAGTTGAGAAGTTCGGAGGTCAAAGAAGTTTTAGTTTGTGGCAAGTCCGGGTTAAGGGTCTCCTGACGCAGAGTGGCTTGAAGAAAGCCCTAAAAGGAAAAGAGAAGAAACCGGAGAGTCTATCTGATGCACAATGGGAGGATTTAGATGAGAAGGCACTCACAGCTATTCAGATATGTCTTACCGATGAGCTTTTGGCAGAAGTTCTGGAAGTGAAAACCGCTAAGGAGTTGTGAGAGAAATTACATGATATGTTATGTTTCAAGTCAGTCTCCAACAAACTCGTAGTTAAGCGTCGGTTGTTCACGTTTGGTATGTCAGAAGTTACGTCACTTAAGAATCATGTTAATGAATTTAATTTATTAATTCAAGAATTGAAAGAATTGGATGATGCTCCTAAGGATGAAGATCAAGCTATGCTTTTGTTATGTTCACTCTCTAGTTCATATAAAGGCTTTGTAGAAAGCATGATTTATGGAGGAAGGTCATCTATCACAGTTGATGAAGTTAAGAGAAACCTAATGTGTAAAGAAAGAGTAGATAGGGAGTTGTCAGACTTCTTTCAGAACTCAGGTTGTGGTTTATTTGTGAGAGAAAGAACTAAGTCTAAAGAATATGATTATAGTGGAAACAAGTTTAAGTCTAGACATCAAAACCTAACCTATAATTACTGTCATAAGAAAGGGCACATTAAGAGAGAATGTTACAAGCTTAGGAGAAAACTAGAAGCAGATAACAGGTCTGACCAGAGATCAGCAGAAGCTAGTGTTGTTGAATATGAGGATGGAGATATTTTGTCAGTGTCTGAACATAAGTCCAGTTTTAGAGAAAGTTAGATTTTGGATTCGGGTTGCTCCTATCATGTTTGTCACTATAGAAGCTAGTTCACCACATACGTGTCAATTCAGGGTGGAACTGTTCAGATGGATAACGATGCAATATGCAGAGTTTTGGGGATAGGAACATTCCTATTAAGATGTTCGATGGTACTATTAGGACATTGAGCAACGTTCGTCATGTTCCTAATTTGAAGAAAAGTCTCATCTCTTTAGGTACTCTTGAGTCTAAAGGGTATAGATACATAGCTGAAGGTGGAATTTTGAAGGTCGTTAAGGGTGCTTTAACAGTTACGAAAGGAAGAAGGGTAGGTACATTGCATGAGCTTGTCGGTTCCACAGTTGTCAGATCAGTTAAGATATCTTCATCATCGTCATTGTGGACAGAACCAGAGATCACAAAGTCAAGGAGCTTGAGATTGGATCATTCAGGTGATCTAGGTCTGTCTGAGCACAATAAAAAGGGCTCGTTGTGTGGTCATTCTACAGGACTGATATCTTGTGAACAAGGCATTTATGGGAAGCAGAAGAGTCTTCGCTTCAAGCAATTCCTGACGAGTAGAGATGTCACGTTTGATAAGTCTTTATTGCTATCTCTACAGAAGATGTCATCAGTTAGTTGTGATTCAGATCAGTTAAATAAGCCAGAGGATGTTCAGTTTCAGTTAAGAAATATAGTTCAGCAACAGGTGGCTGTTTCAGAAGATGTTTCAAGAGCCAATCCAGAGAAGAAGAAGATTGGTACTGCTGATAACCTCACAGATATGTTCACTCAGTTGCTACCTAGCAGGAAGTGCAGGCGTCGCTTGGACTCGGTTAGGTTTTCTACTTTGTCTAGATAACCCCGTGTGTGGAGTGTTTTGGGGAGAGAATTGTCTTTATTTTTGAAATTTGAGTCGAGGTGGAGGTTTGTTAGGAATGTGCCTCAAATTTATGTATTTAGGATTTATGGGCTGTCGAGGGGTCACCGATTGATCGGGGGGATGTCCGATCGATCGGGTGATTTAAGGAAAAAATTCAAGTTTTGCAGCCGCAAGGGGGCCAATTGATCGGCCAGTACTGATCGATCAGGAGTCTGTTTTGCGTAACCCTAGCCATTTAGTATAAATACGGGGGGTTAGGGGGTACGTTTTAGGTATCCAATCAAAAAGAGCCACCATCCAATCAGAATCCAATTAAAGTGAGGTAAGCTATCGTCATCAATTTGAGAGCATTACGAGTGTTAAGAGAAAGTGCTTCATAATTCTTTCATAGATCTCGTTTAGAGGAAGTGTCGTTATAATCCTTCCATTATTCATACTCAATAAAGATTCTCCATCTCCGCCCGTGGTTTTCTTCCCTCTCGATTGAAGAAGGGTTTTCACGTAAATCATTTGTGTTGTTTTGTTTGTTCTTCCTTTTACCTATTTTATTTACTTCTTGTTTGTGTGAGTCATATTATTTGAATCGAATCAAGTGATCACAATTAACACTTCTGCATCAAGTATCCATAGTACAAATTAGTATGGTGAATATCATATTTGTCAAGGCTAGATTTTCCTAACAATTGGCATCAGAGCATATCAAGTTTGTTCTAGATTTTTCTCACACCTGTCCTTTCTGCCGGCTAGTCCAATTTGTGCCATTTTTGTGGTGCTCTTCTTGAGCCATTTAGTAAAGCTCTTTCTTTTCTCTTATTTTTCATTATTATTTTTCTCATTTCTAATTTTTTTAAAATATTAATTTTAGGTAATAAATACACAGCACATTCTTGTTTTTTTTCGATAATTACTGAGACAAGCTCGAATACAAAAGCAGGTGACCTACATGGACATTCTTGTTTCCATTGACTTACGTAAATCACTTCTTTTATAATGGAACTAAATATTTTTTTTAACCCATAATCGAACTATGGCCTAGTTTGGTTCGGATTAAGTAAAAGCAGGAAGTAGATATTTGAGCTCTTGTTTGGTTGGCAGGAAACTATCAGAACGCGAAAAGTAGAAATCGCTAAGCAACTTTCAATTCTTTTGAAACATAGAAAGTAACTTACCTAACCCCGCTTCGTAAGTTTTAATTCCTTTATTTTTAACTAGTTTCTCCAAGGAAGTTTCATTTTCTATCCCGACAACCAAACAATTTGTACCTACTTTCTAGAAAGTTGATAAAGAAATTAAATTCCTGAATAATATAACTTTATGTAGAAATTTAACTTATATTGTAATTGTACGATGCCTAAATATGATGATTACCAAGAGGAGGATTTAAAAAAATTAAAATTATTTTAGGTCACTAAAATAAACGCAAGTACAAAGCAAAAGAGAGTACTAATTAGTGTGTCATTGTCCAAATAGAAACCCAGTACAAAAAACACTCAACACACAGGAAACTAAAAAATAAAATCAGATAAATAAATATAAAGAAAGCAATATTGTCAGTGCCCTAAGGATGATGGACGTACGCAATCTTTCCCCTTGAGGGTGTTACTCTGAAGAGAGGTTGTTTCCAAGAACCCCCCACCCAAGGGGTGGAACACGAGAACTTTCCATGAGGTCACTATCTTGGTACTACTCTCGTTCAAGCATGCTTAATTTCGAAGTTATAATAGGATCTGGTGCTTGCGTGTCAGTGCCCTTCTAGGTATAAAAATAAATATAATATATGTAAATGTTATATTTTTTCCTCTTTCTGTAAAACGAAATTAAGGCTCCGTTTGTTTTGACGGAAAAGTAGAATTTAGGAATTGATTTTTCTTGGGAAAAGGTTTTCCAAGGAAATATAAATTTCGAGCGGGGTTTTCCATTGTTTGTTCCAAAGGAAAACTTAATTCCTCATTGTGATGTCTTTGTGTATCTTTTAAAAAAATATTTTTTACCAATCATTTTATATCTTTTTATAGGACAACATAAGTAATAATATAACATATATAAAGTAACAAAATAAAAAATTAACTATCAAAGCTGTATAAATTAGGAAAATTATTTCTTTGGTATTCTAAAATTTGAGCATTTATCATGTAAATACTCTGTTATTTTAATATATACAATGAGGTATCATGAGATAAGAAATTTTATCACTTGTGTAAATACTGTGTCAAAATCTGGTGAATTTTTATTAAAATTCGGGTAATTTCTGCCAAAAAATTGATGTAGTATAAATATCATATTATCAAAAGATTATCCACATTCTAACAAAAATTACTTATATATTATCAAAAAATGTGTCATATTACCATTTTCGGACAAAATAAAGTATTACATTATAATATAGGATACATATAAATTGCTGTTTTTATTTAAAATATACTAAATTTTAGTAAAAGATACATGATTTATGAGAAAATTTTTAAACTTCAGGGTATATTACTGCATATTACTACACATCAATCCCCCCAGACCTCGCTTTTGCGGGAGCCCTTGAGGCACTGGGTTTGTTGTTGTTGTTGTATTACTGAAATATCACATAACCTATGTAATAAATGCTAAAATATTACCTAAATAATTTTCTTCTATAATATTATATAACAATTCAACTTGATTAAAGTTGTTCTGTTGCAATAATAACAAAGTAATATCGAAGCTGCTTTTAATTATTCAGTCTAATTCTTGTCCGATGTTGACATTAAATGTTTACAGTGCAGTCTAGTTTATTTTAATTCGATCTCGATTTGCATAATGATAACTGTGAAGGTTTTTGGGTCACCTAAAATCACGACTTCCCCCATTTTAAAAGGGAAGTCATTTTCCCTCATTTGAGAGAAAAGGTTTTCCGTGAGCTAATGGCACGCCAAACAAAGAAAAAGGAAAAAAACTACTTCCTAAAATATGGTTTTTCCCTGAAACAAACGGAGCCTAATTTTGTCTGCCTCATCATAATGGCCTACGATGGAATATTTCCTTTTCTTTTGATTATAAAATAAAATCTAGATTTATTATTGTGTTTAATGCTTTTCTAATTTGTTATATGTGTTAGTTGGTTTTGTATTTTTAATTATATCAATTTAGTCAGGGTATAATTTAAGCTATATCAGTTTAGTCCTATTATGAACTTCAAGTGTAGTTGATGATGAAGTGTTTAAAGATCAATATTTTTATGTAAGTGACCTAATATAAACTCACAGGTTGATTATTAAAATTTTTCACTAACTTAACGTCAATAAATAATTAAAAGAACTAAATTAACAGAATTACAAACGTTTATAATTCCAAGTTTTTACTTGTGCGATGCTGTCCTATGAGAGGGTTTTTGGGGTAGCATGTATTTGATATGTATAATTAAAATTTTTTGAATTATAAATTATGATTAAGATTTATAAAATTGTAAAAAAGTTTTATACTTTAGTAATATCCTGGATAATATTAAGATTTACATAAACGTCACATATTATGTACTCATATATATGCAATTAATTTATTATAAAAAAATATTTAATATTTTATGTATTCATATCTAATATACATATATTAAATAGATAATTACTTATAAATTATTTGAGGTGACTTGTGCGGGCGAGCAAGTGCGCGAAGCAACACTAAAAGAAAAATATTTACAAAACTAACATCCAAAGAAAATTATTTACTTAAATGACAATTTTTTCTTTTGTATTTTTTTAAACATTTTTTTCAAAACATTTGAGGGAGGGTATTCAGTATACAATTTTAAATATATAAATGTTAGTAGATGCATGTATATTTTAATTTTTAGAAATTTATAATTTTTCGTAATTATACTAAAAAACTAAATTAAATTATACGTGCATACATATATTGAAAACTGCGCACTGGAATTTAGTTTTTTTAGAAATGTAGAAAAAGGAGAATAAAAAAATTTCAAAAGATGACGTGGGTTTCATTTAGGTAAATGCTTTTCTTTGGGAGTTAGTTTTGGGGAAAAAAATTCTCTTAGTGTTATTTCGAACAATGGTTCCGTGCAAACTGTGGACAACGGCATTGCTATTGTAGCTATGTTTGTCTCCAACTGTTAGCTGTTAGGCAATTAGTTGTTAGTTGCTAGTTCATGGATAAATAATTTCATAAAGTGTTTGGTGAAATTAGATATTGAACTTGACAAACTTTTGCAAAATAACAGAAAGAGAGATAAGCAAATAAAATAAAAATTAATAAAATAATTATGTAATTTTGTTTTCAAGACAAAAAATGATAAATCAACAAGGAAAAGTCATCTAGCATTTCACGGATAGTTAATTACATATCATTTCTTATAACTTTATTCATTATTTTTCTTTTTTGATAATTAAGGAGATAACTATCAGTATAAACTGACGCACTTATTGAAGCGGAGTCTGATAAAGCCCACAAGAGCGGAAAAAAGAAACATACCCCAAAACACCTAGACTCGTGCAACTATATAACATATCACAAAAAACCTAGACGCTTATACTCATACAACTTAAATACAGCTAACAATTTCTTTTTTATTAATGCATTTGACAATAATGATTGCTCTTTTTTGTTGTTCTTTCACATTGTCTGTCATCATCGAGAATTTAGTAATTAATTTTGTCACAAGTGGCAACCATTATATAAATATAGGCAATATTATTTATTTTCAATTATATTCGCCAATAAATTTTATAATTTATAATTAAAAATGATTGTTTACCTATAGGATTTATAATTTAGTGATATAATGTCAGATTATTTAGCATATAATTTAATAAAGAAATAAAAATATTTAAAGCATTTTTCTTTGCATAGTGGAGGCAAACTTGAGTGCATGGGCAGGCAATTGAGTAATGCAATTCATTCACTTTTGAAAATTAGTCCTTGTGCTTGTGGACCTTTTCATTTTTATTTTGCCGATAAAAGCCTTTTCCCGGGCGATACATGGACGTCGTGTACATTTTAAAACACGTAAAGAGATTTAAATCATTATTTTCTGCTAAATTAGTTGTGTTTTTTAACTGTTATTCCTTATTAATTTTTACAGTTTACTTCTTTGTAAATATATGTTATTTGTTATTTTCATGCTCATGTATAATTGTTCCTTAATGATCATTTTTATAATTTAATTATTAGTATTTAAATATGTGTTCTTTATAATTTTTTCCTTTACTTTTTATGGGATTTTGTAATTGAAAGAGAACGATACATTAGAATTCTAGAATTAGCGGCAAGAAGGCATTTTGGGGGGGAGGGGAACTTGGTAACAAAAATATAGATAGATAGATTTAAAATATATAATTATAATATTTAATATGTATATTAAAAATTATCAACAAATTAAAATTATAATTTAATATTTACTTTCAATTAATGATATTTTAATGTAATAATAAATATATAAATTAGATATATAAGTAAGATGTGCTTCGGATAGCCCTCGGAGGATGCCGGTTTCTATATTGCGGCAATGACCATGACTAATTTTCAAAAGTGAATGAATTGCATCTATTCATTCAACTTTTTATACTAGAAAATTATTAAGCCATGATTTGATTGCCATATAAATTAAATTGTTGCGAAAAATTGTATTTCTTGATAATTTAGTTCTTTAGTCAACTTTTTGGGAAATGGTTAAATGATGTTTGGTTGTCAGGATATGAAATAGAACTTCCGTAGGAAGGTTAGTTAAAAACGATAGAATTAGAACTTACCTAAGGGGCTAGATAAGTTACTTTCTGCAATTTAAAAGAATTGAAAATTGCTTAGAAATTTTTACTTTATGTATTTTAAAAGAATTGGAAATTGCTTAGAAACTTTTACTACATGTATTATACCTACTTCTTAGGTTGGGGGTCCTCGGAAACAGCCTCTCTTCAGGGTGGCCCCCTAAAGGGGGAAGGCTGCGTATATAACCCTTCAGACCCTGCTTTTGTGGAAGCCCTTGGAGGCACTGGGTTTGTTGTTGTTGTTGTTGCTGTTGTTATTGTATTCTACCTACTTCTTACTAACCAAATTAGAGCCAAAATATGTATTTCTCATGAGTTGCTATTTTATGTATTTACTTCCTACATGTCAAATGAGGCCTAAGTGTGTTTTCTATTTGTCCCTATCTCAGCATCTAATAGCAAAATATTTGAGTAAGTATACAATAAAGTATAAATTAAACAATTTGGATTATTAAATAAGATCTTAATATTTCATTTTATATAATATAATAATTTATAACAAATATTAATTATTAAAAAAGTGAATTTGATATATGTATCCATTAGAGGTGTTTATGGTTCGGTTAACCATACCAAAAAGTATTTTGGTTCAGTTAACTGTAACCAAAATATTTAAAAATCTCTAACTGCTACTGTAATCAAAAAGACCAGTTAACCAACTTTCGGTAAATCAATAATTCAGTTCCGTTTTACCGGTTAACCGGTAACTGAAAAAGTAATGCAACACATCTTTCATAGTGTATTGTCAATCACCTTAAAGGTTTGTAAATGTCTTAAAATGTGAGAATATTTAATAAATTATGAGCCTACAATCCAATTCTAAAAATTGAATATATAGTATCTTATTTAAACCAATATGTGGGTCAATGAATAGCATTGGATTGTAATAAAATAATGCATAGTTAATACTCCGGATAAAACAGTGGGGCACGAGTACTCCATGCTAGGAGATGAATTGGGAGAAAAAGATAAAGTTATCATGCATTATGGAATAGTCATCTATATGCTAGAATGACATATATACTTAATTAACATTTAATATTATAAACATATAAAAATATATATATGATATATACTATTTCTATAAATTGATAAACCAAAATGGACAAAATCACTAACCGTTACTGTCACAAAATACCTCAAATCTTTTTGGTTTGGTTAACCTACCCGAAAATTCGGTATGGTTAACCACATTTTCGGATCGGTACTTCAGAAATTCAATTTAGTATTTCGATTATAGATTTTTTTTGAACATCCCTAATATCTATAATATTTTCTGCTTAGAATATGCCTAAAAGTTATTGTATTAAGAAAAAAAATGGTTATTTAATATCATTTTTGAATGACCTAATGATTTCTTTTTCAATATGATTTGCATGTGAATTTACAAGGCAACGCTTAGCTTTTATTTACAGGAAGAAAAGTAACGAAAAATTACATAATAACATGAAATATAAAGATAGAGCTAATATGGGCCAACCAATATAAGCCCAATTAGAAAAGAAAGCCCAAAAAAATAAGAATACACCCTAAAGATAGAAATACAGCTAAAATACATCAAAAATGCAGAAAACAAAGTACAATGCCTAATACACCCCCTTAAGTTGAGAGGTAGATATTTCGCATACCCAAATGGCCCAAAATCGGATAAAACTGACTAGCCGGAATGGTTTAGTAAGCAAATCAGCAAGCTGGAACCGATTGCTGATATGTAAACCTTAATCCCACCTTCTTGAACCTTATCACAAACAAGGTGACAGCCAATTTCAACGTGTTTTGTCCATCCATGAAAGACCGGATTTTGAACAATATGTGTTGCAGCTTTGTTATCACAAAAAAGAAGCGGTGTACGAGAAAATATCCGAAATTCCCTGAACAAACCAATAAGCTAGAGGATTTCACAAGTAACTGTGCGGAAATACTGAATCCCAAGTACTTAAATCAAATCAAATACTACGACCAAACGAGAAGTAATACGGATAAAAGATAACGAAAACAAGAACACAATGATTTTCGTGGAAACCCCTCTTCAATCGAGAGGGGAGAAAACCACGGGCAGAGATAGAGACTTTCATTGATTTGAGCATAGAAGAATTACAATTCACTTCTCTCTTTCTCTCTCTCTCAAGGATGACAACGGGTCACTTTATTTTGGATACGGAACACCTAAACCCTAGGGCTGTATTTATAACCACGTGAAAAATAGACTCCTGATCGATCGAGGTCCTGATCAATCGGCAGATCACCGATCGATCGATGGACCCTCTGGACGTGGAATTTCGCCTACGTACTTTTCCTGATTGATCGGCTTCTTCTCCATATCAATCGGGGTGCTCCCTGCTTGCCTCCACTTAAATCTGAGAATTTGATGCATATACCTAACAAACCTCCATTTTGACTCAAATTTGATACCAAAATAAAATACCTTCACCTTCTTCACTAACATCCCACAACTGGGGTTAACAAACTGAAACTGAAAGCCCAACCAAGTTCGAGCAATGCTCGAATTTGCCGCCTGGAAGAACTTTAGTGAATATGTCTGCTGGATTATCTTCAATACCAATCTTCTTCAATTCCACCTTGAGCTTATCTATCGGGTCTCGAATAAAATGATGCTTGACATCAATATACCTCGTTCTATCATGATGCATCATATGATCTTTAGCTAGGTGAATTGCAGACTGGCTATCATAGTAGATTCTAACTGTGCCCTGATCAACACTGAGTTCACTAATTAAACCTCTCAACCAAACAGCTTCCTTGAATGCTTCTATCACTGCCATATACTCAGCCTCTGTAGTTGACTGTGCAGTAACCGACTGTAGACATGCTCTCCAACTGATGACACTGTCACCCAAACAGAACACATAACCAGAAGTAGACTTCCTCTTATCGAGGTCTCCACCGTAGTTTGAGTCAACGTGCCCAACTAAACAGCATTTACTCCTCCCAAACTCCAAACAAACATCGGAAGTGCCACGTAAGTACCGGAGAATCCATTTAGCAGCGTGCCAATGCTCCTTTCCTGGATTCGCCATGTATTTACTCACTTTGCTAACAGCATAAGCAATATCTGGACGAGTACATACCATAGCATACATAATACTACCAACTGCACTAGAGTAAGGGACCTGTGACATGTACATGACATCCTCTTCTGTCTGAGGTGAATCCAATGCTGAAAGCCTAAAATGAGCTGCCAACGGAGTGCTAACAGGCTTAGCATCCTTCATATGAAATCGATCCAGAACCTTCTCGATATACTTCTTCTGAAACAAGTATAACTTTCCGGCTTTTCGGTCCCTGCTGATTTCCATACTGAGTATCTTCTTAGCTGCTCCAAAATCCTTCATCTCAAACTTGCTTTTCAACATTGTTTTCAAGCTATTAACATCAGTCATGTTCTTAGCTGCAATCAACATATCGTCATCATATAACATAAAATAAATGAACCTACCTGAGGCTGTCTTTCTGAAGTACACACAACTGTTATATTTGCTCCTGAAGAACCCATTACTAGTCATAAACTGATCAAACCTCTTGCACTACTGCCTAGGTGACTGCCTCAAACCATATAGAGATCTTTTCAACAAACAAACATGGTATTTCTTACCCTCAACAACGAAGCCTTTAGGCTGATACATGTAAATACTCTCCTCTAGCTCACCATGCAAAAATGTAGTTTTCACATCGAATTGCTCAAGCTCTAAATCATGCGTAGCTACTAAAGCAAGTATCTCTCGTATGGAACTATGTATAACAATAGGTGAGAAAATATCTTGAAAGTCAATACCATGTACCTGACTGTAGCCTTTAACTACTAACCAAGCCTTGTACCTTGCATTTTCCACTTCAGGAATGCCTTCTTTTCATTTGAAGACCCATTTGCATCCTATAACTCTCTTTCCTGTTTGAGGCTTGACTAGCTACCAAGTCTGGTTCTTCTGTAATGACTCCATTTCTTCATGCATGGCCATTAGCCACTTCTCTAAGTCAGATCTAGATACAACCCCTGAATATGTAGATGGTTCAGAATCTTCCATTGTCTCAGCTATAGTAAGGGCATAGGCTATCATTTCCTCATATCCATATCTTTGTGGTGGTCTAATCTGTCTTTTCTGCCTTACACCAGTAATAGTATATTGTCTGACTTGCTGACCTATTTCTGTTTCATCATCCTTATCAGAAACCCGTACTAGAGGTACCTGTATACTCTCAATCTGTACTACCTAATGCTGATCTGAACTATCTGACTATTTCTGACTCTCATTAGGCTTCTGCACCTGACCCAAATCACAAACTAAGGAGGGCGTGTGTGGCGGATATAGTAGGGCAGACTCATCAAATGTAACATCCTTACTAGTCATAAATTTATGAGATTTTGGATCCCATAAACGAAATCCCTTCACACCTGACGTATAATAAAGGAAGATACACTTCTTGGCTCTAGGCTCTAGCTTCCCATCATTCACATAAGCATAAGCAAGACAACCAAAAATTATTAAATGAGAGTGATTAGCGGGGATCCAAACCATACCTCTTTTGGAGTCTTCAACTGAAGCGATGAATGAGGTGAGCGGTTCACTAAGTAACATGCCATGTTAACTGCCTCTGCCCACCATTCTCTCCCTAAACCTGCATTGGATATCATACATCGAGCCTTCTCATGTAACGTCCTATTCAGTCTTTCTGCCACTTCGTTCTGTTGAGGTCGGCCTGTACAAGTCCTGTGTCTAACAATGCCTTGGTTCTCATAGAATTTGAGTAAATCACCCTTAACAAATTCAAAACCATTATCAGTCTTCAACCTCTTTATCTACTTCCCTGTCTTTTTTTAAACAGTGTTTTCCACTTCTTGAAGACTTCATAAACTTCATTTTTCTGCTTAAAAAAATAGACCCAAACTTTTCTTGAATAATCATCAGTGAACGTTAGAAGATATCTGGAACCTCCTTTGGAAGTAACTCTGGACGATCCCCCTAGATCTGAATGAACATAATCTAGCGTTCCTTTAGTCTGATGCACTGCCTACTTAAAGCTGACTTTCTTCTGCTTCCCATAGATGTAATGCTTACAAAACTGCATTAGGCCTATAGACTGACCACATAATAAACCCCGCTTGCTCGGCTCTATCAGACCCTTATCACCCTTATGACCCAATTTCATGTGCCACATCTCGGTAATATCTGATTAGATGTAGAAACAGCCACTGACCTTGTCACGACAGAACCTACAAGTTTATACAAGGTTCCTACCCTTCTGCCCTTCATCAAAATTACCGCACCCTTACTAACCCTCATAGCTCCACCTTTAGCTTTGTACTTGTACCCATTTGACTCAAGGGTACCTAAAGAGATAAGGTTCTTTTTCAAATCTGGGACGTGTCGCATGTTGCTAAGTGTCCTTACAGTACCATTGAACATCTTAACTCTAATTGTTCCTATACCCATAACCTTATAAGTGGTATCATTGCCCATCAAGACTACTCCACCCTGAATTGACTTATATATGGTGAACCAGTCTCTATTTGAACAAACGTGATAAGAACAACCTAAATCCACGATCCATTTATCCTTGGATTTTGCCTAGGATTCGGTTACTAAAAGGACATTAACATCACTATCATCTTGAACTACACTAGCCTCAGCAGACTTATCACCTCTATTATGGTCATCCCTATTATCTTCTTTTTGTTTACTCTTAAGCTTATAACATTTTTTTCTTTATGTGCCCTTTCTTGTGACAAAAGTTATATGATAGGTTCTTTTGTCTATACTTAGACCTTGACTTCTTTCCACCATCAGATCCTCTATTCTCAGTTCTACCTCTCACAAATAAACCATTACCAGAGTCATTCACAGAGTCAGACAATTCCTTATCTACTCGTTTTTTACTCACTAGGTTCCTCTTACCTTCATCAATCATGATAGTTAACCCACCACCATATATCATGCTTTCTACAAAGCCTTTATATGAATTAGAGAGTGAACACAATAACAACATGGCCCGATCTTCATCTTTAGGGGCATCATCCAATTCTTTTAACTCTTGAATTATAGAGTTAAATTCATTAATATGGTTATTAAGAGATGTACCTTTCGACACACGAAACGTGAATAATCGGAGCTTGACTGCGAGTTTATTGGAGACCGATTTGAAGCAGAACATCTCCTGCAGCTTCTCCAACAACTCTTTAGCGGTTTTCACCTCCAAGACTTCTATCAGAGCATCATCTGTAAGACACATCTGAATAATTGTAAGTGCCTTCTCAACTAACTCCTCTCATTGTGCTTCGGATAGACTCTTCGGTTTCTTGTCTTTTCCATCTAGTGCTTTCTTTAAGCCATTCTGTGTCAGGAGACTTTTAATGCGGATTTGCCACAAACTGAAACTCCCTTGACCACCAAACTTCTCTACTTCAAATTTAATCGCTGATGTCATAGTACCAAAACGAATAACAAGGACCCTGATACCAATTTGTACAGAAATACTGAATCCCAAGTACTTAATTTGAATCAAATGCTATGACCAAATGAGAAGTAATACGGATAAAAGAGAACGAAAATAAGAGCACAATGATTTACTTGGAAACCCCTTTTCAATCGAGAGGGGAGAAAATCACAGGCGGAGATGGAGACTTTTATTGATTTGAGAGTAGAAGAGTTACAATTCACTTCTCTCTCTCTCTCTCTCAGTGATGACGACAGCTCACTTTATTTTGGATACGGAACATGTGAAACCTGGGGCTGTAATTATAGCCCCGTGAAAAATGGACTCCCGATTGATCGGGACCCCATACACTTGAGAAAGTGCAAGCTACCCTAAGCACCAAAAAATACTGTAAAGAGCCCAAATCTTTGAGACAAAAACGAGCATGAAGCAAGTCCTTAAGTTCAGTGGCAGTGCCCAAATCGTTGCTAGCAATAACAATATCATCAACATACACCAACAAGGCTATAAACGAAGAACCAGCAACCGAGTAAACAAGCTATAACCCTGATGCAACTGTGGAAAGCTGAGCTGAATAAGAGTAATAGGTAATTTGCAAAGCCACTGTCGGCTTGCCTGTCGAAGACCATAAAGACTCTTACGAAGCTGATAAATGAGAGGACCCTGCGCCCCCCAATACGAAATCTGAGGAAGAGATATATATACTGCTCCTCATGGGGGTCACCCTGTAGAAAAACATTATTAACTTCCAACTGTAGTAGGTGCTAATTATTGACGACAACAAGAGCAAGTGATAGGCCTTATATTTACATTTTTTATTTTTCATTCCTGCAATATATTCGGCTTTTACATGTGTGAATTTAGGTACATTTAGGCTTAGATTGCAGCGGAGAAAACAAAGGTTAAAATCTGACGGAATCAAGCGTAATCGAGGCATATTTGAAGACTACTTTAAGAAACCCGTCCATGTGTGCAAAAGAAGGACCAATCGGATTGTAGTTCGATAACTTAAATAGATCTCGTAGAGTTTCGGGTACTAAAATATCAATCAACAAGAAGTATAGATCAGTTAGCAACCCACTATAGACAAAGCTTACTGTGGGGCTACCGACCGATCGGGAAACAGGGTCGATCAATTGGCCCGTTCTGCAGATCGATCGGCCCATTCACAGCATGACCTAGGTCACGCTGCAAGTACAAATAGAGAGGGGGACTTATATTTCCCATATTTTTCCTCCTCTCGTCTCCTCCTCTCCTTTCCGAAGCCGCGATAAGAACTAAGGGGTCTCAAACATTGAAGAGCAGATGTTCAGAGTGCTAGGCGAATCAAAGTAAAGATTAACGTCAAAGTCAATTGAGGGAGTATTCAATTCCTAGTTTTATTAATTGTTTTTCTCTTTAAAATTTGAATAATGTATAAAACTCTCATGGAGGAGTAGACCCTTTTAGTTTAGGGATAAAGGACGGATAGCCATCTGTATCCCAGATTTATATTATGCTTTTGACAATAATGTTGTTATGTTATTTTTGCATTCCTGTGGGGAATTATTCATTGTCATTTGGTTTTCTTTGTATGTGCTTGTAGCCATGTTAAGATCTCCAAATTATTAGTGTTTGTCTACGAGCTTGTAGACCAAAGAGGGTATCAACACGCCGTCACTGGATCCCATTAGAACTCCAATGTTAAGCATGTTTGGGTGAGAGTAGTACCAGGATGGGTGATCTCTTGGGAAGTCCTCACCCTCAGGTTGGGCGCACTCCAAAATAGCCTCTCTTCAGGGTTAATACCCTGAAGGGGAAGGCTGCATACATCCGCCCCCCCGACCCTGCTTAGGCGGGAGCCCTTGGGGAACTGGGTATGTTGCTTGTAGTTTACGAGCTTGTAGCCTATATCATAAACGATCACCCATAATCGATCAATCAATAGCCCACAATAGATTTCATAGATTTCATAGAGTTTCAGGTACTAAACGATCAATCGGCACAAAATACCGATCAATCAATAGCCCACAATAGATGGAGCTTATAGTGGGGCTACCAATCGATCGGGAAACAGAGCCGATCAATTGGCCTGTCCGTAGCATGGGTATAAATATAGAGGGGGAGGCTTATATTTCCCATCATTTTCCTTGTCTCCTCTCCTCCTGTCCTTTCCGAAACCATTATGAGATCCTAGGGGTTCTCAAATGCTGAAATGCAAGTGGTTGGAGTGCTGAGGGAATCAAAGCAAGAATCAACGTCAACGTCAATTGAGGGAGTCTTCAATTTGTAGTTTTATTCATTGTTTTTCTCTTCAAAATTTGAATGATGTATAAAACTCGCATGAAGGAGTAGACCCTTCTAATTTAGGGGTGAAGGACGGGTAGTCGTCCGTATCCCATATTTATATTATGCTTTTCACAATGATTTTGTTATTTTTGTACTCCTATGGGGATTATTCATTATTGTTTGGTTTTCTTTTTTTGTGCTTGTAGCCATATTAACGACAGAAGCAGAAGTCTCAGAGAACCAATTTGAATTTATGCTAGGTAGATCAACGACATAAGCCATCCATCTCCTGAGTAGGTCCATAGAGTACTACAGAGATAGACAGAAGGACCTTCATATGGTTTTAATTGATTTGGAGAAGGTATATGATAGAGTGCCGAGAGAAGTCCTATGGTGGGTCCTGGAGAGGAAAGGCATTCACGAGTCCTATATACAAGTCATCAAGGACATGTACGAAGATGCTCAAACTAGTGTGCTCACCATGGAAGGGGAGACATACACTTTTCCCATTACTGTAGAGGTACACCAAGGTTCAGCCTTGAGTCCCTTTTTGTTCATTTTGGTGATGGATGAGCTCACTAGGCACGTCCAAGGGTATGTACCTTGGTGCATGCTTTTCGCAGACAATATAGTGCTAGTGGGTGAGTCTAGAGTGGAGGTGAATGAAAAAACTAGAATTTTGGAGGTTGGCCCTAGAATTGAAAGGTCTAAGGCTCAGTAGATCTAAGACAGAATATATGGAACTTAAGTTCAGCACCTCTACTATGCTAAGCGCAGAAGTTGTACGGATTGGATTAGAGCACATAACTCAGAAATCATGCTTTAAATACTTGGGTTCCATGGTGCAAAATGATGGCAAAGTCGACGTAGATGTCAACAACGGGATTAAAGTGGGTTGGCACAAATGGAGAAGGGCAGCGGTGATACTGTGTGAAAGGAAATTCTCGCTAAAATTAAAGGGTAAATACTATAAGACGGTAGTGAGGCCAACTATGTCTTAAAGGCAGAGTGCTGGACTTTATAGTGTCACCAAACTCAAAAGATGAGGGTGACGGAGATGAGAATGCTAAGTTGGATGTGAGGACACACAAGGAGGGATAGGATCCGAAATGAGGTCATTAGAAGTAAACTGAGTGTCACCCCAATAGAAGATAAGTTGAGGGAGCATCGTCTACAGTGGTTTGGGCATGTTAGAAGGAGACCTACCACTACCACTGTCTGGAGATGTGAACAACTCCACATTGCAGACGAGAAGAGAGGGAGAGAACGGCCAAAGAAGAATTGGATGGAGACAATTGAATGGGATCTCACTTATCTCAACCTAAATGGTAAGATGGCTCTAGACAGAGCTGTGTTGAGGATTAGGATAAGCATATCCGATGTAGCGGTGTAGGAGCATTTGACCACTCATAAGCTCGATCTAGTGCCACGACTCTATGGTATGCCTATTCCACAATTTGGGCATATGGACTTGTGGTCCTAGGGGTGGCCATCAGGGATGTGGTATGTGGCATAGTGGGGCGTGGCATAGATAGAAAATAGAATATAAAATGAAGAAGTTGTGTTTGAAGTGGTTTAGGCATGCTAGGAGGAGACCAACCATTGCTCCAGTCAGGTAATGCAATCAGCTTCATACCATGCTAGGAAGAAGAGGATGAAGCAGGCCAAAGGGGACGACTGCAGTCATTACAGCAGGACCTCACCCACCTAAACTCACGGAAGGAAATGGCCTTAGATATAGCTAGAGCTCGAGGGAGGACTAGTATAGGGGTAGCAGATGTAGCAGCCTCATACCGCTACTTATTCTACTATATATGGGTTCATAGGCATATAGGCCTATTAGGCTGCATCAATCTACCTATACGCCTATCTGTCTACTATTTGCCTATTTGCTTGTATTAGCTGCCTTAAAGGGAAGGTTTTGCATCATAGTCTCTCTAGGGCATTATGCTTTGTATTGCTCATTTTATGCTATGGCTTACTCTTTTACTTTCATGTCCTATTGCTCATAGGTCACCATGAGGCGATGAAGACATATCTCTCAGGTTGGGGTCCTTGGAAACAGCCTCTTTTCAGGTTGACACCCTGAAGGGGGAAGGCTGCATACATCAACCATCACCCCCCCCCCCCCCCCCCGACCCCGCTTGTAGCCATATTAAGATTGCCAAATTATTAGCGGTTGTCTATGAGCTTGTAGCCTAGACCATAACATAACTGGTTTTCATGCGTCGTCAAGGTTAAGGTTGTACCCAAACCTGAACACAATCTTTTATATAAGGTAATATTGAATTAGGAGCACGAAAGGTATTAAGTAGCACTAATGAGATAACCTATGCTACACGTAAGGTGTGAGGAATCTTAACAAATTTAATATACTCTTATACCAATTTGTTAAAGAAATCTTGATGCGGAAGCGTAAACCCTAATCACTTGATTCAAATAATATGACTCACACAGACGAGAAGTAAACAAAATAGGTGAAAGAAAGAACAAACAAGAAAAACATAATGATTTAAGTGGATACCCCTCTACAATCGAGAGGGGAGAAAACCACGGGCAGATATGGAGATCTTTATTGACCTTGAATGGAAGAATTACAATCACACTTCCTCTTAATGAGATTTATGGAGAATTATAAATCACTCCATCTGAACTCTAGTAGCACTCGAATATCTAAATTGGAGGAATTATGAAATCACCTCTCTCTCTTTAGATGACGGCAGTCTCACTCTAAATTGGATACCGAAACTAAAATCATAACAGCTTTATTTATAACCCTCGCAGAAAAATGACTCCCGATCGATTGGTGAGTCCTGATCGATTGGCCCAAGTCTGATCGATCGGCCCTTTCTCGGCCAAAACAAGTATTTTTCACTTAAATCACCCGATCGATCGGACATCTCCTGATCGATTGGTGACCTCTCGGCTGCCCTTAATTTCTAGATACATAAATTTGAGGCATAATCCTAACAAATCTCCACCTTGACTCAAATTTACATAAAAATAAAATATCTCCACCTACTCCACAAAACACCCCACACATGGGGTTATCTTGACAAAACACAAAACCTAACCAAGTCCGAGCGAAGCTTGAACTTCCTACTAGGTAAAATCTTGGTGAACATATCTAAGAGATTATCAGCAATGCCAATCTTCTTCTTCTCTGAATTGGCTCTTGACACACTTTCTGAAACAGCTACCTGCTGCTGAACTGTATTGCTTAACTTAAACTGAACTCCCTCTGGCTTACTCACCTAACTTGAATCACAACCAACTGATGACATCTTCTGTTGACTCAATAATGAAGACTTATCAACGTGACATGTCTACTCATCATGAACTGCTAGAAGCAAAAACCTTTCTGCTTCCCATAAAGCCCTTATTCACAGAATTTCAGTCCTGTAGACTGACCACACAAAGAGCTCCTTATACTGTGCTTAGACAGACCCCTATCACCTAAATGATCCAATCTCAAATGTCAGAATTTGTGATCTCTGGTTCTGTCAACAACAAGGATAATGAAGATAATGCAACAGATCTAGCAACTATGGAACTGACAGGTTCATATAATACCTACCCTTCTGCCTTTCATGACTGTCAAAGCACCCCTAACGACCTTCAAAAATCCACCTTCAACTGTGTACCTGTACCATTTAGACTCAAGAGTACCTAAGGAGATGAGACTTTTCTTTAAATTAGGAACATAGAGAACATCGCTCCAAACCCTGATAGTGCCATTGAACATCCTAAAACTAATTGTTCCTGTATCCAAAACTTTGCATGGAGTATCATTACCTATCAAAGCAATTCCATCTCGAACAAACTCATACATGGAAAACCAATCCCGATTGGGACAAACATGATAGGAGCAACCCGAATTCAAAATCTAACTTTCTCTAAAACTAAACTGAGGTTCAGACACAAACAGTACATTACCATCAATCTCATCATCCATAACACTAGCTACTATGGATCTCTGGTCAAATCTATTATCTGCTTCAAGTTTTCTCTTAAACCTGTAACAATCTTTCTTAATGTGCCCTTTCTTATGGCAGTAGTTACAGGTTAGGTCTTGATAGCTAGACTTAGACTTACTTCCACTATGATCATACTCAGTTCTCCCCCTCACAAATAAACCACTACCTGAGTTATTAACGGAATCTGATAATTCTCTATCTACTCATTCTTTACTCAGTAGATTTCTCTTAACTTTATCAACAGATATGGTTTGTCTACCACCATAAATCATGCTTTCAACAAAACCCTTATATGAAGCAGAGAGAGAACATAGCAACAACATTGCCTAATCTTCATCCTTAGGAACATCATCCAATTCTTTCAAATCTTGAATAATTGAATTAAATTCATTGACGTGATTCTTAAGTGACGTATCTTCTGACATATGAAATGTGAACAACCTGCGCTTAACTGCGAGTTTGTTGGAGACTGACTTAAAATAGAATATATCCTGCAATTTCTCCCACAACTCCTTAGCGGTCTTCACTTCCAGAATTTCTGTCAAAACGTCATCGGTATGACACATCTGAATTGCTGTGAGTGCTTTCACATCTAACTCCTCCCATTGTGCTTCTATCAAATTCTCTGATTTCTTCTCTTTCCCATCTAAAGCTTTCTTCAAGCCACTTTGAGTCAAGAGGCCCTTAACGCGAACCTGCCATAAACTGAAGCTCCCTTGACCACCAAACTTCCCAACTTCGGACCTAATTGCGGACATCATAGTATCAAATCGAAATAAACAAGGCTCTTATACCAATTTGTGAGGAATCTTAACAAATTTGATATACTCTGATACCAATTTGTTAGAGAAATCTTGATGCGGAAGCGTAAACCCTAATCACTTGATTCGATTCAAATAATATGACTCACAGAAACGAGAAGTAAACAAAATAGGTGAAAGAAAGAACAAACAAAAAGAACACAATGATTTATGTGGAAACCCCTCCACAATCGAGAGGGGAGAAAACCACGGGCGGAGATGGAGATCTTTATTGAACTTGAACGGAAGAATTACAATCACACTTCCTCTTAACGAGATCTATGGAGAATTATAGATCACTCCCTCTGAACTCTCGTAGCATTCGAATATCTGAATTAGAGGAATTATGAAATTACCTCTCTCTCTCTTTAGATGACGACAGCCTCACTCTAAATTGGATACCTAAACTGAAACCCTAGCAGGTCTATTTATAACCTTTGTGGAAAAACGACTCTCTTGGCCAAAACAGGTATTTTTCATTAAATCACCTGATCAATCGGACATCCCTCAATCGATCGGTGACCCCTCGGCTACCCTTAATTTCTAAATACATAAATTTGAGGGATAATCCTAACATAAGGTGATATGATAGGTTATGCCATTTTGTTCGGCTGTATCCACACAACTCAATTGCTGTATGATTCCTTTTGTGCGGAAAAAAAAATCACGAAGAATGAACTCTACACCATTATTTCTACAAATAATTTTGATGTCATGGTTAAACTGTATTTTGACATGAATATGGAAACTAGTAATTAAACGAACAACTTCAGATTTTTCGTCATCATGAAAACCCAAGAGATACGCGTGCAATCATCAACAAGGAGGTTTAATGCAGAGTATAATGTGGCTTAATGCAGAGTTATTACACTATTAACTCAGCCAACTACTAGTGAAATTCGGGCACATTTTGGTTTTTTGGCAACATCTAATAGTTGCGGGTACAGAGCAAAAATATGACCCTAAAGCAAATTTCTGAGCTTGGGAGTGTTAACGCTAACTTTGTGCGGTCGAGAAACAGAGCATCGTCGCCTATGAGCTGTACGATATAAGGGATAGTGCGGGTTGATTCATTGGGAAAAGCCTCCATTGTTGCGGATGAAGTGGTTACGGCTAGGGATGGTACTCGACGAGCAATCAATCTGGTATTCAAAAACTTCCAGGTTGAAGGTGACAATTAGGTTATGATTAATACGTTTAACAAAAATTCAAGCCCATTTGAAAAATGCAGAAGATTGTGACATTTTAGTTGTGAAGCTAATGCTTTCGGGAGTAGAACATGGCTACTGATTTAGCTACAAAATACGGTCATCAAATTCTATCTACTCGGTTGTGATCTTCCTCATTTTGCGCGCCGCTTGTTTACTTAGTATCAGGAAGAGCATCAATCTATTTGAACTTTCAATTTGAGCATGTATAATTTCGAAAACAGTTTAATTATCGAACGTGATGGTGTGGTATTCTGAAACACAGGTAGAACTATTATATCATTACCGTTAAGTCTCATCAATCAACTGAACTTAATCAATTGATTAGAGAACATTTTATTACAATCTTTGAAGTATCGAACTACCTTCAATAGATGCAAAATTGAACAATCAATTCGACAATTGATTGCAAAGTAAAGACAACAATCTAATTTGAGATCGTAGTTATGATTTAAGGTGTTATCATGATATTTTATTTTATAGAAGATAAGAATACATTTTACAGAAGGAGAAATAAAAGTCAAATTTTTGACTACTCTAAAAATAACGTATATAAAACTAAGCGTGTAAATAAGTGCAATCATGTAAGTAGTCATTTAATACATCAAACTTCTGTAACCAAATATTTTCTATAAAGTTATTAGCTTATAAAAATAATTAGATATTTAGAAATATTTTTAATAATCTAGTTATATTTAATTATAACGGTACAGTACGTTCTCTTTTCATTAATTTAGCACATTTTGCAGAAATTGGGCCACCTTAAAGCCCAATTACTAGAAGCCCAAGAATATTAGCCCATATACAAGAGCCCATGAACATAACCAGGCCATGTGTAAGAGGAATGTTGTGAGAGGGACCCGTCCTATCATTTTCGGGACCTAAAACAAAATTTTTTATGGGCCCTTTATATATAACAATATTTTTTGTAATAATATAAATATGAATATGATAAATTATTAAAACTCTAATCATAAAATTTAATAATATCGTTAATAATTGATGCTTAAAGAATCATTATAAAAATATAACAAGAAACTTTACATGTGATCATCTTTGGACTCTTATAATTCGGGGGTCCCAAGGGGTTCATTGGAATTATGTCTAGCATTGGTTGTGAATGTTGTGTGTTCGGTGTGCTGGAATAAATTTATGCTCAGATAATTTGATTGAGCGTGGATAGAAAATTTGTATATCGTTTTTTGTGCAAAAGTTGTATTTGAGTTAATATTAGTTTGCAGGTCTGCTTTTAAGTTACGATTAGATATTATAATCTCAGAAACTTAAGTAATAGATCAAGTCCTTGTTCAGCCTCATGTTTTTTCCTTCTAATTAAAAGAGGGTTTTCATATGAACGTTAGTGTATCTCTAATTCTTTTTATTATTTCCTTTAATAATATACAAAAGGAAATGGAAAATGGAACACGTTGTTGGCATCTAGAATTTAGATAGTGTTGTAATATAATGATGCAAATCGTCGAGAAGGGAAATTTTTTTTTTTTTTTTTTGATAAGTCAGCGAAATATATAAATGAAAGAAATGAAGTACAGCTACAAGGGGCATGTACCCTAGGACACGGCCCAAGCCAACAATGAAGAAGCAATGTCAAAACATCGTCCAAACAAAAGTCCATAAAAAAAGCAACCATAGCAAAGTTAAAGGAAACAAAGAAGAATTAAGACTTAAGATCCCAATGCCTAAGCAAGGAGGCGCGACGGTGAGCCCTTATGAACAAAGAAGCAGCAAGCAAGCGGCTCCTGACGAAACCCTTAATCTCCTCTCTTACGGCCACAATTGATTTGGACTGAGAACGCTGAACTCGAAGGTTGCGCTCACACCATAAAGTATACACGGTCGCCGAGAGGCAGATCCGAGCTATAATACTGCCAATCTCTTGCCCTCTTAGGTGCTGAGCAGCCTAAGGAACAAGATCACCCTAAGAAAGGGCAGGCCAAGAAACAGATGTACTTGGAGTGATGGAGCTCCAAACTGAGGCAGAAAAGGAACAAGCGAAGAAAATATGCTCACGAGTCTCATAGGCAAAAAGCCTGTCTCGAGTCCAAAGCTGATTCTGAAAGCGAGCCACAGAGGAAAGAAATGCCTCGGAATCTGAAGCTGAAGCCATAGAAGATGATGGATAGAGTCCTCGTCTCTCCTTCTTTGTAACATCTACCAAGCGGATTTGGTAGTGAATTTGCCAAAGGGTCACCCAACCACCTGATAGAATCTGCCACACCAATCCGAGGACTGAAGCTAATCGTATCCCAGATGGGTCGGAGTTCCAAACAACCCTATGGAAATCTCCACCGATCACCTTCAATAACGGCTGAGACCTCAGAATCCCACATAAGCCTAGAAGAGGTGAGCCGTCGAGTAGGAAAGCGCTCCAAGAGGTGATTGCAGGGCAGCTAATAATCGGTCCATAAGGCAGTATCAAGCCCATCGCCTATGGCATGATAGATCGTACCAAAGCAAAGGCGATGGACTAATAGAATCTGACGCCAACACCATGAAATTGAATGCGTCATCCGAATCGTCCAGAAACTCCTCCTTCAAAGGCGGTTCAGATGAACCCAGGGTGGCCAAAGCGAGGAAGGATCAGAAATGAGAAACTGGATGTGCTTCATAATCGAAGTCTGGTTCCACTCGGCAAGACGATGAAGTCCTAGACCGTCTCTTCCGTTTAGGATAACACAGATGTCTCAAAGCTACCTTTGCTTCCTCCTGGGGTCAGCGAAGAGCCACGCCAAAGGAAAGTTGCTAAAGTCGAATCAGTCTTCCTGATCATCATCTTCCAGAGCATGAAGACCGATAAACAGTGGACTTGAATAGCAAACAGGACTGACCGAATGAGCTGTAGGCAGCCAACATATGATAGAGAGAGAGAGGTCCATAACCGAATGAGGGAGAGGATGCGATCAAGAAGCAGCTTGCAGTCAACATATCGCAGCCGAGAAGTAATGAATGGAACTCCCAAATACCGAACCTGGCACTACCCAAGACTGAATCCTAGAATGCCAAGAATATCACTCTAGGTTGCAGAATCAACTCCTGTCAGAAAAACAAAACTCTTTGCTGCATTCGAGGAAAGCCCCGAAAGAACAGCAAGGTGATCTAAAGCCTCATGAACAGCTGTGATGCTGCCTAGATAACCCTAACAAAAGATCATCTGGTCATCAGCAAAACATAAGTGCGTCAACTCAGTGCAACGACAGCATAGATGATAATGAAACCTTAGGTCATCAACAGCCCAGTGAAGCATTCTCAGAGACCCTCAATAGCGATAACAAATAGATAAGGAGAGAGTGGGTCACCTTGATGAACACCTCAATTGGAGTGGAAGAAATCCTTAAGCTCACCATTAATGGCAACAAAAAAGTAGGCTGCAGAAAGGCACTCTCGAACCCAACCAACCATGATATCGGGAATCCCCATACTTCTGATACTTGCTAGAATGAAATCCCAATGAACGGTGTCAAAAACTTTGTGGATATCAACTTTCAGCGCACAACGAGGCAAGACCTGAAGGTGATATTCACGCATAAGCTCCTGTGTCAATAAGATGCTATCTGAAATCTGACGGCCTGGAACAAAAGCAGTTTGAGCATCATCAATTAGCTCAGGGAGTACACCCTTCAGCTTGTTTGCAAGGATCTTAATGATACCCTTATAAATCATATTGCAATAGGAGATGGGGCCAAAGTCGCCAAAAGTGGAGGAAGTCTCCACTTTAGGCACGAGAAAGATCTTGGTGGTATTCAAAGTGCCTGGCATGCGCCCTGATGCGAAAAGCAACTACGTAGCCCTGATAACTACTCCACCTACAACCTCCCAAGCCTTCTTAAAAAAGAGAAAAGTGTAACCATCAGGCCCAAGGGCCCTATTGTCACCAATAGAAAAGAGGGCATCATGAACCTTAACTGCGGAGATTGAGGAAATTAGAGGGCACTCCTGCTTCATAGAAATGCGATTCTCAAAGAAATCTAAAACATTCTCAGTTAGCGAACCACTAGGCTCAATTAACAACTCCTGAAAAAAAAAACAATCTTAGTGCGAGAGATTAATGACTCATCATAGGTCCTAACTCCATCTGGACCAACAATCAACGAAATCTGGTTCCTGGCCTACCGATGAAGAACAGACCGATAGAAGAATCGAGTGCTCTCATTTCCAAGTGAATGCCACTGAATACGTGACTTTTGACCGTAGAAAGCCTCCTCATTCCGACATAAGTGAGAGTACTCCCTGAACAGGCGGTGCTCCTTTAATCAGAGGGCAGGACACTCGAGGTCCTCATCTAAGGTTCTCTAACCCATGGCCCACGCACCTCGTGCCACCTCAACTCTGGTTGAGATCTTCAACTCACTCTTCAACAACTTCAGCTTCTGAGTGAACTTATACATTGGAGTGCCCTCAATATAAGAGTCCCAGACTCTCTGAACAGCGGGAAGGAAACCGACATGATCAACCCAGAAGTTGATGAACTAAAAAGGAAGTCAACGGGCGAGACGAGCAAGGATCTCAGCAAAGGAACCAAGGAAATCATGGAACCAACCCTCACTGACAAGGAACAAGTCAAAGCCGCTTGAGGATCAATTTGTCACCCTCAACATCACTGGACCATGTGAAATGAAGTCCGAAAGAGGAAATAGTTCTAAGCTAGGCCTCAATAACACAATCCTTAAAATCGTCCATATGACGAGGCTAACTCTCCTGGCCATCACATCTATCATAGGGGACTAAGGATGGCATTGAAATCCCTAAGAAGGATCCAAGGCTCACCCAAAATAATGACACTAACAACATGAAGATAGTCCCATAACACCTGACGAGGCCTAAGCTTGTTAAAGCCATAAACAAATGGGGCGAGAAAGCTCATACCTCTAGATAAATCAGAAACGTGACAAGTAAGGAACTGATCAGCTCCCCAAATCAACTCGACTCTATAGACGCCTGGGCCCAAGCAACGATACTGTGACAGCAAGATGAATAGACCCCATTGTAGAGAAAGTTCCACCCATAGGCACAATGAGCAATCACAATCTCTACATTAGATGGTTTGGTTTTGGTCACAACCAAACCAATAAAAGGCAACCGATTGGAGGATATCCAATCGCGAACATCACGGGAAGAATCGGGGTTGTTAAGCCCCCTAATGTTCCAACATCCAACCACCATGATGAAACAATAAGGAAAGAACACGACCCCCATGCTTATAACCGACATGAGTAAGAGGCCCAACACAAGGGGAAACTACAAGAGCCTCAACACATCGGGAAGTGGAGGTATCCGACAAACTCTTGAACCGATTCCACACGTCGACGCTTGGCACAGTGGCCTCCCAACTCAAAGCACAAAGAAGAGGGGTAGTAACCTCAAGAATAGTATCCTGAGCCTCCTCCAACTCAAGAGGGATATCAGTGGGATCTGAATCGCGAGTGCCACAAAAAGCAGAGGAGATAGGCACAAAGTCAGCAAGAGTCCTCGGGCAAAAAGAAACAGAGCCAAAAGCGAAAATGACAGTACGAGTGTCTAGAGAAACAACACCCTCCCCGCTAACACACGGCCCAACAATGTCCTCCATCTCTCCATGCATGGGTCTTGGCCCAAACCTGCCCGCCTTGTGCACATGACACGGCCCAGCAAGCCCAACCATACTCTCCTCCTCCCTTTGCGTCTCACCTGCCTCAAGGAATCCAAATACAACCCCACCCTCACTTTCCATGCGTGGCCCAACTCTCCAAGAGGAAAGCCCCTCCAAATTGGGCCCATTTCCTCTAGAAGAAGTGATAGATGGTGAACTCGAGGAAAGCTCCTCCAAAATGGGCCCATTCCCCCAAGTGTTAGGAGGCTCACTAGAGGAAAGCCCTCGAAAACGGGCCCATTCCCCCTAATACGAGTATAGGGAGCTCATTAAAGGAAAGCCGCTCCAAAATAAGCCCATCCCTCTAGGGGTGGCAATAGATGGGGCACTAGAGGAAAGCCCCTTCAAAACGGGCTCATTTCCTCTAGAAATAAGAAGCCTAACAAGACAAGAGGTGCACAAATTACCCAGCCCAGAAGAAACATGCAGCCCCAACGTGCGTTGCAAAAAAGAGTGACACAGCCTAGCTAAGGCAAGAACCCACGATCCTGGGGAGGAATTCTGCGGCTCAGTGGATAGCCCAACACCCCCACCTCTCCTTAGCCCAACACCTTCCTTTCTCCTTAGCCCAACACCCTCATTTCTCCTAAGCCTAACAGTACCCACAACACATCCTCCCTCCCCATCACCTCGTGGCTTAATATGTGGCCCATTAGGAAAGGGCCTAGATCTATTAGTGGGCTCATGAGAAGTGGGTCGTGTATGGGCCTCCCCACCACCACCAACATAGGCTTCACTCGCCACGTGATGGCAATTGCGCCATCTGCAATGTTTTCTGGCCACCCCAATCGGATCTCCAACAGGGTGCTTAGCAACGGTTATGAGATTAGGATTGTGACACTTATGTCAAAAAACACGACATTTCTGGCATACTTTCGGCATCCCCTCAATCTTGATCGTTATCAGAAATCGTCAACCGTTTCAAGGGGTTAACCCAAGCATCAATTTGGACCTTTTGAATCAAAAGTAATAAACTTCTTTATCAGGAATGACGCACTCAAGGCCTTTTGATCCCCTAAGGAACCTGGTAAGGGCGACACATCTAGAGTAAGCAACATGACCCCCCAATAATTTGGCCAAGACAATGCCCCCATTTCTCGAGACCCGGGGCTACATCTTCATCTGTGATGGTTGTAAATACTTAACCATTAACAAGTTGTGGTGGGATAAATCTAAGGGAACCCCCCGGGAGCGCTGTATTAGCCACATTGGCCCAAGAACGAGGACCCGAACCATCTAAGCATGATTCACCCGAATCCCGAGCAACCGGAACCAAAACCCGAGATGGGGACGAGGACACGGCAAGCATGGTTCACACAAATCAAGAAAGCCTCAACTCAACAAAGATCAAGAAGTAATAACAAACAAGGGAATCTTTGCGACAAACTTGCAACAATCAAGTAACAACTTCGTCTCCCACCCATCTCATGCCACCCAAACTCCACCATCACCGCCACCCAAAAACCACCATCACCACCACCCAAACTCAAGAGGCACAAGCGATAAAGGAAAAGAAAGTACAACACCAAGGCAAATCAAGATTCGACTTGGACAAGACAAACATCCATATCATAAAAAAATCATCAACACGGTGAGCATTGGCCATGCGTGCTCTGTTTTGCAGTAAAACAGGAGCCAATGAATCCGAACAACATAAACTACCAAGAATCAACTCAAGCACAATGGCAGCAACCAATGAAGCAAGAAAAGGTAGAGAGGATGAGAGTCATACCAAGAAATGCATCACAATAAGAGAAACCCATATGATATTCCAAGAGAGAGAGAAGAACCCGAAGAGAGAGAAAACAACCGCCACGACAATCACCTGCCAAAGAATCAAGAAAACCACAATAAGCGAAGCCGCCAAGGTTATGAAAGATGAAATCCAGAGAAATCGGCATTGAAAGAAGCGTCCTTTGCAGCCATTAACATCAACCTCAATCATCCTCACTCGCATGTGTTTCGCCCTCAGACCAGTGAATGGATTGGTGCCGCGATCCACCCACAAGGTAGAGGAGATCACGTGAAGCCCAAAAACTGGGTTTGCCACGAGACAATAGAACATGAAAGCTTGAACCTTGACATGTGGTGGGTTAGTGAACGATAGGCTCGTAACCCTTTGATTATACCCAATGACGTCAGATTAAGAGGAGTTGACTAGCTACATTGATTTTAGAATACTTGAGCAAAACCATGACAGGAAAAGAAAATAATTTTATTGAACCTTTCCAATGAAATCACACCAAATCAACTCAAGTATCAAATTAATCAAAGTAATCAAATCTATCAAACAACAATATCCTAAAGGCCTATTTATAGGAAAAATTAATAGTACTTAAAACCTAAAATAAAAATAATATTTTATTGTGGTTGCGAACCCTAAAAACTAATTGTAAAATTAAGTAAAAAAGGTTATATTATTGCCAGAATAAAATTGTTTTTACTAGAGCAAGATCGTAGCTTTGAAGATAATTTTATTGCTTTCATAATTTGTAACTTTCACCAAAAATTTTAATTCCCAATCATTAATATTTCTTCACTTTAGTGAGAATTTAAACTGACATGCCATGTCAAGAGGGATATTTTCTTTACTATACTATAGTGAGTATTTAAAGTGTTCTACCATGTTAGATTTCTCCCCTAATAGCATCATAATGCCGGAGAAGATCCTATATATTAATACAAAGAAAATCTAAGGCTTAAAAATATAAAACAAAACGGTCAAAAACCTTTTTATTATTTCCAAAAACATCGAGTAATAAAATATAAATAACACAATTTAGTTTAAAGCCGAAACAAGCTCCTAATATGTCATTTAATTAATCCTACAGTCGACCTTTAATCTTGATCATGAAGATCTTCCCTTAATTAATCATTTATCAGGCGGTGATTATATCTAGGCCTTGTTTAGTTGCCATCGGAATTAAATTCCAGCTGGAAGTTGTGTTTTTCGATAATTCAATTCCCAAGTCAACTTCCAATGAAGTAGGAAAAGCATGTTTTGTTCCACAATGAAAAATAGAACTTCTTCCGAGAGGCTAGTTAAAAATAAAGGACTAAGAACTTACAATTTTTTTTTTTTTTGACAAAGACTTAGAACTTACATGAGGAGTTATGTAAGTTATTTCCTACATTTTGAAGAAATTTGCACTTCCCATTAATTTTTGGTAAATTATAGAAAACCCATCTGACTTTTGCTTCAATAACATAAAACTCTCCCCACAAATAAAATCACACACTAAACCCCCTCACTTATGAAAATTTTTCACATTGCCTCTAAATAAATTTTTTCGACTATTTTGCCCCTCAAGATAAAATGGTTAAGTGTTTGATTTTATTTTAGGAAGAGGTCTTATATTTTAAAGAAAAATAAGGATTTTTTTTATATTTTTAAGAAGGGGATTTTCTATATTTGTATTATTTTAATTAATTATAGTAATGATATTATAATATCAACAAAAAATATATATATTATCTCATGATTTTTTTTATGAAATTTTAAAAATATTTTTAATCTTCTAAACTTATAATAATATTACTATAATTATTAAAATAATTATATTTTTATAAATATAGAAAATTTCTTTAATTATTTTACTAAAAACATAAAATTTTTAATTTTTGTCTAATAATATAAAACTCTCTTTTAAAAATAAAATTAAACATAAAGGGTAAAATGATTAAAAATAAGTTGCATGGGGATTAAGTAATAAATTTTTAAAAGTGAGGGATTTTGGTGGGTGCTTTTATTTGTTAAAGGGGTTTTCTATTTTTCAAGCAAAAGATAGGGGGTTTCTATAATTTACCCTTAATTTTGATGCAATCGGATCTCAAACCACTCAAACCAACCATGTCAATCCACAAAAAAAAGACAAATAATAGAGCAAACAACTCAAGCATAGCATTTGTATTACACTATAAATATGAATTTACAAGTATAAAGTATGAAATATAATGAAAGAGAGATAGGGCTCAACTAAAGAAAGAAGAAAAAGAAGATATAGTGGGCGGCTGAGGGGAGGGGGGGGGGGGGGGGGGGGGGGAGAGAAAGAAGAGAGCAAAATTGTTTTTGGGTCAAAAATCACACTCTCTCTTCTACCCTAATCCCAAAATCTATACTATATCAGCCTAGCTAAATATGCTTAATTAAACTAAACAAAACCATACTTATCCTACTAATTGGTAGGTGCTGATGTGTCCAGAGTGGTTGATGTGGCACCAGCTGCTGCATCGGGGGCTATATTTTTCTATCAATGATGCTCCCTTGGGACCACCCTTGACCCCAACGGTCAAAATCTAGAAATCGTCGCTGAAAATCATAAGCAAACTCCCCCGTGGCTTCTTCGGGGGACCGGTTGACCCACTGAACCAAGTATTGAGTAGCTGCCATGCGATGAGGCTTCACAAGACAATGATTCAATATACGTAATGGCTGAGGTGGCACTGCTATCGGAGGCCAAATGTTGGAAAAAGGGGTACTATGGGCCAGAATCGAGAAACAATGCTTCCACAGTGAGACGTGGATAGTGTGATGAATGTGGGCGTGAGAAGGTAAGTCAAGCTTGTAGGCCACGGCTCCAACATGATCCGCGATTCTGAAGGGTCCATAATATCGGAGGGATAACTTGTGGAATGCTCAATACTCAACACTATGGTGATGATAGGGTTGTAGCTTTGGCCGCACATAGTCGCCCACCTCGAACTCACAGTTAGAAAAATGCATGTCAGCTTGTTGTTTCATGTGATTTTGGGCCTGGTGCAAATGAAACTTTAGCAAAGCCAGTGTCTGTTCACGGGCACGAAGACTATGTTCAACTGTCTCAACTTTAGACTCTCCTAGTAAATATGATCGGTGGATCGATGGTGGTCACCCATATAAGACCTCGTATAGCGTGACATGGGCTACTAAATGAAAAGTGGTATTATACCACCATTTTGCTAGCAGAAGCCATTAACTCCACTCTCGCGGATGCTCACTGGCCATGCATCAAAATAAGTCTATAGGCAGCGATTAAGCACCTTAGTCTGCCCGTCTGTCTATGGATGATATGAAGAAGATAGGTTGAGCTGGGTGCCCAAGCGGGTAAAAATGTCCTTGCCATATCGTACTCACAAAGATGGGGTCCCGGTCACTAATCAGCATCTCAGGCATACCATATAAATGAAAGATCTAATCGAGGTATAGTTGTGCTACAGTGGTTGCTGAGTACGGGTCGCTAAGTGCTAGAAAGTGGGCATACTTGCTTAGCCAATCAACGACCACAAGTATAACCGAGTACCTGCGGGACTGGGGAAGACCCTCAATGAAATCAAGTGAAACATTGCTCCAAATAGTGTCGAGAATCGGTAACAGCTGTAATAAGTCTGGTGAAGAAATCGTCCTATACTTGTGCTGCTAACATGTCTTGCACTGTCATATATAAGACCGAATGTCACCCTTCAGCCCCTTCCAAAGGGAAAGAGTTCGAACCCGACAGTATGTGTTTTCAACTTCGGAATGTCCTCCCACCGGCGAGTGATGGAGCCAAAGTAAGACCGACTGTCTCAACTCACTGTCATTGCCCACAACTCACCGCCCCTTCCTTCTAAGCTTACCACTCTGCCACGAAAACTTTGGACGGTACAACGGATCTTCTTCCTTGTCGCAGATAATCTGTGCTAAAAGAGGCTCGACCACGATTGTTGAAGCCGGTCGAAGAAGTTCGATGAAATGATTGACATGGCCATACATAATATTTCAGTGCCCCGTAGCATGAGATAATGCATCAGCTACTTTGTTCTCTTTGCCATGCTTTTAAACAATGTCATAATCGAACTTAATCAGTCGCGAAATTCGGAAATGCTGAAAGGGAGTGGATAATTTTTTGCCATAGAAGATGCTTTAAACTTTGCTGATCTGTGCGGATGATAAAATGGCATCCGATTAGATATTGTTTCTATTTATCAACAGCGAATACCACTGCGAGCAACTCACGTTCATAGACTGACAAAGCCTGATGCTTAAGTGCAAGCACTGGACTAATGTAGGCGAGAGAATGTCCCACCTGCATAAGCATGGCTCCAATCCTGAATCTTGAAGCATCAATCTCTACCACAAATATCTTAGAAACATTGGGTAAGGCTAACACTGGTGCTGAAGTCAAAGCTCGCTTCAGCCGCTCAAGTGCTTCATCAGCCTCAGTTGACCAAGCGAACACCCCCTTTCTCAGTAAAGCAGTCAACGATCAAGCCATCAGACCGTGCCCCGCTATGAAACTACGGTAGTACCCAATGAGCCCAAGAAATCCTCTAAGTTGCTCTATGTTCGGGGGCGGGGTGATGCGCTTAATTTTTACATATTTTATTTCCCATTCCTACCATATATTCGGCCTCTATATGTGTGTTTGATTGTTACTTAGGTACATTTAGACTCGGAGTACAATGGAGCAAACAAAGGTTGAAAAGTGGCATAATCAAGCGTAATCGACGCATAATTGGAGACTACTATGAGAAACCCGACCACGTGTGCAAAGTAAGTACCAGTTAGGTCAATATTCGGTCAAAAAGAGTCTTTCCTTGGGCGTGTGGATCGATTGACCATGCATTTTGGCAATCGATAAAGCTTAAAACGAGCAAAAGGTTAAAAGAAGGGTGTCTATGACCCAATAATTTGCTAATATACTTATGTAACGACTTAGGTCACGTAGATCTATTTGAAAGCTTCGATTTGGTATATAATTTGGCCTATAACTCCTTACGGATCAAAATTTATGCTAATTTTAATTTAACTGTGCAAGCTGCCAAGGGGGTCGCCGATCGATCGGCTTGACCACCGATCGATCGGGGATGGCACGGGACCAACCTTCAAGCACGCCACACTTATAAATATGGAGGGGGAGACCTATTTTCTTATCTTTTTCCAAGCCTCCTCTCCTCCTGAAGCTGCTACGAGATCCAAGGGGTTCCCAAACGCCGAAGCGCAGGTGGTCGGAGTGTCGGAAGGATCAAAGCAAGGATCAATGTCAACGTCATTTGAGGAAGTTTTCAATTCCTAGTTGTTTATTCATTGTTTTCTCTTCTTTTAGATGTTAATGATGTATAAAACTCCTATGGAGGAGCAGGCTCTTTTAATTTAGGGAAGAAGGGCGGATAGCCGCCCATATCCCAGACTTATATTATACTTTGGACGATTGGTTTAGTTATATTATATTCGCACCCCTATAGGGAGTTCTTTATGATTGTTGGATATTTTTGTATCTGTGCTTGTAGCCATGACTATATCTCCATCTTTGCAGCGATTAGTCTTGTGCTTGTAGCCTAAATCATAAAATAACAGGATTTCACGCGTGGTCAAGGTTGAGGTCGTACCCAACCCTAAACCCAATCTTTTACATAAATTAATATTAAATTAGGAGAAACAAAGGAATTAAGTAGTGCTAATGAGATAACCTATGCTACACTTAGGGTGCTAAGATAGGTTATGCCTTTAGACTAGTTCATTACCATAAGCCCTAATTTATATATTAACCCAGGCTTAGAGCTTGTAGTCTAAGTCTTTCAAATCAACGTCCTAAGTAAAATATAATGGCGGAATACGTGTTAAGCTACCCGAAATTCACTCCCTAAACTAACCTCAATTAAATTGACACATTTACTTTATATTCAGTTTTATTAATTTAGCCAACAATTTATTCAAACAACAAAAAAGACCCAAAAATTCAAACCGCTCATTAATCACTAAGTTTAACTTAACACGATTCCCTGTAGATATGACCCGTATACCCGAGAAAGCTACGACGATCTTGTACGCTTACGAGTCGACGGTTTTAAAACACACTTTAAAATCACATCAAATTGTTGGCGCCGTTGCCAGGGAATCGGTAGGCTAATTTGATTTAGAAATTAACGAGTTATTTTTTTTTTTTATTTCTATTTTCTTTGTTTAAAAAAAAAAGGGGAAAAAAACTTATTTCTTTTTCATTAGTTTATTTTTCTTTTTATTATTTTATTTATTTATTTTTTTTATTATGGCTGATTTTACATCACGTACGATTGGGGACCACTTGATTCCCCAAAAGTATGTCGCACCCGCCGGAGTGACGTTACCAGCCGTGGGAAACATAAACTTCGAAATTAAGCCTAAGACCATCAACATGCTTCCTACTTTCTGTGGGAAGTCGATAGAGAGCCCATATGAGCACCTTGATGCATTTATAGAAATTTGCAAAACTTGTTATTTTCAAGGTGTCTCAACTGATGCATTTCGACTACGTCTTTTTCCATTCTCGCTAAAGGATATAGCTAAGAGGTGGTTTCAATCCTTACCCAGGAGTGAAATCATCACTTGGAATGACCTCCAGTAATGCTTTCTGGTCAAGTTTTTTTTTCCTAAAGCCAAAACGATGGTTATTAGGTGCGCTATAAATAATTTTGAGCAAAAGGACCAATAGCAATTCCACAAAAGTTGGGACAGATTCAAGGAACTTCTTAGAAGTTGTCCCCACCATGGGTCACCCATGTGGGCACTTGCTCAGAATTTCTATGATGGTCTTAGTGCTTCAAACAAACAAATGGTCAATGCTTCGTGCGCGGGAGCATTTCACCAAAAAAACGAGGATGAGGCATGGACGCTATTTGAGCACCTCAGCGAACACTCTCTCGACCAAGCCTCTTCTATGAGGATGGTTAGAGGGGGTACACAAGGTGTCTACGAAGTAGCACCCAAAGATGACATCAACCGTGGACAAGACGCACTTAGTAGGAAGATGGACTAGATTATGAACTTGCATGTGAATCCTGCTAACATGCGCATGGTCAATGCAGTTGAGTCATCAAGTGTTATTACTCTGTGTAACATTTGTTCGGGCGAGGGCCATTCTGTGCTTAATTGTCTATATGCATCACAATTCCCCGAATTCGTGTAGGAACAGGTTCATGCAGCTCAAGGGTATTCATGAAATAGCGACCCGTTCTCAAACACCTACAATTCTGGGTGGCGCGATCATCTGAACTTCCCGTGGAAGCAGGATGCCAATCAATATCAACCCACGAAACAACAAGATCTTGGCTTTGTAGGTAATATGCACCCACCCGTTTTTCAGGGAGGGCATAGGTGTGATGTTCGGCCTCACTCCAATGTTGCTCATAATGACCCTCCTCCCCCACCTCCAGGATTTATGTCGCAGTTCGAGGAGCGTATGCTCCACTTTATGGAGGATACCACACAAATGGTTCGGTCTCACTCGCAATCTATCGCCTAATTAGAAACCCAGATTGTACAGTTAACCCATGCACTGAATAGGATAGAGGAAGGGAGGTTACCCTCCCAACCACTCACAAACCCCACATGATCAACTAGCTCTAACCCTAATGAGCAAGCTCAGATTGTGTCGGTTTCAGGAGAGGAGAACCTTAGGGAAGTTGAGGTTAGGGAGGGATCACGAGAAAGGGTTTTTGAGCCCGTTGTGCCTTTTCCTTCGGCCCTTATAGGATCGAAGAAGAAGGATGACCCAAAGAGGGCTGAGCTCATAGATGTGCTTAAGGACGTGAATATCAACTTGTCGTTTATTGAAGCCATTAAACACATTCCTATGTATGCCAAGTTCCTTAAAGACCTTTGCACCAAAAAGAAGCGCACACAAGCACATATCCCGAAAATGGTCCGGCTCACCGAGAGGGTGAGTAGTATTTTAGTATTAGGTGCCCTACCCAAGTTTCGAGACCCCGGGGCTTTTACAGTTCAATGTGCCGTAGGAGGGCATTACACCATCGGAGCCTTGCTGGATCTAGGAGCGAGTGTAAACCTCATCCCTTACTCGGTTTTTTGAGAATTGGGTATAGGATACATTAAGCCAACGACTGTTACACCTCAGTTGGCTGATAGGATAAAGCGGATACCTTTTGGAGTAGTGGAAGATGTACTTGTCAAGGTTGACAAGTTTGTCTTCCCTGTTGATTTTCTCGTCTTAGATATAGACCCTACTCCTAGGCAAAAGCATAAAGCTCCCATTATTTTAGTTCGATCGTTCCTAGGAATGGCTGACGCTGTGATTCACTGTAGGACGGGAATGTTGGAGGTTTCTTTTGGAAACCTCAAGGGAAAATTGAAGGTCTCAAATTTTGTTCGACACCCTAAGATTAATGACGAGTTGGAATGCTACAGGGTTGATGATATTGGCTCATTGGTGGAGCCGGGTAAGCTTGATTCTACAAAAAGTGATGATTGTAATAGTATTTTTGTCTGTGTCGATAGTTGTGCTTCATCACCTACACCTAGTAGGATAGAGATTTGTGACCTTGATGCTGGTAATGTTTCCTTCCTTGATAGTCACGGGTCTCAAAATGTTGTTGGGTTTGGGGATCGTCTCTACTGGATCAACCTGAGTTCTATGGCAGGCATTGCCTCAGATTTTGGTTGATCTCATGTTGTAAACTACGTCCTGCTGAAGACGTTAAACTTAGCGCTTTTGGGAGGCAACCCAACCTATCTTTAGTTTAGTTTTATTTTATTTATTATTATTATTTTGCTATTAGCGTGAACTCTCTTTCAATTGCAGATCCGTTTGTTATCCCTCTTATGATAACTTTGTTTCTCTTTTACTAAACACTTGTACGCTCTTTATTTCTAACACTACTAACATGTCTATTTAGTATCCTGTCTTCTATGTCTTTGATTGTAGCATGCTACCTCCGTCTTTCTTCTTTGGATTTGCTCACCACATGTCGCTGAATATGTCACATCTCAGGTCATCTCTTTCCTTTCCTTGCTTGAATTTATTTTTGTTGATTTGTATTGAGGACGATGCAAGGTTTGAGTTTGGGGATGGCAGATGAAAGTCAACTTTGTTTGTTCTTAAAGCTTAATTTGGCATAAATTAGCAACACTTTTGAAGGCATAAATGAGTATAAAGTTGTTTGTGACCCTTATCGTAGACCAGTTTTGAGATGTACTTTGATGATTAGAACGTTTATGGGATGAGATTATCGCTGGATCAGACTTTTGAATCCATATTTTTGTCTTTTAACTAGTTAGTGAGATTATTACTTTTCACCCTTAATCTTGCGACATATCCTACTGTTTGGGTCGAAATAATGGTAAAAACTTTAGGAATAGAAATCCACTATTTTAGTTCTAACAATGTTGAAATCAATTGTACATTTCTTTATTTTGAGTAACCCCTTAAAAAAAAAGTGATTGGTTGGTTCTTGTACCCCCTGTGTCTCGAGCAAGTAAGCCCGCAGGGGTATCTTAAAACCTGGTACCTTGAGCCAACTGGGTCGGGAGCTGCCGGACGAAAGCTCACTACATGGGCCACAGGAAAAGCTTAAGAAGAATCAACTTTGTAGTTACTAAAATAAGTACTAATACCTAAAAAAAAAAAGGTGTACGCTAACGGATTAGGTTGTGGATCCTTAAAACTCGAGTCATTAGGTCCGTAGAGGTCTCTTAAAACCTAGTACCTTGAGCCAACTGGATCGGGAGCTGCCGGCCAAAAATTTGCTACATGGGTCTGAGGGAGACACGCCTAACTGAGTAAAAAAAGTAAAAAAAAAACAAAAAAAAGGGGGGAAAACAAGAGAGAAAAGATAAGCCTTTTGATTTCACTATTGATTAGCGGTGCAGGGTTATGATAACTTGTTCCTTTATTTATTACATTTATGTCTTCTTAAAGTCGGAAGGTTTTGAAGTAAGACGAAGGGTAGAGAAGTTCTAAGATCACTCACTAGTAAAAAGACCCTAATGACAAAGACTTAAGTTAGAACTAGTGCAATAATAATGTCACATAAGGATTCGCTACTCTCAAGTATACTCTCAAATATGATTGAGCAATAATTTTCACAAGTGACTTTTGCGGTAAAATGCCTGACTCGACTTTTCCACCTGTAGCTAGTTTAAATTGAATCTTGCTTGAGGACAAGCAAGGTATGGGTTTGGGGATGTTGATGCGCTTAATTTTTACATATTTTATTTCCCATTCCTACCATATATTTGGCCTCTACATGTGTGTTTGTTTGTTATTTAGCTACATTTAGACTCGGAGTACAACGGAGCAAACAAAGGTTGAAAAGTGGCAGAATCAAGCGTAATCGAAGTATAATTGAAGACTACTTTGAGAAACCCAACCACGTGTGCAAAATAAGTACCAGTTAGGTCAATATTCGGTCAAAAAGAGTCTTTCCTTAGGCATGTGGATTGATTGACCATGCATTTTGGCAATCGGTAAAGACTTAAAACGAGCAAAAGATTAAAAGAAGGATATCTATGACCCAATAATTTCCTAATATACTTGTGAAACCAATTAGGTCACGTAGATCTCTTCGAGATTTGGTATATAAGTTGTCCTATAACTCCTTACGGATCAAAATTTACGCTCATTTTAAGTTAACTGTGCAAGCTACCAAGGGGGGCGCCACCGATCGATCGGCGATGGCACGGGACCAACCCTAAAGCACGCCACACTTATAAATATGGAGGGGGAGACTTGTTTTCCTATCTTTTTCCATGCCTCCTCTCCTCCCAAAGCCGCTACGAGATCCAAGGGGTTCTTAAACGCTGAAGCGCAGGTGGTTGGAGTGCCGGAAGGATCAAAGCAAGGATTAACGTCAACGTCAATTGAGGTAGTTTTCAATTCCTAGTTGTTTATTCATTGTTTTTTCTTTTTTTTAGATGTTAATGATGCATAAAACTCCTATGGAGGAGTACACTCTTTTAGTTTAGGGATGAAGGGCGGATAGCCGCCCGTATCCCAGATTTATATTATACTTTTGACGATTGGTTTAGTTATGTTATATTCGCACCCCTAAGGGGAGTTCTTCACGATTGTTGGATATTTTTGTATGTGTGCTTGGAGCCATGAATATATCTCCAACTTTGCAGCGATTAGTCTTGTGCTTGTAGCCTAGATTATAAAATAACATGATTTCACGCGTGATCAGGGTTGAGGTTGTACCCAACCCTGAACCCAATCTTTTATACAAATTAATATTGAATTAGGAGTAATAAAGGAATTAAGTAGTGCTAATGAGATAACCTGTGCTACACTTTGGGTGCTAATATAGGTTATGCCTAGTGGTGGCCAACGGGCCAGGTCGGCCCGAAAACCGGCTCGGCCCGGCCCTGCCCGAGGTCCCCCGGGCCGGGCCTCGGGCCTATTTTTTTCAGTGCCTGGGCCCGGCCCGGCCTGGTCCAAAAGAGCCAACGGCTCTTTTTTTAACAAAAAAAAAAAAAAATATATATATATATATATATATATATATATTTTTTTTTTTTTTTCTATAAATACTTAAACCTCTCCAACTCATTTTCTTAGAAAATCTTCAATTCTCTCTTCTCTCTCTATGCATTCATCATCTCCCATCTTCTCTAATTTGCTAATTACAAAATTGTGCTCTAAAGTTCGAAGTTCCTAAAGTATTTGGCTGAAGTGTGAATTTCATTGTTCTCTCGTTTCGGTAATTTTAGTATCGTAATTTTTTTTGATTCGCATTTTTAGTTATTTAATTTGCATTAGTACTTGCATTTTATAAATAATAATCATTTATACTAATATGGCACACAACTCTTCATCATCTGGAGCCGGTCGTGCTAGTTCTAGCTCTTCTCGGCCATCTAGAATCCCTAAAAGGATTAGAATTGTCTTACTTAATATTGAAGAACGAGCTTTTATACAACCAGACCCAACACCCCAATACACTGATGATAGCATAGATTATAACTTTTCACAACCACAAGATTATCATGAGTCAAGTAGTGGTGGGGTTGGAGACTCACAAACTGATGAGGAACCCACCCCCACCACCGATGCCCAGCCTGAAACTAGTACCTTGACTAGTAGGCGTACAACTAGTGGGGTATGGAAGCACTTTACCCTTAATCAAAAACTAATGAAGCAACCTGTAAATTATGTGACCCACCTAAGAATTTTAGCCATCAACCCGGCAGTGGGACGGGCACACTAAATAGACATATACTTAGGTGCCACCCCGAGCAATTCCTTGAAAAGAGCCAACAACGTTTAGTACAGCAAGTGACTGGTGCACTTGCTAATTTTAGGTTCTCTCAGGAGAGCAACCGTAGGGGGCTAGCTAAATATGTAATTTTGAGTGAAAGGCCTTTTAGTACCGGTTAAAACCCACATTTCGTCGACTACCTCCAACGAAATGTGAACCCCGCAATTGTGAGGATTCCTCGGAACACCGTAAAGCGGGACGCTTTTACGTTGTACCACAATCTTAAAATTGGGATACATACATTTTTTGCCACGAACACGAGCATGTTCTCGTTGACGTCGGACATATGGACGTCCAAACCCGGCCAACCTTATATGTGCATAATGGCACACTGGACCGATGAATCCTTCATCATCCAGAAGAGAATAATTCATTTTGGGCTTTTAGATTGCCCCCATACTGCCGAGGTAATTAAGGGTGCGATTATGTCGGCAGTCCGCGATTGGGGCATAGAACAACGTATCTTCAGTATTACATTTGACAATGCTTCCAATAACACTGCATCCATAGTACATTTAATTAGGAAAATGAGACCCATGTTAGGTGGGAAGTGTTTTCATATTTGTTGCATCTGTCACATTTTGCATTTAATGGTAATGGATGGTTTAGATCTTATAGATGCATCCCTTGCCACCTTAAGATCTGTAATAATATTAATTAAAGCATCCTTCGCTAGGAAAAAAAGATTTAAAAATATATGTAGGTTGCATAATATAGAATATAAACAATTGAAATTAGACTCCAAAACTAGGTGGTCGTCTACGGTAGTAATGTTAGAGCGCATTCTACCATACAAAGACGCTCTGATGGAATTCGCCCAGGAAAATCGTGTAGAATGGCGCGATTACAACCTGGACGGTATATATTGGGAGACAATAGATGAAATTTGTAATTTTTTTAGCATGTTTAAAGACGCGACAACATTTTTTTCGGGTTGCTATTATCCGACCATGCCTCAAGCAATATCAACATTGCTTGATATTGTAAATTGGATGGTGGGTAATCAATCCAACCCCATTTTGTTCGGATCGATTACGGCAATGAAAGAAAAGTTTGCCAAATATTTTTCTGAACTACCTCTTACTTATTGCTTTGCAACTATTTTAGACCCTCGTTGTTAACGCGGGGGTTTCAACTTGTTTTGCCAACATTTTTTAAAATATTTGCATCCTACTCTTAATGTCGACACTTTCATTGCCAATGTCGATAACGACTTGCATAATTTATTTTCAAAGTATTCTCGTAAATTATCATTTAATAATCCTAGTACTACCGCAGTAGGATCTTTCACATCTAGTGGAAGTAGTTCACACATGTCATATTCGTGGAAGCTGTTGGAGCAATTTACGCCCGCAGTAGCCCCCACGTCATGTGACGAGCTAGATTATTACTTGCGGACACCGTTGGTCCATATTTTTGGCCCTCCGGCCAACCCGCATTTTGACCCTTTACAATGGCGGAACACAAACCAAACCCAATATCTCGTGCTTTCCACCATGGCATGTGACATACTAAGTTGTCCGGTGTTTTCAGTAGCATCGGAGTGTGCTTTTAGTCTTGGTGGCAGGTTGCTTGGAACAAAGAGGGCAAAGCTATCGCCGTCGAGCTTGGAGATGTCCGTGTGCTTGAAGGATTGGCTGCTAGCTGAGACAAGAGATCAACAGAGAATGAAGATGGATTCATCGAGCGATGAAGAAGACGACCGCACAACTGATACGTCAAATGATGGCGTAGAAACCCCCCGATATGACTGATATCAAGATTCAAGACTTTTGTACGTTAATTATTTACTTTCAAATATTTACGTCAAAAGATGACCACACACTTCATATGTCAAACTTTATATTTTTTGATAAATAAATTTGTATTTTTAAATATTAGGCCCCAACTTTGTATTTGTATTTGATACGTTATTTATTTACTGATATTTTTTTGATAATTACTTGTTGTATATTGTATTTTATTTATTATATATATTTAGTATTATTTTTTTCAAAACATGTATACTTGGAAAGAAATATATTTGTATCTCATATTATTTATCAATGAATTACAATAATTTTAGTACAAAACGACTATGTATTTTTTTAATTTTTTTTATTTAGTTAAAAGGGCCGGGCGCACTGTAGCGGGCCCCGGCCCGACCCGGCCCATGGCCACCACTAGTTATGCCTTTAGACTAGCTCATTACCATAAGCTCTAATTTATATATTAACCCAGGCTTAGAGCTTGTAGCCTAAGTCCTTCAAATCAACGTCCTAAATAAAATATAATGGCAGAATACGTGTTAAGCTACCCTAAATTCACTCCCTAAACTAACCTCAATTAAATTGACACATTTACTTTATATTCAGTTTTATTAATTTAGCCAACAATTTATTCAAACAACAAAAAAGACCCAAAAATTCAAACCGCTCATTAATCACTAAGTCTAACTTAACTCGATTCCCTGTGGATACGACCCGTATACCCGACAAAGCTACGATGATCTCGTGCGCTTGCGAGTAGATGGTTTTAAAACACACTTTAAAATCACATCAAGTTTTTGGCGCCATTGCCAGGCAATCTGTAGGCTAATTTGATTTAGAAATTAACGATTTATTTTCTATTTTTTATTTTTATTTTATTTCTATTTTCTTTGTTTTAAAACAAAAAAGAAAAAAAAAACTTATTTCTTTTTCTTTTTTATTATTTTTATTTATTTAATTTTTTTCTTTATTTTAATTTATTTTTATTATGGCTGATTTTACATCTCGTACGATTGGGGACCATTTCGTTCCCCAAAAGTATGTCGCACCCGCCGGAGTGACGTTACCTGCCATAGGTAACGCAAACTTAGAAATTAAGCCTGAGATCATCAACATGCTTCCTACTTTCTATGGGAAGCCGATAGAGAACCCATATGAGCACCTTGATACATTTATAGAAATTTGCAAAACTTGTTATTTTCAAGGTGTCTCAACTGATGCATTTCGACTACTTCTTTTTCCATTCTTGCTAAAGGATGTAGGTAAGAGGTGGTTTCAATCCTTACCCGGGGTTGAAATCACCACTTGGAATGACCGCTAGCAACGCTTTCTGGTCAAGTTTTTTCCTAAAGCCAAAACGATGGCTATTAGGTGCGCTAAAAATAATTTTGAGCAAAAGGACCAGGAGCAATTCTACAAAAGTTGGGACAAATTCAAGGAACTTTTTAGAAGTTGTCCCCAACATGGGTCACTCAAGTGGGCGCTTGCTCAGAATTTCTATGATGGTCTTAGTGCTTCAAACAAACAAATGGTCAATGCTTCGTGCGGGAGAGCATTTCACCAACAAAACGAATGGACACTATTTGAGCGCCTCAGCGAACACTCTCTCGACCAAGCCTCTTCTATGAGGGTGGTTAGAGGGGGTACACATGGTGTCTACGAAGTAGCATCCAAAGATGACATCAACCGTAGACTAGACGCACTTAGTAGGAAGATGGATCAGATTATGAACTTGCACGCGAATCCTACTAACATGTGCATGGTCAATGCAGTTGAGTCATCAAGTGTTATTACTCTATGTAACATTTGTTCGAGCGAGGACCATTCAATGCTTAATTGTCTATATGCATCACAATTCCCCGAATACGTGCAGGAACAGGTTCATGCAGCTCAAGGATATTCGGGAAAAAGTGACCCGTTCTCAAACACCTACAATTCTGGGTGGCACGATCATCCGAACTTCTCCTGGAAGCAGGACGCCAATCAATATCGACCCACAAAACAACAAAATCCTGGCTTTGTAGGTAACGTGCACCCACCCGTTTTTCAGGGAGGGCATAGGTATGATGTTCGAACTCACTCCAATGTTGCTTATAATGACTCTCCTCCTCCACCTCTAGGATTTATGTCACAGTTCGAGGAGCGTATGCTCCACTTTATGGAGGACACCACACAACTGGTTCGGTCTCACTAGCAATCTTTCGCCAAATTAGAGACCCAGATAGTACAGTTGACCCACGCACTGAATAGGATAGAGGAAGGGAGGTTACCCTCCCTACCACTCACAAACCCCACTGATCAACTAGTTCTAACCCTCAGATTGTGTCGGTTTCAGGAGAGAAGAACCTTAGGGAAGTTGAGGTTGAAACTGAGGAGGATGTGACTCCCCCTTCCACTGTTGATAGGGAGGGATCACAAGAAAGGGTTTTTGTGCCCGTTTTCCCTTTTCCTTCGGCCCTTATAGGATCGAAGAAGAAGGATGACCCAAAGAGGGCTGAGTTCATAGATGTGTTGAAGGAAGTGAAGATCAACTTGCCGTTGATTGAAGCCATTAAACACATTCCTATGTTTGTCTAGTTCCTTAAGGAACTTTGCACCAAAAAGAAGCACGCACAAGCACATATCCTGAAGAAGGTCCGGCTCACCGAGAGGGTGAGCAGTATTTTAGTATCAGGCGCCCCACCCAAGTTTCGAGACCCGGAGGCTTTTACAGTTCCATGTGTCCTAGGAGAGCATTACACCAGCAGAGACTTGCTGGATCTAGGAGTGAGTGTAAACCTCATCCCTTACTTGGTTTTATTGAGAATTGGGTATAGGATACCTTAAGCCAGCGAATGTTACACTTCAGTTGGCTGATTGGACAAAGCGGATACCTCGTGGAGTAGTGGAAGATGTACTTGTCAAGGTTGACAAGTTTGTCTTCCCTGTTGATTTTCTTGCCTTAGATATGGACCCTACTTCTAGGCAAAAGCACAGTGCTCCCATTATTTTAGGTCGATCATTCCTAGGAATGGCCGACGCTGTGATTCACTGTAGGACGGGAATGTTGGAGGTTTCTTTTGGAAACCTTAGGGGAAAATTGAAGGTCTCAAATTTTGTTCGACACCCTGAGACTGAGGACGAGTTGGAATGCTACAGGGTTGATGATATTGGCCCATTGGTAGAGTCGGGTAAGCCTGATTCTACTAAAAGTGATGATTGTAATAGTGTTTCTGTCTGTGTCGATAGTTGTGCTTCATCATCTACACCTAGTAGGATAGAGATTCGTACCCAACCCTGAACCCAATCTTTTATATAAATTAATATTGAATTGGGAGTAACAAAGGAATTAAATAGTGCTAATGAGATAACCTATGCTACACTTAGGGTGCTAAGATAGGTTATGCCTTTAGACTCGTTTATTACCATAAGTCCTAATTTATATTTTAACCCAGGCTTAGAGTTTGTAGCCTAAGTCCTTCAAATCAACGTCCTAAGTAAAATATAATGACGGGATACGTGTTAAGCTATCCTAAATTCACTCCCTAAACTAACATCAATTAAATTGACACGTTTACTTTATATTTAGTTTTATTAATTAGCCAACTATTTATTCAAACAACAAAAAAACCCAAAAATTCAAACTGCTCGTTAATGTTAAGTCTAACTTAACACGATTTTCTGTGGATACGATCCGTATACCCAACAAAGCTACGACGACCTCGTACGCTTGCGAGTAGACGGTTTTAAAACACACTTTAAAATCACATCACGGGGCCACTCCTTAATGGCGTGTAATTTATCGGGATTGGCGGAAACTCCTTCACTCAAGACAAAGTGACCCAAGTACTCGATCTTACATGCCGTGAAAGAACACTTGGCACGTTTAACAAAGCAACCGTGCTGCTGCATTACCTCGAAGACGGTTTTGAGATGGACCACATGCTCGGACCATGAAGCACTGTATACTAATATGTCATCAAAAAAAAAAAAAAAAAAAACACGCACACACACACACAAATTTTTAAAAAAGGGCGAAAAAGATCGTTCATGACGCTCTGAAATGTCAAAAGAGCATTAGTAAGTCCGAACGGCATGACCGTAGACTCAAAGTGGCCCGAATGTGTGCGGGAAGCTATATTATGCATGTTCCGTGGGGCCATCTTTTTTTCCCAATATCCAGAATGGAGGTCGAGTTTCGAAAAAAAAATTGAACCACCAAGATCGTCAAGTAGTTCCTCAATAATTTGGATCGGAAACTTGTTCTTAACGTTCATCTTTGTAAGTGCTCAATAATCCACACACAACAGCCATGAACCGTCTTTCTTCTTCACTAACATAATCTGTGAAGCAAAGGGCGAAGAACTATTCTGAATCACCCCTGAATGGAGCATCTCTTGAGTTGACTTTTCAATGACATCTTTTTGAAAAGTTGGGTAGCGATGTGGGCACAGGTTCACAAGGTTGCTGCCCTCTTTTAGAGTAATATGATGATCAAATCCGGGCCTAAAGGTAGGTAAATGCTTGGGCTCTTTAATTAAAGCATCAAACTCTTGGAATAATGAACTTAACTCTTCACCCGGTTCACCCGCTGCACTAGTGGACAACTGCAGAGCAAAATAGTGCTATTCGGACGCTGAATTAGGACCTTGAACACTGTTTTCAGCAGCATAATTTACCTGAACAGCAAAAAGGGACGCTGCAACGTCTTGTAAATGGCTCAAAGTTGATTCCGACACTATTTTAAGCTATTCCTTGTGTGTGCCACGCAAATTAACCACACAACTGTGCCAAACAAAGTCCATAACAAGCTCCTTAAAGTTGCATTGCACCTTTCCTAAGGTTTGGAGCCATTGTATTCCCAAAACCATGTGACATCCTGAAAGTGGGATGACAAGAAAATCGGATACAAAATTTATGTTTGTCCTCCGCCATTGAAAATTTTGGCACAACCCCATACACAACAACTGCTTGCCATCCGCCACGGTTACAGACGGTTTATACGAAGCATCCACCTAACACTTCAATTGTTGAACCAAATCCAAGTCAATAAAATTGTGGGTGCTCTCACTATCGATAAGAATACTAATGAATCGCTTTTTATAGAAGCCGCAGACTCTTTTAATTTGACATTGTACGATCCCTTCAAGAGAATGTATTTAAATGTGTGGATCCGGGTCGAGATTGGGCTCGGGAGTTGTCTCGGTTTCACCATCTATAGGGCCACTCTCTTCATCATCTGCTTCAATCAAATACACCTGAAACCTCTTCTTCATCGGACAATAATGACCCAGACTAAAATGCTCATGATAATAGAAAAAAAGATTCTTAGCTCAATGCACTTCCACCTCCCTCCTATAAGGGTTCTTTATGTGGGTGTTGGATGCGTTTGAGCTTTGGGGCTGTTGGGTTGTAATAGGGCTAGGCAGGGTTGGGGGCATTTTATTAGAGCATTAAACGAGCTAGGATAGACCAAGCTAACTGGTGTGGGAAGGATGGGGGCCATTTTGTTAGGGTTTCTTCCAACTAACCGTGCTAGATGAGCGCAATTTGGCCCCATAATCATGCCAACTCTATCGCTTCTTTTTGGTTAGTGGGCTTAAACATTCTTACCCACCCAGATAACTCCACTTTTCAATCCTCCCAAAAACATACTAAGGCATTGCGCTTCATTCAACCCACATCGGCCAACAAGCAATTCAAAATTATTCAATTACTCACTCAACGCACCCGTATGCTTTAATTGACTCAATTCAGCTGAAGGATCATCATTTCTCTCCGCAAATCGACCACTGATATGTTTAGCATAAGCATTCCACGGAACAATACTACCTTGTGGCCACGCACACACATACGCACAGTGCCATGCAAGCGCATCCCCTTCAAGGGCAACACTAGCAAGCTTAACCTTACACTCTTCAGGAGTTCTATCCATACTAAAGTATCCCTCACATTTAAACAACCAGTCTCTAACATCCATACCATCAAAATTAGGGAAATCAATTTTAGTAAAGCACGTAGGGAAGTGATAGTTACCATTTTCGACCTCAATAGTGTCGGGGAGGATCGTCTCGGTTTGCGATTGAGAAGTCTGTCCGTTGGATACTGTCGGGAATCCCACCCCACCTTCCAAAGTCTAAGATGCTGGTGTTGGTACATGGTCAGGGGCCCGAGTACCACATTCCCTGATTGATGCTTGTAACCCGCCATAATGTTAGCCATTGAGCCCATTTGATTCGACAAATCTTGAATCGACCGGTGCATTTCTTCCATGGTTTGACTATTCCGAGTAATCCAAGATTCTAGTGCATCTTATCGATCGGAAAACACAGTTATCATCTCCTCTGCCACTATTGAATCTCGTAGCCCCTCCTTTTGTAGGGTGAAGGTAGTCCTCATACCCTCTTCCATTTCAAGAAAAGTTGCTCAGGAGAGCGTGTTGTCAGCCATTGATGTTCAACTCCGAGGAATGGTAGGCTCTGATACCAATTGATGCAATCGGATCTCAACCACTCAAACCAACCAAGTCAATCCACAAAAAAAGACAAATAATAGAGCAAACAACTCGAGTATGGTATCTGTATTTCACTATATGTGTGGATTTACTAGTATAAAGTATGAAATATAGTAAAAGAGAGCTAGGGTATAGCTAAAGGAAGAAGGAAAAGAAGATAGAGGGGGCGACTGGGGGGGGGGGGGGGGGGGGGGGGGGGGGGGGGGGGGGGGGGGGGGGGGGGGAGAGGACAGCAAAATTATTTTTGGGCAAAAAATCAGACACTCTTTCCTAACCTAATCCCTAAATCTATACTATATTATTCTCGCTAAATATGCTTAATTAAACTGAGCAAAACCATATTTATAACCATACTCATCCTACTAATTGATAGGTGCTAACGTGTCCCGAGTGGCTAATGTGGCACCAACTATCGTATCAGGGGCTATTATATCTATATCAAATTTTTACTTCCTGCATACCAAACATCGCCCTAACCATTTGTGTGTGTGTGTGTGTGTGTGTGTTTTTTTTTTTTTTGGGCCATGTGATTAGCTGATTTTCATTTTTTTTTTATTTAAGATAATAGCTAGTTCATCTAAGCACACAATTCTCTAAGTGTCAGTTAATTTGGCTAGTAAAGTCTTTAGAAGTGGTACATGAGATCCGTAGTCGAATCTTGCCGCGATGATGGGTGAGAGGCGCCTGTCCTTGTGCAATTCAATTGATTTCTTATAAGAAAAATCACAATTCTAGGCTTTTTTCCCCCCTAATTTTCTAATTGCCCATTCGAGTTAATAAGATTGACATTTCCATATAAGGCAAAGTTTTTCATTGCTTCGTACTACAGTAAGACCATATTGAATGCTATCACTTTTTTTTTTTTGATAATTAAGAAGAGAAAATTCTGAATAGTACAGTGAGATAGGCTCATAGTAGCAAACAAAACAATACATACGGAAGAAAGAAAGTGATGCAGCCCCGCCTCCTCTAGCAGATAGCTTGGTGGCAATGTTTTGAGTTGGCGGCTATGGGAATGCAGAGGTTGAAGATCTGGCTGATTCGGCTACATTTTGGTAGCTATGGTAATACACGACAAGAGATGGGTTGGTGGATACGATGGTACGCGGCACATAGATTGAACGCGGTGAAGATAGAGTTTGACTAGCGGTGAAGACAGAGTTTGACTTAAATTAGGATTAGTTTAAATTTCAAATTTATCCTTTATCCTTTATATTTATATTTATCTCTTAGTATTTTATTTTAGTTCAAAAAGCTCCTCTATAAATACAAGAGGAATAAGGTTATTTTGATCATTCAAGTTCTATATTATTTTTATGAGTTATTTGATTTTTTCTATTCTCAACTGTGAGAATTAAAATTGCTTCTATGTTTCCTCTTTATTTTATTGATTATTAATAAAGTTAAGGGAAGGCTGTTGAATCCTTCTCATTTCCCTAATTCCCTCTTTACGCGCTGCATCAGTTGGTATCAGAGCTTAGAACGGTTTATGTGATGGCCCATGGGTGACAGAGATATGCTGTCGTCAAAGACGTTTCTAATCGTGACCATCAAAGGCAGACTGGGAGGAGATTAGAGGACTTGGAAGAGAGATTCCAGTTAATTAAGAGTTGCTTGAACTGGGGGCAACCCAACCCTAACTCCCGCCAACACTGGGTGATGAAGAAGAGGAGAAGGACGAAAGCTTCCAGAATCCATTCCTGGATGCTGAGCTACCGGAGCCTAGACCGAGGAGACATCGGTCAAAGACCGGAAACACAAACGTTTATGAACGGAGGTGGGAATTCAGTCTCCGCGATGAATTTTCGGAGCTTGAAGAAGAAGGCGTTACAGTGGCAGAAGAGACTTAGGACGAGTTGGGGTCACTAGGTGAAGAGGAGGTAGCGAGTGATAAGGGTGGCTAGGCATGGGCCAGGCAAGTTGGCTTCACACCTGAAAAAGTAGAAGGGGATGAATGGCTTCGACAAAACATTTTTCAGACAACATACATGATTGGCGAGAGGGTATGCCGCCTAGTCATCGACTCCGGGAGTTGTGAGAATGCCATCTCCGAAGAAGTCATCTAGAAGCTAGACTTGAAGACGGAGGAGAATCCGAACTCTTACAAGATGTCATGGCTCGAGAGAGGAGACCAGGTAACCGTGTCTAAATGTTGCGTGGTGAATTTTTCAATTGGGTCTAATTATAGAGACGGTGTGCGGTGTGACGGCGTCACCATGGACGCTTGCCACCTATTGTTGGTAACTTGTAATCGAGTAGCTTGCTACTATAGATGGGCAAATAAGTTATTATTCAAGTAATAAGCCCAGTTAAGCCAACATGATTTGTCCACGTGCATTGCCTCGATTCGCCCACTTACACTTGTCGTTATATATTTATAATATAGGGGGTAGCTTGTTAGACAAGTAATGTACATAGATTAGCTAATTATAAAAGGACAGAAGGTTATATCCATTTTGGGTCACATGCCAGATGCCTACCCACTCAGCACTTACTCGCCCAATACTTACACGCTTAGTACTTATACCCTTAGTTTTATGAATACAATGAGTAGATAATTAACATATATAAATATTGTATTAATGAAACTAGACTTAAATTCGAAAACCGAGCCCCAAAAACCAAATAAATGGATCGATACACATGTCACCCCCTAGTTGGGCCACCCTCCCCCATGTGTCAAGGGGAGGGTGGGATCATGGTTATTAAACTTATTATCCAAATCTTAGAATCTTATGATTCTACAATCCTACAATGGTCGATCCATCTAGATCCTAAGTAGAATCATAATTTTGCAGAATCTTAGGATCCATTGATATTAAACAAAACTAATGGAAAGGATCATAATACGATTTTATGATTCTACCTATTTGACTTCGATTCTATTATGCACACATAAAAAGTTCAAAAGTAAAAATTTCAAGCATATATATTATAAATGAACATACTTTCTTACCCTGTGGTAAATGAAAGTTAAATTAAAATTTTTATATATATTCTCATTAAACTTAAATTAAGCTTAGTTTTAAGTTATAACCGTATAAAGTTTGATTAGCAACATCTATGTTATATTATAGTGTATTGTCATATTTGATTACATTTCTTAATAATACATATCCTTGTAAGTTGAGGCCTTATACAATACTTTGTAAATTATGCAGCAGATTTAATATCGACAATATTTATAACATATATGTAGTAAATTTCAAAGAACTAGCTTTCCCTAAAAGCTTAAGCTAATGGCTAAAGGCCCAACATTGACTTTATGCTCTAATATGCCTCTCACGCAAATGCTCATTAGGCTTGAATGTGACTATTGCACGGGCTCACCTCATACCTTATACTTAAGTTAAGTTAATATTGAAATTGAGGTTATTAGGATTTGAACTAGTGACCTTTTCGTCATTAAGACTCTGATATCATGTCAAAGAATCAACTTTTTCAGAACGGTTAAGTTGGTGGGCGGGGAAAGGCAGGAAACAAGAGGAGGGGAGGAGGAGACAGGATGGCATGGGTATGATGGCATGATGATGGGAGGAGGAGGAGGATGATGGGATGATGCGGATAATGATGGGATGACGATGATGATGATGCCATACTCCTTAACTTTATTATTTTGCAATTTCCACTCATCTCGAGCTAAGTATTTTATACTTATTTTACCTACTGTTAAATAAAGTTCATGTTAGCCTATTCACTTTATTAGCCTGCTACAGGCCTAACTGGCCAATTATTATTTGCCTACTACAGGCCTAACTAGCCAATTATTATTAGCCTAATACAGGCCTAACTAGCAAATTATTATCAATCTGCTAAAGGCCTAACTAGCCAATTATTATTAGCCTACTCCAGGCCTAATAGCCAATTATTATTAGCCTACTGCGGGTCTAGTTATCCAGTTATGTATTTATTTCATCTGTCTAATATACTCTTAAAAGGACTTTGGGCCAATATTAAACTAGCCCTTCTAGGGGTTTGAACCTGGTATTTCAATATATTTATCATATTAATTTGTCGATTCGTCATTACTATATTTATTTATTACCTATCTTTATTATTATTTAATGATATTAATACTGACTTGAGTGTCGGAGGGGTCTCCTGTGGGTTACCCCTCGGGCCCCTCTAACAGTTCATTTGATCTTGTAGGGAATATCAAGTCGGGCGCGCAACTAGAGCTTGAGTTCAACCCATCCTAACTGACCCCACCTCATATAGAACTCCACAGTGATGGATAAGCACACTGACCAAATTCATCACAAACATAATTGGTATCGTCTGTGGGTAGGATTACAAGCGCACACTTGGCTCAACGTTTCTTGTAAGGCTAAAATGTCTTAAGGGTCAAGCAAGTTAATTTTTGGTATTTTTCGGATTCCTTGGCCCTCTCTATGAAGGCCTACCTAAATGAAAACCCATAAAGGAAGCTCGATTGAACAAGTTTAAGTGTGGTTGTATGCTTTGCGCCCCTTTTTTTGTTTTTTCATTTGGGTAAAAGTTTCGAAAAGTTATGATAATCACCTAGGACTCCTTAAGAGTTTCGGTTTGATATAAAATTCAATCCGTAACTCTTCACGGATTGAAATTTATGCCCATTTAAAGTTATAGGATACTTAATTAAAAATAAAAAAAATAAAAGTGAAGTAAATAAAAAACAAGCTTTGACTGGCACTCTGGCACTTTGGTTGTCCTTTTCATCTTATTCAGTGGTAACACCCAGCACCACCCATCACAAAAACAACACCATCGCTGCTGTCAGCGCCATCTTAGCTCGCCCCAAGTAGGCTCGCATGATACCTTGCTCGCCTAAACCACGACTCGCCTTAATCCTTGACCTACCTCGACCAGTGGTCTACCATGATCTGTGATCTAGTGTGACCTGTTGACCACCGTGCTCCAGTGACGACCATTTTCAACATCCACGCAAGGCTTCATCTCAGACCACCACGTGAAACTCCATCCACCACTGCCGGAATTTTGCACCACCACAACCACCGATGCACCGACTGTCACCAGTCAGTCACCACCTACCATGGTTAAATAACTCAAACTCTTTCTCTCACCTTCACACCCTCATTTGGGTCAATTTTTATTAGAATCGTTGCCTTAATCAACTCTAAAAGAGTCAATTTTTATTAATTCTTTGTTTAATTCAAACCTAAAAGGGTCAATCTCTATTACAATATTTGCGTAATTCGACCCTAAGAGGTCAATTTTTCAGTACAATCTTAGTTTAACCTAAACCTAGGGTGTTAATTCTCATTACAATCTCTACTTCACCCAACCCTAATTTGGGTCAATTTCTACTCCAACATTAATCTAATTCAACAATAAAGGGTTAGTTTTGGTCACAATACCAATATTAGTTCAACCTTGATTGAGCAAATTTTCGTAGCAATCTCTATTCAACTTGACTTTAATGGGATCAGTTCCTGTCATAATCTCAAGTTGATTTAATTCTCATGACAAGCCCAATATAGTTCAGTCTTCACTGAACCAATTTTCGTTACAATCTTCGTTCGGTTAAACCTTGATCAAATCTTTGACATTATGATCATAAGTTTGATTTAACCCTAAATGGGTTAGTTTTCAACTCTGTTTGTATTCAAATCAACCATAAAAGAATCAATTTTCGTTATAATAATTGATTTAATTTGGTCTGGATTTGACCATTTTTTGCTATAATCTCAGCTTAGTTCAACTTTGTATGAACAAATTCTCATTGTAGCACTTGTTCAATTCAACCCTTTTAGAACTAATCCTTGTTATAATCTTGGTTTAACTCAACCTTCATGAAGAAATTCTCGTTATAAGATCTGCTTAATTCTACCCTGTTTGGACTGAATCCTGCTACCATCTCATTTTAGTTCGACCCTACTTGAACTAAGTATTCATAAGAATTTCAGTTTAATTCTTTCCTTATTAAACCAATTTCACCTTAATTTCGGTAGATTTTAGTTACAATCCCATGTCAAGTAAATCTCCACATTGGTCAGTTTTCATTTCAATCCTAAGATTGACTTGGGTCATAATCTCAATTCAACTAAATCTTGTTTTGATTTAGTCTTCATTATAACTCATGTTGAACCAATTCTCAGTTGACTAAGTTATAATCGAGTTTATTCTTCCTACATTTAATTCTTATCAAATCAAGTTCGGATCAAAACAACTTTACCCATTTGTTCAGATAATAGCAAAAGTCATTCATCACATATGTGATCCTAGCTGTGAATATGATTTGCCATAATTTCTTTTATCTTTGATGATCGCATTTGAATCTCTCTCAAGTTCTTATTGAGATTAAGACTTTTTCAACTGTTATTTCACAATATAGCTCTAATAGACCGTCTATCCTAGTAGTATACTAAGCTATTATACAAAGTTAAAAGTTACTTGCCTTTTATTCTGAGAATCTCAATTACACAGTTTTCTCTCAGTCAGCTCTCAGTCAGTCACAAGTAACTAAAATCCTTTGAACACTCTACCAAAAATGAATAAAATAATAATTTTCTTTGATTAAGCACTTTCAAATTAAAAGTTCATTGGGTGATATTGTCTACTAAAAACTACAGCTTCTTTCTATATATATTATCTCTGTTATCCACTTCCATTAAATGCTAAAAATCACACACAAATTATATGTGGAATTTGTTGTGAAAGTATTCGTATCACTTGCCTGTCATAAATATCACACATATCTGAACTTCTCTTGTTATAGATCAACTGATAAAATTATAACGCATCAACTTAAATTATTGTAATCTCAACGGCAACCCTCGCGCCAACGCCATTTCAAATCAAACCCCAAAGAGTTAATCTTTGCTACATTCCACTCTAGTTGTTTCTTGTTTGAGCCAACTTTCGTTGCAATTCCATTCTAATCAAACTCTACCTGAACAGCCACGACTATAAGTAAACGAATTGAAAGTTACAATTTCCAGTGCATAAGGTCTAAATTGGCTAATGTCAAAGCCATACTTCATTTTGAATAAATATTATTAATTTATCTAGTCCAAAATACATCAGCTTTAGTTATAAAATTGATTCCTATTAACCTGGTCAATATTAGGGGATTTTAGTTTACAAACATAGTTGAAGTTATAGGCCATGCTTAAGTTCTGGCACTGTCCTTGCAATACACTAGGAAAGCTTGTTGTCGTTCATTGATCACCATACTAAATGGATAACCTACCCCTCCATAGTGTATCTCCTCTACGAGGGAATCAACACACTCTCTAATTGTGCCATTGGAATGCTGTTTGTGCATTGCAGCGCCAACACCTAACTGTGATAGTGCTGAATTATTGATGCAAAGGAGACCGAATCAATGACATAAAGGCATTTTGGTTGGTTCATCTTTCATAATTTGATGAGCAATAGCATAAAATACTATAAAACTCAAACAACTTATACTCCCTATAAGAACCATAATATAGATTTTGCAGCCTCTCCTATACCATACAGGCATACCCAACATCGTGACGACAAACTATAATAATTCCATTAATCTAACCAACAAAAGAAGTGGGCAGGCCTTAAGATGATCCTAGACTAAGCAAAACATTTTAAATAGGTGCAACAACCCTCAGGCGTGCAATCAGGCACTCTGCATTATCATATAAATCACTAGCAGTAATCGTTGCCTGTTTATAATATTCAGACACAATTTAACAACAACACTTCAATTCACTTTCCAGTGTAAGCTCTCTTAGCTCAATGGTTCCATTAAACGGACCTCCAAATGATGTATTCTATTGAGTCATAGGACGCTTGCCCATTGCAAAGTTAACTCTTGCACTTTCTAAAGGCTTCTGTTGGTTGATAAATTCGACTAGAAGTGGGCTTTCATGAATTAAGGGAAAAAGCAGAAGGTCCAAAAGAATGCATGTACTTCAAACTAGGACTAGTAGTAGTAGGGGAACTTGTATTGGTCAATTTAGTTCAACACTATTTGAACTAACTCTCATTACAAGCCTTGTTTAACTCAGCTTCGTTAAACAAATTTTCATTACAATTTTGACCAATATTCGCTCCAATTTCTATTCAACTGAAGTCAGTTCTCATCACAATCCTAAACTACTTGAATCCTAATATTCGAACAAATTATGTTCATTAACTAGCATGAAAGCCTGTCTATACTTGTCAGCCACTACATCGAGTGACCAAGTTCACTATACTATATCTTTCATAAGGAACTGAACCTCAGTACATCCTTACTCGTAAATTGTCGAGTTAGCAATTAAACGAAACAATTCTAAAGTTAAGGGTATTAAAGGAGTTAAGTCATCAACCATATCTTTCATAATTCCAAAATACACAATGAACACAATCCAACACCGAAACACAAGTGCAAATCAAAAAGTACATATAAGCACATAAAAGCACTTATAACAAGATGGCAAAATTACATGATTCATTCCAAGGACTTTGTTTCGGCACATTAGAGATCTCATAACTTCCTTAGAATTCACAAGACATGTCATTTGTCTCTCTCCATCCATGACTAATCCAATTACTCCGTGAATTTCTTATTGGCATATGCATCTACAAAGAAAACCCCAAAGCAAACAATTCATCCAAAGGGCACTCAATATGCTGTTATGACACAAGCTACTCATCATGTGCTAGTGTGGCAAATTTTCGCCTACAAAACACTAGCAAGGGCTATTTACTCAAAAAGATGGAATCTCACCATACTTAACTTATTTCATAAGCTACAAGGTGTCACTATCTCTTGAAATCAGACGTGGCTATGTGCTATATACTTTTTGGGAGATACTTTTCAACCTAGCTAAATCAAGTCAAATCAAAAGTAAAAAATGCATCCGAGTCAAAAATTGTTTCATAAATATTGGGAGCTAGAAAACTTTGCCTATCCATGGTGGTGTACAAATCCATTTATGACTGGGAGAATTTGTCCCTGCTCACAATCCGAACTTTATTTCAGCGATGGTGAAAGTCCATTTAGGATTGGGGGATGTCGTCCCTGCTCGCAGTCCGAACTTCATTTCGATAGTGGTACAAATCCATTTAGGACTAGGGGACTTCATCCCTATTCACAGTCCGAACTTAATTTCAACAGTGGTACAAACCCTTCTAGGACTAGGGGAGTACGCCCCAATTAATAACTTATATTTTCTCGTCCTAACAGCGTTAGTCACTTTCAGGTAAGAGAACTTCCCCTAAGTTATTTCTTTATTATAGTGATTAGGACTGGGGGACTTTATCCCGATTCCCAATTTCGCCTTCTTCACCTTGATGGCAAAAATCATTTTTCATGACTATGAGACTTAACCCCCAGGACACAGGCTAGGTATTACCTCTGTTACAAATGGTAAAGCACTCCAAAATCAAAAAGCTTCACAATCAGCAATGGTTAAAAGTACATTCTTCTCACGCAATACAAAGCAAGTAAAAGCAATCACAAATCCAAGAATTGCCCATTCGTAAGAGGCAATCCCTTTCAAAGCTAGTGAACTTCGTCCTCAATCGTGCTGCGTTATACAACATTATTGTGTATTTGGAAGACTTCGCTGCTCGTTATAAATCAAACTATAATTGTCAAACTTGGTTGCCTCTCAGAACTTAACAAAATACTTCTAATATGACAATCCAAAATAAGTCGCGTTTCTTATTACGCCTGAGCAGCTTACACTCCCATCAACCTTCTACTAAGCTATCTAATACCACAACTGGTCAACAACTTAATAAGGGCAATGTGAGGCATTATCTTTATCTTCTTAGCCACCATTATAATTCTATACATACAAGCTTTATTACCCCTAAGGAATCAGACTACGATTACAAAACTCAAAGACTTGTCGACACCCGGTAAACTATTTCTAAGAAGAAGGTCCAACATGAACCATAGTTGTCACTGTGCTTGAACAATCCACACCTCAATTAACTCTTTGTTAGTTGAGTACTACTATTGGTCAATAACCAAAGAAAAACAATACAAGAGGTCGCTTTTATCTGCCTGACTCTAGACATTATTAACCACCCACTCAAGAAGAAGACTCACAAGTTAGTGATGTATAAACATAAAATGATAACTCAATAATAAAAAATCCTTCAGGGTGTGGCAGTCTGAACAAGAAGTTTGGAATGACATGAGCTAGTTCAATATCCATAATAACCTGCATCAAGATGGTTTTGGACTTTCTTACAGTCCACTTTAAACTCCGGCCGTAGCCTATTCAGTCTAGCAATAAGTGCTTTTTAGCAATAAGTGCCATGGCAAGAAGATATTGAGGGCGGGTCATTATTAAGCTGCTCATTAGACATAAGTGCTTCAAAAGTTGGCAATAGCCTATACAATGAATCACATCCTTCAGGCAATAGTCGACTGTAAAATGTATTATATGAATACTGTTAATCACTATTTGTGCGGTTGTTTATTTGCAACCACTAAATAGGAGATATACCAAGTTCACCAGTACATAGATGAATGCCAGAGGTAAACCAATGCGAACCAAGGACATCCTTTGAAAATAATATGCCATATGCTTGATTCACTTTTTGCTTAGCATATAACAACCCTCAAGATGTGATAATTCTAGCACCCTGTCTTTACTTTGACATATATCCCCTAATATACTTATTATCAAACAAGAATACAGCCCTGTGTAGTTTTACTATTTTGATTATGCTTGCCACTTTCACTATATCTAGATATTTGATACATAACACTCAACAATTATTAAAGTGCGTATTCATCACCATGGTCCGCCCTGGTGCAACCACCCGCAATGGGTGCAAAACTCATCACCATGGTCCGCCCTGGTGCAACCACCCACAGTGGGTGCAAAACTCATCACCGTGGCTCACCCTGGTTCAACCACCTACAGCGGGTACAAAACTCATTACCGTGGTTTGCCCTAGTCCAACCACCCACAGCGGGTGCAAAACTTACCACCATGGTCTGCCCTGGTGCAAAACTCACCACCATTGTCCCACCCTGGTACAACCATTCGCAGTGGATACAAAACTTATCACCATGGTCTGTCCTGGTACAACCACCTGCAACGAGTGCAAAACTCATCATGATCCACCTGAGAGTTACCTAGGATGGTACATCGAGCATAATTATTTATTTTTCATTTAATGAATGTGACTTACAGTTTGTTACATAGGATTTGCATGTTTAAAAGATATGCCAATCCCCATGACATAAGCTCTATGCTTATAAGACGGTTACATCAATAACATGCTAATTCCCATCGGACTTGTATTACGTATTAAAATGCCAAAGCATACTCACAATGTTAACTTCACCAAGGTATATAACATACGGTTTACTTGGACATGTAATGCAACATACGAGACACCTTAATCTTGTCCAAGCATGTTACATCTAGAGGCTGAATCACCATGAATGCTTAATACGATAAAGGAGCAAAATGCTTAAACGCTCTAAGGATTCAGAGTCCCAGATTCCTTTAAATATTCCGGTATAAATGAAAACTGCTCCATTCAAACAAACACAATGATAAAATGTTCTATTAAGATCCACGATTAGACTGAATGCCCTATTATGGTTCATGATAGGCCACGCACCCAGTTATAAATCATGATTACCTGAACATTGTATTAAGTGTCAAGTACCCTGTTGCACGTTCTATTTAGGTCATACACTCCATTAGTTTCGAGTAAAATCAAAATACACATGAACAACAACTACGAAGGTCCAAAATAGAATATTGAACACCTTCATAGCTCAAGAAAACATGATAAAATGGCAAGCTAAGAGTTGTACAGGTTTATTACTTCGTGACTGAATGTGGAATGACTGAAGTTCGCTCAGGAAGTAGAGGGACTAGTATGTTGGTAACTTGTAATTGAGCAACTTGCTACCGTAGATGGGAAAATAAGTTATTATTCGGTATTTATAACTATATCTCCAAAATCATACAATTCGCTCACTTGCACTGCCTCGATTTGTCCACTTACACTTGTCCTTATATATTTATAATATAGGGGGTAGCTTGCTAGATAAGTAATTCACATAGATTGGCTAATTATAAAAGGACTGAAGGTTATACCCATTTTGGGTCGCGTGCCAGATGCCTACCCGCTATACCCTTCGTTTTACGAATACAATGAGTAGATAATTAACGTATATAAATTAAGTAGTAATAAAACTAGACTTAGATTAGAAAACTGAACCCCAAAAAATCGAATAAACGAAACGTTATTTAAAGGTGTGACACGTGTCACTCCCTATTTGAGTCACCCCTTCCCCATGTATCAAGGCGAGGGTGGGATAACGATGAAAAGGGGGGGGGGGGGGGGGGGGGGGGGGGGGGGGGGGGGGGTGGCATGATGATGATGATGATGATCTCATACTTCTTATTCTTATTATTTTGGGATTTCTACTCATATAGAGCCAAGTATTTTATGCTTATTTTACCTACTATTAAATAAAGTTTATGTTAGTCCGTTTACTTTATTAGCCTACTATAGGCCTAACTGGCCAATTATTATTAGCCTATTACATGACTAACTAGCCAATTATTATTAGCCTACTACAGGCTTAACTAGCCAATTATTATTAGCCTACTACAGGCCTAACTAGCCAATTATTTTTAGCAAGCCCAACTAGACAATTATTTTTAGGCTACTACAGGCACTACAAAAAAAGTGATCAATAGTAATAAACTAAAAAAATTTTGGTTACGATTGAATTACCAATAACAACATAAAATTTCTTTTGTTGCAAATGGAAAGTCTCATATACAGCTGACCTCTTTTGTAACAAAAAAATCAGTCTGTTGGTATTGTATATGGAATCACCAACAATACACTTGTGTTTGTTGGTAAAGATATTTTAATGAAAAAATTTTCATATCTCATAAGCTAAGAAAAGAATTTTCACTTCCATCTAATATTATGTTTAAAAAAATAAAAAATAATTTGTAAAAGACACATAGATAATTCAATTATATTATTTTTTTGTACTCTAAATACATTACATAAACTTAAAATTGGTAAGAATTCAAAATTTTATGTTAATTCACAAAATTTTCGGTGAAAAACTTCCTGCCAATGTTCTAAATTTTGGATAAAAAAATCCCACCAAAAATAATTAACATTCTATTATAATATTTTAATTAAAATTTTATAATATTTTTTTGTCCTTCACTCTCAAACCCCAACCCTAGCACTCACCCTCTCTCTTGTTCTCTCTCTCTCGCTCGTCCTTCGCATGCCCTAACCCTAGCACTCACCCTCTCGCTCGTTCTCTCTCTCTCTCGCTCGTCCTTGAACTACTCTGTCGCTCGCCCTAACCCCGGCATGCTCTCTCTCTCGTACGTTCTCCTCCCTCCCGCTCTGGCTCAGTGTCTCTTTCTGTGAAGGTATCAATTTCAGGATTTAATTTCCTTTGTAATGTAGTTTGATTTGCAGTTAATTGAGCAATTAAAATAAGTTTACATTGTTTAATGTAAGATTATAGTCAATTTGTTAAGATTTGAATAGTTTAACGTACACTTACCCATTGTGTTAATGTTTGGTGTAGTGTTAGTTTTGATGCATGATGCCATGATTAGTTTGCTCAATTTTCACTTGATTTTGGGAAAATATGAACTAAGTATATAGGTTTTAAGCTATTTCTTTTGTTAAATGTAGATTTCAATGAGTTCTAGTGCATCAGATTATAATGTTAGATGCTTCATGGTGATTAGTTGTGTTTATGTCATGCTTTTTAGCATTTGATTTGTTTCGATGTTTGTGTAGTGAATTTGAGTTGTTGATTCAGATTATAGTTAGCAAAATATGAATTCATGGAATTTGAGTCTAGTAACAAATCTTACATTGTATCTATGGTTAATAAGAGATTATGTGAGTAATTTCACTAATATTCTATCCTATTTTAATGATATTTATACATTTTAAGTGTAGGAATTTGTCCACATGGATGTGTTTAAAAATAAAGCTTGGGTGACAAGCTCACGAGTTTCACTTGAATTTCGCGAGGGTGTGGAAGCATTTGTTACTGATGCACTTGTTACTGATGCACTTGCTATTGTCGGTGTAGATGAGTCAATACCTTGCCCATGTAAGACTTGTGCAAATTGATATGAGTTGGACATAGATAGAGTGAAACTTCACCTTACACTTAAAGGCATGGATGATAATTATACACGTAGCAAGTGGTATCTCCATGGGGAGGTGGAGTATCCCGAGCTAAATATTTTGCTAGTGAGATGGATACTTCTGATGAATTGTCAGATGATGGTATGTATAAAATGTTAGAAGATGCTTACATAGTCCTAATTTGAGTGAATCATAAGAACCACCTAAAAAGGGACGCAATGTTGAGGCTGAAGAGTTATATAAACTCATAGAAGATGCAGATACACCTTTGTACCCTGGATGTGATGAATTTATAAAGCTCTCACTTATTGCTGAATTATGTCAGCTTAAATGCTTACATGGAGTGACTAATGCTAGATTTGATGCTTTTCTAAAGATTTTTAAAAGAGCTCTTCCAAAAAGTGAGACACTGCTGGACTCTTTTTTATAAAACAAAAAGCATAATTAGAAAGTTGGATCTTGGCTACAAAAAGATAGATGCTTGCCCCAACGATTGTGTGCTATTTTGGAAGGAGTTGAAAGATGGAGACACATGTCCTGTTTGTGGTTCATCAAGATGGAAAACTATAAATGGTGGGGCTGTGGTGTCACTAGTTAACGGTGCTAAAGTTCTTAGCAAAGTTCTTCGCCATTTTCCATTGATACCCAGACTGAAAAGGATGTTCATGTCATCCAAAACAGTTGAATACATGAGATGGCATGCAGATGCGCGCACAAAAGATGGTAAGCTTAGGCATCCAGGGGACACTGTGACTTAGAAATATTTGGATGAATGTTACCCTAATTTCTCTTCAGACCCACGCAATGTTAGGTTTGGTCTATCAAGTGATGGGTTCAATCCATTTGGGATAATGGGTACACAATATAGTATATGGACGGTTGTTCTGATGATGTATAACTTATCCCCATGGATGTGTATGAAGCAAGAGTACTTTCTGATCTCTTTGCTCATACCTGGGCCCAAGGCACCAGGCAATGATATTGTTGTTTACCTACAACCTTTGATCCAGGAATTAAGTGAGTTATGGGAGATTGGCGTGGAGAGTTATGATGCCTTGAAGAATGAGACTTTCTCATTGCAAGGTGCATTGTTGTGGACAATCAATGACTTTCCGACTTATGGTAATTTATCTGGGTATAGGGTTAAAGGAAAATTTGCATGTCCCCATTGTAACATAGATACATGTTCTCATTACTCAAAAAAGAGTAGGAAATTATGTTATCAGGAACATCGACGCTTTCTTAGCGATGATCATAAATATCGTAGTAATAGAAACTCATTTAATGGAACCAGTGAAAGGAGGCATGCTCCAAAATTAAGATCAAGGTCAGAGTTGTTGGAACAGATGGTAGGGTTAAATGTGACTCGAGGTAAGGGTCTTACATTTCAACAAAAAGAAGAAGAGAAGTGCAGAGAAATTTGGACCTTGGAAGAAGAAGAGCATTTTCTTCCGCTTTCATATTGGGAACATCTACTAATATGACATAATTTGGATGTTATGCATATTGAGAAAAATATCTCTAAAAGTTTGATCGAGACTCTTTTTGATATTGAAGGAAAAACAAAAGATACGTTACAATCACCCCTTGACCTTCAGGATATGAATATTTGGAAGCATCTTCACCCAAAAGTAGAAAGAGGAAGGATAATTTTTACCTCCATCATGCTTTACATTAAGTGCTGAAGAGAAGAAGGAACTTATGAATGTGTTGGCTAGAATTAAGGTCCCTGATGGATATGCATCCAACATTCCGCGATGTGTGCACGTGAAGGAACTTAAGATATATGGATTGAAAAGCCATGATCATCATATTCTGATGCAACAGTTATTGCCATTAGCGGTGCGAAAAATGAAAAATAAGGAGGCCAGTTGGATAATAATTGAGCTATGCAATTGTTTAAGAGAGTTATGCTCAAAAGTGGCAACGCAACATGAGTTTCAGTGCTTATAAGATCGCATGAAGATAGGTCTTTGCGATCTTGAACAAATATTGCCCCCTTCCTTCTTTGATATAATGGTGCACCTAGCCATTCATTTGGCATATGAGGCAAAGTTTTCCGGCATGGTACATTTTCAGTAGATGTATCCAATAGAGAGATATGTCTTTTTAATTTTATAGTGTTTAAAATAATCAACACTTACTTTTCGAATCATGTATTATTAATTACTTAGTATGTGTTGTTCTAGGTTTCTACATAGGCATAAAGATTATGTGGGTAATAGAAGTCGGCCTGAAGGATCTATTGCCGAAGGATACCTTGCAGAAGAGTGTTTAAGTTTTTGCTCGAGGTATTTATATAGTGTTGAGACAAGAGAGACTCGTTCAAAGAGAAATAAAGATTTAGATAATGGTGAAGTGCGTAAAGAATTATCAATATTCTCCCTCAAAAGTCGTTACACATCTAAGAAGGATGTAGTTGCTTCTGACGAATTGAGAGGAGAAGCGCATAGGTTTTTTTTTTTTTTTTTTTTTTTTGTTCAATTGTGATGAAATCCACATCTACATCGGGTAAGTCATTTCCATGACTCATAATATTTGAATCCTTTTATCACATTAATTTAATCATCCATTTTGATTATGTTATGTTGGCTTTTTTTTTTTTTTTTTTTAATACAGAGAGCATAAACAACTGTTTTCAATTAAAAATACGTAGATGCAACAATTAGATATCGAAGAAATTCACAAAAAAAGGCTTCTGTACTTGGTTTGAATCTAATGTAAGTTCTAAGACGGTATAATATTGGGCACCAAAATTATCAAGTGACTCCAACGTTTTAAATACATGTATTAGTCTAATTTATGTTTAATTTTTTAGGTAAAGCTTCATCTACCTGTGGATCTCGTTGCAGTAGAAGACCTACAATGGTAGCATGCAGATAAAGACAATGACACGAATCACTTGCAAGGGTTTTAGATTTCGTGTCAAAAGTGTAGACACCAAAGCAGTAACTCAAAATTCTGGTGTTGTTGTCACTGCTAGTACACATACAGGTAGTTTGGTGACATGTCATGGTGTGCTAACAAAAATATTGGAATTGAACTATCATCAAGGAAGAAAGGTCATTCTTTTTCTATGTGATTGGGTTGATCCTAAAAAGGGTGTCAAAAAAGATCGACTTGGATTTACTCTTGTCAACCTAAAAGTATTGTGGAAAATAGATGAATATTTTGTGCTAGCTTCCCATGCATTGCAAGTGTTTTATGCTCCTGATGATGAGAGAAAAGAATGGCATGTTGTCACTAAGACAAAACCAACAGATTTATTTGACATGGGAGAGGAAAACATACCTGAAATAGATTGCATTCTGTCTATGGCAATGATGGATATCAATGTTGATGATATTGACATTGTTAGAGAAGATATTGATGGGGCAATGATTGACATACCTTTAGATGAGGCTACTTTACTTGATGAGGATAATGAAGAGTGCTTCTACTATAGTGATAGTGAAGAAGATGACACCCTATATGATTATGATTTATACTAAAGATTGAGGAGATATTTTATCAAGATCTTTATATGCTTATGACAAACTTATTGTATTTGAATGATTAAACAACTTCGACATTTTTCGTTGTCTTCTTTCTCAAATTTCCTTTTTGTTTGTTTGAATGTTGTGATATTTGGTTTAATTGTGTCATTGAGCTTGATGCATTGATATTTACCACTGTATGTATACTATTATATTGCATCATTTTCTAACTCTAAATTGTGAAGGATGCCATGGCCCCTACCGAGAGCAACAAGGGAAAGAGAAAAATGGTAATAGTAACTGATTTAAAGTTGTGAGTCATAATGTTAAAATATTTTCGTATTTGTTATTATAATATTATTTGTTAAAGCTGAGTAGAAATCTTTATGTAGCATCTTATGGAGTCGAAGAAGAACAAACTCCAATAATCTGCTGTACAAATGCACCATAGTCCTAGATTGGTTTCTTCATCTTCACATAGGAACCAAAGTGGCATGGAGCCTCGCCATAAGAATTTACCACAATGTGGAAGTGATGTCAAAAACCCCCAGATTATACCGGTTACCCACGCTCGACGTGCCCAATTTTAGACCTCTACCATTAGAAGAAGCCCTAGGAAACTTCAACAGGTGCATGAAGATATTAGGGAAGATTCAGAACGTCAAGTGACTCCAGCTGGTGAGCTTATGCATTATGTTTGTTGGCTCTATGATCTTCATCTATTTATATTTTAATTGTGCTTTCTAACTACATCATAATGCTTCTCATCTTTAGGCTTCTGAGTGTGGTGATACCGTCTGTCCTCAAGGGGAGGGACATGTTGGGAGTTCGGAGGGAGCAGGTTAAGCAATCTTATTTGTGTAGTTTCTTGCTTAATATACATATTATTTCACAATTCAATTATTTTCTCTAATGATTACTTTTTTCTCATATGAAAACGGATTTTGATCTGTTACGATGATTTTATCATTTATATAGGTTCTGAAAGTCGTGTTCCTACATCGTCCCGAGGAGAAACACAAGCAACCAATGATGGTCAAGACTCAGGTTATGTTACACAATTATGTGCGAAATGAGTTAGCTTATCTTTGGGTTTAAAATTATACTAAAACAACTATAGTGAATTTGTAGGATCACAACAATCTGTAAAGAGGAAGGGAAGAAACAAAATGCACACCCCAAAGGAACCAATTTTTGTGGATGTTAACGACCATGGCCAGCCATGTTCAGATTCACAATGAAAGAACATTGCCGATTGATGTTGAGAAATGGACAAGTATGCCGGAATGGAGGATTATGCACATGTGGGATATAGTGAAGGCAATGTATTTATACTTATCATGTAAATTTAAAGGACATAGCATAAAGGAACATACCGAGAGCCTCAAGGGCTCCCGCCTAAGCAGGGTCTGGGGGGGCGGATGTACGCAGCCTTCCCCCCTCAGAGTGTTAACCTAAAGAGAGGCTGTTTCCCAGTGCCCCCAACCTGAGGGTGAGGACTTCCCAGGAGGTCACCCATCCTGGTACTACTCTCGCCCAAGCACTCTTAACTTCGGAGTTCTAATGGGATCCGATGACAGCATGTTGGTGCCCTCTTTGGTATGAGAAAATACGCCAATAAAATATAGATGCTAATAGCTCTTTGTTTGCATATAGCAATCATCCTATTTCCCAAAGGAAAAGAGCCATACAAATGGGTGAAATCAAAGATGGATCAATCGTGGAGAAGTATCAAATGTTCATGGAGAAACAAACTCATTGAAGGAAAGACGAATGATATAGCTTTAAAGAATAGGCCATCCGGTACACATGTTACACAATGGAAGAATTTTGTCGAATTTTACTTTTCTCCAAAAGGACAGGTATACTAATATGTTTCCATAAGCGCATTGTCGCAATATATTTTGTTACTTATTATTAACTTGTCATGTTTTGGGTTTAGGAACTCCGTGAGAGGGGCATCAAAAACCAAAAAAGATCAAAATAGAGGCATTATTGTAGCACTAAGACACTTGCTAGAAGGTGCAATGAGAAAGTTGGTTTAGTCTCTTAGTTTGCTTTGAATAATGAAGTCGGATTTTTGCAGAATTTTTATTGAAAAGTACAAGTCATATGTGTTTACAGTTGATAACTAATGGGAAAGAACCGGATGAGCTCACAATGTTTCAGCAAACACATCAGCCAAAATCTTTATCCAAACTTGATGCTGGATCAGCCACTGCTCTAGTATGGTTTATCTTTAGTTATTTTGTATTTCAAATTTTCCCATGTTACTTGTAAAAGGTAAGGTCATCATTTATTAATATGATATCAGGCTAAGAATGATAGAAGATTAGAAGAGCTTCCACCAGATCTTGATGAGGCAACACGAGTTGAGGAACGCAAAAAAATCTTTGTACAAGTTGTCAAAGAAGACAAGAATGGATGTGCGAAGCCATATGGGTTAGGCTTTAAAGTCCCTCGATCTGGTGTCAAACGCTCTCTCTTGGCTCAAGAGCAAGAGAAAAATAGGAAGCTGGAGGCTGAGCCCAAAGATGTAAAACAAAGCTTGAAATTTGTATGTGATCGGGTAGATTTTCTAATTGCAATTATGACAAAGAGGAGAAACAAGGTTAGTGTGCTTTTACATTGCTTTGGAATTCCACATAATACAAATTTCAATTGCTTTGGATTGAATGTTGAAGTTTATTTCCATAGTTTGTGGTGGCTTGGGTAGATGTAGTAGGGTTGGTCTCGAGTTGTAGTGATTCTGAACATTGTGTGGTTGGATCTACTTTTGCTAACTCGTTGTACTACCATTGCTTCTTTTAAAAGAAAAGAGCCTGTCATGATACAAGATTAATCTTGGATCATGGCCAAAAGAATAGTAGAATTTGGAATGAGAAAGAAGGGAAAGGGATGAGAAATAGAGAGAAAACAAGATGAGAGAGAATTAAAATTTCATTCATTCAACAATATTGAAACTTGAGTATCTCATCATAGGCTTGTATCATTTCCAACAATGCTAATTTTATATATCTCACCGTTAATATTAGCATCTATAATTCTTAAATTAACATGATTAGATATGGTGTAAACTATTTTATAAGACATAGGTAATATATATATTATCCTGATATAATATGACATATTTTCACAAATTGGTTATATGTATCAACCAAGATTTAACCCAACTCTGGAAACCGTGATTACAAAAAAAATTTGGTATCTTTGTATTGTTTTTATGTTATATTATGGGGTCATGTTAGATTTTACTAGTTTTACTCTATGGTAACTCATTAGAAGAGAAATGGTCTTGGAAAAAACAAAATAAATGCCAACAATAATAAGAAAAAAAAAAAGAAAAAGAAAAAGAAAAAAAAGGAACAACCTACAACATCAAATACACAAGTTATTATGTTTTAGAAAAGAACTAAGAGTATAATATTTACACGTAAACGACATTATAACTGAACATGACAGGGCATATATTTGAAAAATAGTGAGGACATTGTTAAGTTATTCGAACCCGTCAGTTTGACATTGTTGAGATGAGGCAAAAGCAAATTTCTAAATTATATTTGAAGTATGTAAAGGTATATAAATTAGATACTAAGAAGATTGCGTTGTCTGTGATGAATTTATAGACTACTTAGTTAGCTTAACCTTTTCTTTAGGCCCAGTTGGATATCATTTCTTTAATTGCTTTGGATTTGCATTACTCTCTTTTAAATTTGGCCTTGTTAGCTGTTGCCACATGACTATGTTTTTACTTAAAACACTCGATTCACTTTTGACATGCGACTACCTACTCTAAAGGCAAGTGATCTCAACCCTTACAAAAGTTTTGGTTTGTTTATCTTTGTTTTATAGGAAGCTAGTTCATCTCGTGATAATGAAATTTATTATGAGGAACAAGATGGGGATGATGTTTTAGAAGACAAGGATGATGCAGTGGAAGATGACCTGAATGATTGATTGTTCGTAGCACAATTGCCAAGATACTTATGTTGGACTGCTTTCTACTTACTCTCCCATTTGTCGGACATTATGTGTTTTTGCTAAACCTGCAAATGATGGGAAGAATTGTATTAAATGTTGTGTTTTGCGCAACTATGTGTTTTTTTGTTTGGATTTATGGATGATTCTAGTTGTATGTAATGTATGACAAATTTGTCCGTCGGTATAATGATGATGTAGGGTTTTTGATTTTGTTATGAATTATGTGTTCTAATTGGTTGAAAAATACAAAATTTAGAAACAGAAGTAAAATACTGTTATTAATAGCACTAGTGACAGAACTATAACGACGTCGCTGTAACTTTGTTGTTGCTGTAACCAATAGTAATAGAAAGCACTTTGTTGCTGTAACCAATAGCAACAGAAAGAACTTTGTTGCTGTAACCAATAGCAACAAAAAGAAGTATGTTGCTATAACCAATAACAACAGTTGTTATGTTGTTGCAAAAGGCAATAGAAACAAAACTTCCAACAAACGCTATTGGGGTGCAATAGCAACAACACGCATTTTCTATTGCTATAACTTTTAGTAACAGCGGCAACAGCAACAATATAGCAATAGACAAAATTCTATTGCTAAAAGCTGTAGTAACAAAAAAATAGTCAATAGCAATAGAAATGGCTTTGTTGCTATTGGCCACTTTTTTTGTAGTGGGGTCTAGCTAACCAGTTATATCTTTACTTCATTTGTCTAATATACCCTTAAAAGGACTTTGGGCCAATATTAAACTAGCCCTTCTAGGGATCTGAACTTGGTATTTCGATATATTTATCATATTAATTTGTTCATTCGTCATTACTATATTTATTTATTACCTGCCTTTATTATTATTTAATGACATTAATACTGACTTGAGAGTCGGAGGGGTTTCCCATGGGTTATCCTTTGGGCCCCTGTAACCGCTCATTTGATCTTGCAGGGAATATCATATCGAGCGTGCAGCTAGAGCTTGAGCTTAGCCCATCCTAACTGACCCTACCTCATCCAGAACTCCAAAGTAATGGATAAGCACACTGACCAAATTCATCACAAATACCCGTATCAATACGATAGGAGTGCCATGCATGAGGGGAGAAATTACACCTATAACTTCATCTTCGAGGGAAAAAGAATCATCTTCTTGCCCAAGAAAGTTGAGACGCCATGTGTGTCAAAAACCGAAGACCCAAGACCGGAAAAGGGAGCCGTGTTCACCAACACAGTTGGCGACTTAGAGTTGGCGTCTACACCAATAGGCGACAACAGGAAAGAGCCAATCTTTGACGGACCAACGCCATCTTAATTTGTCTTCTCCAACAACAGGAGGGTAGGCGTACGGCTTGCCGCCAATAAGGGAGGGACAATGCCGGTTAGATTGGTTCCCCGAAGATGCCTTACCTAGTAGACGAGGACGATACCGAGTAAGCCTTAAGGTGTATGAGGATGTCAGACACCAAGTGTGGAGACTACTGGCTAGAAGTTACATCCAAGTAAATCAGAAGGGCAGATCTGCTGTATTGACGCCAACAAAGGATGGAAATTGGTGGGGACATCTTGATGGCGAAATAGACAAGGGTGAAGAGCCAAAAGAGACACCAAGCACTATGTTGGTGGTAAGGCAAGTCCGCAGTGAAAGAGACAGATATTGAGAAGCGGGTTACCAAGTAAGCGCTAAACCAATTAAGCCTTGGGACGCTTCCAGATTACAATCCTCCAAGGATCACAACATCTTTGCCACCACAGACGGGTGAGACACGATGGGACTATACTGTTGACAGGTACAACGTCGTGGGAGTTGAGATCTCCAGCACATTGACGAGAGTAGTAAGCGACTCGTTGGTAAATTCGAGGGTGAATTCTCTCCAACCAATAGAGAATGATGCCATTTACACCTTAGCGGGGCGAGGTTCAGCACACGACTTGGCAAACTAGGACAACGAACCACAACTGGGTAAGTTTGGCGACTCGAAGTTTGGTAAGATGGAGTCTAGGCGTGAGGGAACATGGCTGGGCGGAATTAACCCAAATGATCTGTCAACGAATTCGAGGACGAATTCAATCCAACTCAGAGAGAATGATGCAGCCTCGCCTCCTCTGGCGGATAGCTTGGCAGCAATGCTTTGAGTTAGCGGCTATGAGAACGCGGAGGTTGAAGATGTGGCTGATCCGACTATATCTTGGCGGCTATGGTGATACACAACTGGAGATGGGTTGGCCGATAGGATGGTACGTGGCACATAGATTGAACGCGGTGAAGATAGAGTTTGACTTAAATTAGAATTAGTTTAAATTTAAGATTTATCCTTTATTGTTTATATTTATCTCTTAGTATTTTATTTTAATTCAAAAAGCTCCTCTATAAATATAAGAGGAATTAGATTTTTTTTGATCATTCAAGTTCTAGATTATTTTTATGAGTCATTTGGTTCTTTCTATTTTAAATTGTGAGAATTATAATTGAATTATATGTTTCTTCTTTATTTTATTGATTATTAACAAAGTTCAAGGGAAGGCTGTGAATCCTTCCTATTTTCCTAATTCCCACTTTATACGCTACATCAGAAAAAAGGAAAGAAAAATAACAATGACAATTCTAGAAGAGAATCACTAGACTACACTACATGGTCAACGCCAAGCATCTGACACCCCGCTTTGCCCATGGTCCACAACTGAGTGCACTGCCTATAAAAAGCACAGGGAGGGAACATCTAGATCAGGATCAATTTCATGAATGAGCACCGTCCACTTGAGTGAATACTATCATTTTATTATTGTCTATCATTGAAATAAATGATTTGTTTTCATATTTTAACACTTTAAAGATACTGATGATTCTAAATCTGAATTCAAATGAATTGGGATCAAAATAAATTAAAGTCCAAAGCAAGAAACAAAATATTTACTGCAATCTTGTTTTGGATCTACCACACTTCAGCGTGGTTTCATATCCCACTTTTTGTAAGATGTCCGCTTTAATATTACAATTTTCTTGCTAATTATCGAAAAAATTTTACCGCAATCTTTTGTCAAATAATTAGGTCTTATTCCAATTATCCATACATAAAATAATCTGATACATGCCCAAATTAGATTTACAGGACTTTAGTTTTAGCGTAGTCTGCAGGCCCAACTTAGGGAGGGGCACTTTCTAAATAGGAGAGTAATGTATTACAAAGAAATTCAACGAAAATCAATATCAACCTTTACTTTTTCTTTTTTTATCGCTTTACTTTCAGTACTTTACTACTTTCTTTTAGTTTTATTATATTTTTTGTGCAGAAATACGGAATCCCAAGTACTTATTCTAATCAAATACTACGACTAAACGAGAGAACACAATGATTTACGTGGAAACCCCTCTTCAATCGAGAGGGGAGAAAACCACGGGCGGAGATGGAGACTTTTATTGATTTGAGAATAGAAGAATTAGATTTCATTTCTCTCTCTCTCTCTCAAAGATGACGGTGGCGCTCACTTTAATTGGATACTGAACATGTGAACCCTAGGATTATATATAGCCCAGTGAAGAATAGATTCCCGATCGATCGGGGACTCCAAATATTACGGTGGACCCTCGGGATGCGGGATTCATCTACGTACTTTTCCCAATCAATCGGCTTCTTCTCCCAATTGATCAACGTGCTCCCTGCTTGCCTCCTCTTATATCTAATAATTTGAGGCATTATTCCTAACAAACCTCCACCTTGACTCAAATTTAACACCGAAATAAAATACCTCAATCTTCTCCACTGACACCCCACAACCAAGGTTAACAAATAGAAATTGAAAGCCCAACCAAGTTCGAGCAATGCTCGAATTTACTGTCAGGTAGAACTTTAGTGAACATGTCTGCTGGATTCTCTTCAGGACCAATCTTCTTCAACTCCACCTTGCGCTCATCCATTAGATCTCGAATAAAATGATGCTTGATATCAATGTGCTTCGTCCTGTCATGATGCATCATCTGATCTTTAGCTAGGTGAATTGCAGATTGGCTATCACGGTAGATATTAACTGTTTCTTTATCAACACTGAGTTCACTAATCAAACCTCTCAACCAAACGGCTTCCTTGAATGCTTCTGTTACTGCCATATACTCAGTCTCTGTAGTTGACTATGCGGTAAGTGACTGTAGACATGCTCTTCAACTGATAGCACTATCACCCAAACAGAACACATAACCAGAAGTAGACTTCCTCTTATTGAGATCCCCACTGCAGTCTGAGTCAACATAACCAATTAAACAGCATTTACTCCTCCCAAACTCCAAATGAACATCACAAGTGCCACGTAAGTACCTGAGAATCCATTTAATAGCATGCAAATGCTCTTTTCTTGGATTCGCCATGTATCGACTCACTTTGCTAACAGCATAAACAATATCTGAACGAGTACATACCATAGCATATATAATACTACCAACTGCACTAGAGTAAGGGACCTGTGACATGTACTTGTCATCCACCTCTGTTTGAGGCGAATCCAATGCTGAAAGCCTGAAATGAGTTGCCAACGGAGTGCTAATAGACTTAGCATCCTTCATATGAAATCGATCCAGAACTTTCTCGATATACTTCTCCTGAGATAAGTTTAACTTTCATACTTTTCGGTCCTTACTGATTTCCATACCGAGTATCTTCGTGGCTGCTTCCAAATCCTTCATCTCGAAATCTCCTTTCAACATTGTTTTCAAGCTATTAACATCAGTCATGTCCTTAGCTGCAATTGATATATCGTCAACATATAACAGAAGATAAATGTAAGAACCTGAGTCTGTCTTCCTGAAGTACACACAACTATCATATTTACTCCTGAAAAACCCATTACTAGTCATAAACTGATCAAACATTTTGTACCACTACCTAGGTGACTGCCTCAAACCATATAGAGATCTTTTCACCAAACGAACATGATCTTCCTTACCCTCAACAACGAAGCCTTCAGGCTGATGTATTTAAATACTCTCCTCTAGCTCACCATGCAAAAATGCAGTTTTCACATCTAACTACTCAAGCTCTAAATCATGCATAGCTACTAAAGCAAGTATCGCTCGCATGGAACTATGTCTAACAACAGGTGAGAAAATATCATGAAAATCAATACCATGTACCTGATTGTAGCCTTGAGCTACTAACTGAGCATGTACCTTGCATCTTCCACTCCAGGAATGCCTTCTTTTCGTTTGAAGATCCATTTGCATCCTATAACTCTCTTTCCTATTTGAGGCTTGACTAGTTGCCAAGTTTGGTTCTTCTGTAATGACTCTATTTCTTCATGCATGGCCATTAGCCACTTCTCTGAGTCAGATCTAGATACAGCCCCTGAATATATAGATGGTTTAGAATCTTCCACTGTTTCAGCTGTAGTGAGGGCATAGGCTATCATCTCCTCATACTCGTATCCCTGTGGCAGCCTAATCTGTCTTTTCTGCCTTCGACCAGCAATAATATACTGTCCGACCTGTCGACCTGTTTCTATTTCATCATCCTCATTAAAAACCTGTACTGGAGGTACTTGTATACTCTCAATCTGTACTACTTTCTGTTGATCTAAACTATCTAACTGTATCTGACTCTCATCATGCTTCTGCACCTGATCTGAATCACCAACTAAAAAGGGCGTGTGTGGCGGATGTAGTTGGGTAGACTCATCGAATGTGACATCCCTACTAGTCAGAAATTTATGAGATTTTGAATCCCATAAGCGAAATCCCTTCACGCCTGACGTATAACCAAGAAAAATACACTTCTTGGCTCTAGGCTCTAGCTTCCCATCATTCATATAAGCATAATTAGGACAACTAAAAATTCTTAAATGAGAGTAATCAGCAGGGGATCTAGACCATATCTCTTCTGGAGTCTTCAACTGAAGTGATGAATGAGGTGATCGGTTCACTAAGTAACATGCCATGTTAACTGCCTCTGCCCACCATTCTCTCTCTAAGCCTGCATTGGATAGCATGCATCGAGCCTTCTCCATTAACATCCTATTCAGTCTTTCTGCCACTTCATTCTGTTAAGGTCGACCTGTGCAAGTCCTGTGCTTAACAATGCCTTGATTCTCACAGAATTTGAGGAAATCACCCTCAACAAATTCGAGACCATTATTAATCCTCAACCTCTTTATCTGCTTCCCTGTCTGTTTTTCAAGCATCATCTTCCACTTCTTGAAGACTTCATAAACTTTGTTTTTCTGCTTAGGAAAATAGACCCAAACTTTTCTTAAATAATCATCAGTGATAGTTAGAAGATACCTGGAACTTCCTTTGGAAGCAAATCTGAATGGTCCCCACAAATTTGAATGAACATAATCTGGTATTCCTTTAGTCTGATGCACTGTCAGCTTGAAGCTGACTTTCTTCTACTTCCCATAGATGCAGTGCTCACAGAACTGCATCATCCCTATAAACTGACCACACAATAAACCCCTCTTGCTCTGCTCTGTCAGACCTTTATCACTCATATGACCCAATCTCATGTGCCATATCTTGGTAATATCTGATTTTGACATAGATGTAGAAACAGCCACTGACCTTGTCACAGTAGAACCTACAAGCTCATACAAGGTTCCTATCCTTCTTCCCTTCATCACAATCAACGCACCCTTACTGGCCCTCACAGCTCTACTTTCAGCTGTGTACTTGTACCTATTTGACTCAAGGGTACCTAAAGAGATAAGATTCTTTTTCAAATCTGGGGCGTGTCGCACATTGCTAAGTGTCCTGATAGTACCATCGAACATCTTAACTCTGATTGTTCCTATACCCATAACCTTACGTGCAGTATTATTGCCCATCAAGACTACTCCACCTTGAATTGACATGTATGTGGTGAACCAATCTCTATTAGGACAAACGTGATAAGAACAACCTGAATCCATGATCCACTTACCCTTGGATCTGGCCTGGGATTCGGTTACTAAAAGAACATCAGCATCACCCCCATATTCAACTACACTAGCCTCAGCAGGCTTATCACCGCTATTATGGTCATGCCTGTTATCTTCTTTCTGCTTATTCTTAAAGTTATAACAGTTTTTCTTTATGTTCCCTTTCTTGTGATAAAAGTTACATGACAAGTTCCTATGTCTAGACTTAGACCTTGACTTCTTTCCACCATCAAACCCTTTATTCTCAGTTCTATCTCTCACAAACAAATCATTACGAAAGTCATTCACAGAGTCAGACAATTCTTTATCTACTCGTTCTTGACTCACTAGGTTCCTCTTAACTTCATCAATTGTGATAGTTGACCTACCACCATATATCATGCTTTCTACAAAGTCTTTATATGAATTAGAGAGTGAACACAATAACAACATGGCCTGATCTTCATCTTTAGGGGCATCATTCAATTCTTTTAACTCTTAAATTATAGAGTTAAATTCATTAATATGGTTCTTAAGAGATGTACCTTCAGACATACGAAACGTAAATAAACGGTGCTTGACTACAAGTTTATTGGAGACCGATTTGAAACAGAACATCTCCTGCAGCTTCTCCCACAATTCCTTAGCGGTTTTCACCTCCAAGACTTTTTTCAAAACATCATCTGTAAGACACATCTGAATAGCTGTAAGTGCCTTCTCATCTAACTCCTCCCATTTTGCTTCAATTAAACTCTCTGATTTTTTTCTCTTTTCCAACCAATGCTTTCTTCAAGCCATTATGTGTCAGGAGACCTTTGACGTGGACTTTCCACAAACTAAAACTCCCTTGACCATCAAACTTCTCTACTTCAGATTTAATCGCTGACGTCATAGTACCAAAACGAACAATAAGGGCTCTGATACCAATTTGTGAGGAAATGCGAAATCCCAAGTACTTAATTCGAATCCAATACTATGACCAAACGACAAGTAATACGGATAAAAGAGAATGAAAAAAATAAGAATACAATGATTTACATGGAACCTCTCTTCAATCAAGAGGGGAGAAAACAACGGGCGGAGATGGAGACTTTTATTGATTTGAGAATAGAAGAATTACAATTCACTTATCTCTCTCTCTCTCGCGCAAGGATGGTGGAAGCGCTCACCTTAATTGGATACTGAACACGTGAACCTTAGGGTCATATATATAGCCCCGTTAAAAATAGACTCCCGATCGATCGGTATTGGGGTCCCGATCGAATGGAAAATCACCGATAGATCGGTGGACCCTCTGGACACGGGATTCATCTACGTACTTTTCCCGATCGATCGGTTTCTTCTCCCGATCGATCGGCATGCTCCCTGCTTGCCTCCCTTAAATCTAATAATTTGAGGCATATTTCTAATATTTTTTATTTTAGATCATATCATAATCTAACACCGTATCCCTTAGTTTTGTTTTAAATCTTATATATGCGAAGCAGACCAAGAAGTCAACCAACAAAAACTAAAAATAAAAAAATAAAAAAAAAGACCCAAAAGTAAACCAATAGAAAGAACAAAACAAAGGAGTCTTTGAAGTCAACCAATAAAAACAAAAATTAAAAAAAAAAGACCCAAAAGTAAAGTAAACCAATAGAAAGAACAAAACAAAGGAGACTTAGAAGTCAAAGTCCCTCGTCACCTTGGTCGGCAAGCATTAAGTCCTTGGAGAAAAATCATTAAAAATTTTGACCAAATCAAGTCCCTTTTTTTTTTTTTTCCTTTTTTTCCCATAAGATTAGAGTATTTTCTACATAGATTAGATCGGTTTTGTTGTGATTTCACGATGGATTGAGCTTTTTCTATGAAATCAACAAGATGAGTTATTAGAATTATTCTGTAAAGTGGGCTTTTATTAATTGTGGTTATGTTCTTATTTATAAAACTAGTTGGATATTGAATTGGTGCAGCCCCATTGATAAAGTGATCCTTAAATTATGGGCCTAGGTTCGTATCAGCTTATTGTTTATTTAATCTTGTGATGTGTAATGTGTGGGCCTAAATAAAGAGGGTTTTGATGGGGAGCTTGTACAGTTTACTCACCCTAGGCTTGATCCACTTTTACTTCATAAAATCTTAGCTGTAAAATAATACTAATGATGGTGATTTGCCCTATTGCTAGTCAACATAAAGAAACGGAAAGCGGAAAAAAGGCCCAGTTCTAAGCGCGATCGACAGACGTTCTTGCTTGTTTGTGATTGTCTTGTAGATTGAACCAGTTTTCAATTGACTACAACTATTGCTCCTGATAATGAATCTCTAACCTAATTTTGAGAACTTTAAAAATTTTTACATGATTAGCTCACATTATCCAATAATAGGACAAGAGTAGGTAGTCATTTAGATGGATTTGGAAACTGTTCCTGAGATAAAGATTCTTGTGAGGTAGTTGTGCAATGACCACTAGAAATGTCTTATCCCATCATGACATGCATTTAGTGACATGTTGCTTCACCTAATATTGATGGTCGCATGCTAGCTCAAAAGACTGGATTAAGCAAATGCCATACCAAGGCTCACTCAGTGGATGATTGCAAGAGATTCGAGGTGATAGAAAATATGTTGCTGAAGTTCAGTTATGTACAATTTTTACCCTCTCACAGGCGTTTTGGAAGAGTCGGACGAGATGGGCTTTAGTAGGTTTAGGCTTGACCCGATCATTGTTTTAATTTAAGCACAAGCAAAAAACTTGGAGTGAGATTTGGGTAATTCATTGGACCAGGATCATGGCTTTTCTGTGAGAACTAGACTATGCAATAAATAGCACAACTATATAGAATGGACATCACTAGATGCTGGTTGGTAAAACTCAATTAGTGTAGGTCTAGGAGACATGACAAGGCAGTGTGTGGGTTCATTATCCAAAGTAACAATCAACGCTTGGTTTTCGAATGTCAATGGCTTGATATTGCTTTATTATTGGTGGTGGAAGCAGTAACAAATAGAAAAGTAATCAAAAGCGTATCAATAGATATTTTCACCAAGATCATATTGATGGTGACAACCTGCTTGCTACTAAGGTGAATGGGGCGGGGTTTAAATGCCCTAATAGATTAGGATCATATTCATGATATTCGGAATATGCTTACTGAGTTTTGACACTGTTTGAATCTCTCAAAGTTTTAGAGAAGGTAATCAGATTATGGATTCGGGGATGCAGGTTAACTTTGGCAGGATTGGGAATGAGTAGAAGGGGATTTGATTGTTTTAAGTTTTGTGTTGCTCGCAAGAAAAGGCAAGGGACTCTCCATATCTAGGAAGATTGTGTCTAGGATACAGTACCACAGGATCTCAAAAAGATGGTATGTGTTAATGCACTAAGCGAGGCTATCTAACGGTAACTTGCGAAGTATTCTCCTTACCTTAGAAAAAGTATATTAACAACATTTATCTATGATACCAAATAACTGAATATATCACCTTAAAAAACATAAGGGTTTTTTTTTGTTTTTTTTGTTTTTGTTTTTAAACTTGGTAAGATGATTATTATCTGAAAAATAGAGTTTAACAAGTGTCAGCTTTAGTTAAACTATAACATTTTATCTTTAGAAAAAGTACCAAACATTTATTCCATAAACGAGAGACATCTAATCTTACCCTTTCTTTTACTCATCACCAAATTCGTCACATTATTATTATGCATTGTCATGATCTATATTTTATACAATTCACTAACAAGACAACCAGACCCAATAAAAGTAGAATCATGAAACTAAGAGCATTCTTCTTTATTAATCGATAGTAAATATGCATAGTCAAAGCATTCATGACAGCCATTTTGGTTAAGTGTTAGCAACATCTCTAATGTAGTAGTATAATTGAGAAATGAAGGAGGGAATGATTCCACGGCTTTCCTTTGATTCAAATAGCTAAAGCAAAGATGAATAAAGGGACAACTTAGGTTGAATCTCGTTTGCGAGAACTTAAAAGAGAAAATAGAATAATAAATTTTATGTAAGGGGTTTACAAGCTTATTTATGGTCTAGTCTCCAATTAACAATCCAAATCTATTGCTAATATAAAAATAAAAGGAAAGAAGTCAACTACTATGACTCTAACTACTAAGGAAAGAAAAGAAAAGAAAACGCACAAAATAGAAGTCTAAGTCCGAGAAGGAATCCAGCTGATGCATTTGGAAGACACACCCTTCCATTGATCTGGTGAGTTCACTCCTTTGGTCACATCTCGGTCTGCATCAATCTCTTTCATTAACCTAATATTATATCTTAATTAGTTGACTCACAAGCTCACTAGACTTCAAGTTTTCACAGCTAACAAATATAGTGTTCATGTCATCAAAGAAATTTTTTTCGCAAATTTGTAAGAAAATAAACTTTAATAAAACTCATCAAATGATTGGGCTTTCCAAAAACCTATGGCTAAAAATATTGAATCCCTCCCACTAATCAAACTAGGTCATTTCTTCATGGGTATCATAGGATGACGACTTAGGTTTGGATATTTATTACCTAAATACCATGACTTTTTGATATATAAAATAATGTTTCTCGATATGTGAAAATTCATCGTTTAGGTATTATATATAGGAATTTGCATAATAATTATTAATATGCACATAAAGATGCTGATGTTTCACCGGACTTTATACATATATACACACGCACATATATATGCATATACATAATATTTTTTGTGAATATTAATCTAATTACCACAGAAGTAATCGGATTAAAACAAAAGATATTTATTTATTGTTAACATGTGCTAGATCAATAGTTTTTGCCGAAAGATCATAATATTCTAGATGTGTATATATTGTTAAAATCATATTTTATATTAGGATTGTCAAAGAAAATCCGCTGGTTAATTGTGAATTTGGGATATATAAATGATAAAAAATTTTCAACCTCAAATATTTCATTACATATATTAAAATATTACAGTGTTTATATAATAAATGTTCAAATATAAGGGTATCTAAATAATAAATTTCATTTTCAAAACATGATTAAGGATATTTTTATTTCTAAAAACATTTAAAATTCTGTTTCTGATTACTGTGGAGAAAACACTATTAAAGAAATCTAATTATATTTAAAAATAGAATAACATAATTGTATTATTAAAAATACTATTAATTTTTGAAATAATAGAATCAAACATGCAGTAAGAAATACGTATGATGGAGAACGAGCCAACGCGTTTCCAACCAGGCCCCTCTGCCCAATTTTTGCAGATCAGACCCATCATTGTCCGGAAGCGATATTATCACTTGGATTCCTATTATTTGATTATTTATTATATATAATAAGATATTTTGATATTTTAAAAAAAATATTATTGCTTAGTTACTAAAATTTTATAAATTAAGTACTTTTTTATTTAAATTTGATAGATTTTTTTGAAAAAATGTTAAAGTGAAACTAATTCTGATATTATATATTTATTAGAATTTGATGATTTTGAACCAAAAAATGTTGATATGACATAAGATTTAAACAATCTATAGGTTGTTTACATCCTCCCAGACCCTGCTTAAGCAGAAGTTTCTGTGGCATTGGAACTGTTGTTATTGTATAGGTTGTTTACATCAATATTTAGTGAATTCTTTATCCTAATACGCTGAATTTTCGATAAAAATATTGACATAATTTATGTATCTTATTGTATAAGATTTGTCTATTTTACGAAAATTTATCAAATTTTAATATAGGGTACCTAAGTGATAAAATATTTAAATATCAGGGCATTTAGATGATAAATGGTCAAACCTTCAGTAGCTAAGTGATAATTTTTCTATTCGAAATAAGTAATATATATATATATATATATATTGGCGTTTTCTTATTAGAGGATGAGAGCATGAGAGGGATGAATTCTAGCCCTCCATTATAATATACAGTCAAGATTTATTAAATATTAAAAAAAATAATTTACGACTTATACCTTTTCTGCGGGAGCCGCAAGGCACTGGGATTGTTGTTGTTGTTGTTGTTGTTGTAAAAGGAAAAAAGAAGTAAAGGAGAGAAATTATTTTTTTAATATTTAATAAATTTTGATAGTAAATTATTTTTTAAATACTAAACAAATCTTAATAGTGAATTATTATTATTTTTTTTTCCCAAATAGTCAACAAAATTTTTTGGGCCTCGGAGACTTTCCTCACCAAAGAACTTTCAAAAACCGCAATTAACAACCCCGCACCCCTCTTCTGTCTCTCTCACTATAAAACCCTCAACTCCAATCACTTCACTTTCATCTTCAATCTCACAATTTCACCATGTCCACTGAACAATCCAATCTCGTAACCGCGAAATCCATCCTCTCTACACTCGGCTCCATCGCGGCTGCAGCCATGGTGGCCCGATCGATCACCAACGACCTCCTCCCCCACGAATTCACAGACTCTCTCTCCTCCACAATCCGATCCTTCTTCGGAAAGTTCTCCTCGGATCTAACTATGGTGATTGATGAGTTTGATGGCCTCGAGAGTAACCAGATCTACGAGGCGGTCGAGCTCTATCTCGGCTCAAACTCTAAATCTTTCCTCTCCGCCACCTCCTCCGCCACCGGCGCCGCTCCTCACCGTCTCAAGGTATGTTGTGCACCTTTTTATCTCAAGTTAATAGAATTTATGGCTTAGGTATTGTTCTGATTTATCACCTAAATATTTTAATATTTTAATATAAATAACGAGATATCTTTAAAAATTTTATCACTTAGTGTCAAAAAACTTTCTTTTCAAAAACTTAAACTAAGGGATGAAGGTCAAAAATAGTTTTATACTTTAACACTTAAATAATTTTTTAAAATAATATGTTTGATATTTTTTATTCTCAAAATAATACATAAAAATTTAAAATTATTAAAATAATATATAAAAATTTAAAATTAGCAAAACTGCATGCTTAGTCAAGGGCCTCACCATGATACACAGGCGGGGCCAAATTTGTAAATTGCATAACGTCAAAAAAAAAAAAAAAAAAAAAAAAGCAGACAATGACGTGAGATAGGGAGAGGGTTGCAATTATGATGGGGCATTTTTTTTTTTTTTTTAATGAAAGATAATTAATAACATGTGTAATTTTAATTTAACAATAATTTATTAAAAAAATTAAGTATTATATATTGATATAACCTATATTATACTAATAGTTAAAGGTATTATTATATATTTAACGTTGCATTAAATTTAGATAAATTATATTTTGAAATATATATATATAAATATTGTTATTGCATAAAAAATAAAAATAGACGAGATATAAAAAAGAAAGTAATAGAAATATTTAGCATATATGTAATTATCATAATTTTGCACGATCAACGTTAAAAATTATACTTTAAATTGTACACATGTGTAATTCTTAACGTTAATCGTACGAAATTATGATAATCACAGATATGCTAAATATTTCTATTACTTTCTCTCGGTGGGGCCCTATCTCTCTCACATCATTGCTTGCATTCCCTTTTTTTTATATTATGTAATTTACAAATTTGTCCGAGCCCATGTGTCATGGTGGGCCCTGTGCTGCTGATTGGGTGTGCTGTTTTTGTAATTTTGAATTTTTATGTGCCATTTTGATAATTTAAATTTTTGCATACTATTTTGGAAATAAAAATCACCAAATATGCTATTTTGAAAAATCGCCTTTAACACTTAGTACCTTGTGGCGGAACCTAGTGAATTTTTGTTAAAATACAATCTATAAAATGTGGATATAGTACATTATTATAATAATATATATGACCTATGTTAATATTTTTCAATGAAAATCAAGCATAATACAAAAAGAATTCAAAGAATTGCAATGCAAGATATCTATATATTTGAAATAATGTGTAATATTAGTATTTTATGCCAAAAAAAGCACAATATTACTGTAGAAAACACTTATATATTCATGTAATTATGTTTCACATTAACAATTTGTAATAAAAATCTATCAAATTTTGGTGAGAGCTATCTAATTCATAAAAATTTTGAAATTCAAGTATTTAAATGATAAAATATTTGGTCCTCTGAGCACCTCATTATATATATATTAACACGTCGGAATATTTAGGTGGTAAATTCTCAAATTTCAAGGTATTTAGGTAATAATTTCTCAAATTTTAAACTTCGGCTTACACTCGATATATGATTTTTCCCAAAAGGTCAGCAAGCTGGCGACAGAGAAATCGATCCAAATAACCGTTGATCGTGACGAGGAAATGGTTGATCTCTTCAACGGTGTAAAATTCCGGTGGATTTTGGTCTGTAGTCAGATCGAGAGTAAACATTTCTACAATCCGCGAGATATGAACGCTACATTGCGATCCGAGGTACGGGCATTTCATTTGAACTTCCACAAAAAGCACAAGAGTATCGTGATCGATCAGTACCTCCCATACGTGATCGAAATGGCAAATTCTCTCAAACAAGAGATCAAAACTATAAAAATCCACACAGTCGATTATCAAAACATGTATGGAAACATGGCGGATGCATGGCCAGGTGTAAATCTGAACCATCCAGCTCAATTTGAGACGTTGGCTATGGATTCGGATCTCAAAGAGATGATAATGGCGGATTTGAAGCGGTTCGTGAGACGGAGAGAGTATTATAGGAGAGTAGGGAAGGCGTGGAAGAGAGGATACTTGTTGTACGGGCCGCCAGGAACAGGGAAATCGAGCTTGATCGCAGCCATGGCGAATTACTTGAACTTCGACATATATGATTTGGAGTTGACTGGGTTAAGGTGCAACTCGGAGCTGCGGCGGTTGTTGGTGGCGACCGCCAATCGGTCGATTTTGGTTGTGGAGGATATTGATTGCTCTATTGAGTTGACAAATCGGGAGGCCAAGGGGGGGTCCAGTTCTCCTCCTCCTGCACCGGAGACCCGGCAAGAGAAACAGGTTTGACTTTGACTATTCTTTTGCAAAATCGGAGCTTTTTTACCTAGTTTTGCTTTTATTTTGCTTTACCGTAAAGACATTATTTTATATTTTTTGGTTAGAAATAGAAAAGCTATTTCTAATTCACTTTACAATCAACTTTTGAATCTTTGGGGAAAAAAAAAACACGCATTGCAGGGGAAAAAAAGCCTGATCAAATAGATTGATACAGTAATATGGATGGGTAGTTATAGTTTACGTCAAGGAACCAACTTTTTCAAAAAGTTAAGCTAATAGATGGCCCAAGAATAGTTTTATATTCTAACATGCCTCCTAACAAAAATGCCGATTGGACTTGAAGCGTGGATAGTACACAGGTCCACCTCATACCTTGTGCTTAAAAGTGGGGACTGTTGAGATTCGAACTCATGATCTCTTGGTCAACAAAGGCTCTGGTACCATGTCAAGGAACCAATTTTTCTAAAAGTTTAAGCTAATAGATGAAATCCCATAAATAGTTTTATATTCTAACCGTTTATGTTGCACAAGAATGGGAAAAGACTTTTCTTTAGGCAGAATTTTGAAGAAATGAGCAATTTAAAACATTTTTACATGGTTCGACCTTGGACAATTCCTAAATTGGGGTGGGGAATGACGCTGCACTAATCACTTTGGCCTTCATAAGCAAGAGCATTAAGCTTTTCGAGTATGCTTAAATGGTTTCAAAAATAAATATCTAATGCTTAATTTGGTCTACACCCATGTTCATGAAAATTCAGGAGACATGAAACTAACTCAGCCTACTTTGATAATTACAGGTGACGCTATCAGGCTTTCTCAACTTCATCGACGGCTTATGGTCGAGTTGTGGGGACGAACGCATAATAATATTCACGACGAACCACAAGGACAAGCTTGACCCAGCTCTGCTTCGTCCAGGCCGAATGGACGTACACATCCACATGTCATATTGCACACCGTCCGGGTTCAAGGTCCTTGCTCAGAACTACCTTGGCATCATAGAGCATGTCTTATTTGAAGAGATTGAGAAATTAATTGAAGAGGTAAAAGTCACTCCAGCTGAAGTTGCAGAGCAATTGATGAAACACGATGACTCCGAGCCCGTCCTTAGCGGGCTCATCGAGTTTCTTAATTCAAAGAAGTGTCAAAGTGAGGAAGTCAAGGTAGAAAACGAGGACAATGAGGACCAAAAGGAAAAAATAGAAAGTGATAAATGAAAATTTGGAGTATTGGAGATGTTTTAATTGTTAAAAGAGTAGTAGATAATACAGAGAAATTATAAAAATTGGAAGAGACTTTAAAGAAATACGACATACTGAACTTGCTAAAATACTTATAGATTAATAAGGGCCTAGAGTTTCAGTACATAAAATGGATTTAATGACATAGAAAGACCGAAAGGACATAGAAGAGTAACTCGGACAATCTCGACCGGATTTGGAGACTTGAGGCGATGATGGTACACAGAGTCGAATCGATGCCAGAAGCAGATTAGTAAAGCTCTTGGATGATGACGAAAAATGTTGAACATTGGCAATAGTATTGCACTGGCATTTCATAGCTATAGAACGAAATAATGATGAGATCGAGTATCGGGCCGATGGTTGGGCACTGCGCTACACGTGGCCTACCGTCCTTTTATATTTATTCGTTGTTCTCGGTTGTTATTTTTCTTTTTGCACACGTATTTTCATCTTATTAGTATTGCTTAGTATAGAATTTATTTCAATTTTAAATAAATTCATTTTATTAATTCAGTTTAAGTATTTTCAATTAGTGTTGAGGCTTGTGACGGGGTGTCATAGGCAACTTAATTTTAGCTCTAAATTGGTGAAATCAAAATATCGTCATGTGCTAACATTTTATTACCGCTTAATAATATTTAAATTTACGAAATAAATACTGTTGTGCTTTACAATTAATATATTTACTTGAGAATTCTCATATTGCCATTATACGAATAACTAACTTCTCTATTCGTTGTTCATAAGAAAAAAAAATAAGTCCTTTTAGGTTATATCATTATATTTCTTACAATTTTTCATAAGTTTCTGAACCACCCTTTCTTCAAAATTCTATAATATAAAACATTTTTTCTCATATTAAAATTTATTGTCATTCACTTGAATACTTTGGCCTAAGATTCCAGGTTTTTTAACATTGTAAACATCTCAAGATGGGACTATATATTCCCTTCAAATGTTCGCTTCACCCCACACTTTATGCTGCCATCCAACATACAAAGGATAATAGCAATTCTGACATACCTCAATTATAAGTATATTAAAAAGATACACATTACATGTACAAGTTCAAAAACATAGTATAATATGAATTATTTATTTCTGATAATAGTTAAGAAATAAATAACTCAAATAGTCTAATTCAATATTCCAATCTTATTAATGGACACCAGTAGGATATTCTTTGGATATATATCCACATGACAACGATAAGTGTTCACTTATGCCATATTATAGTCTTAATAGATAAGCAGTTCAAATTTATCATCGAATGCAAACTTATTTTCGACAATGTAACGCTCCTTTGTTGTATACTTAAATCAAATACTGATATGTCATCAAGGATTTTGTCGCAATTTATCGAAAAACATCAATAAATAAAATCATGGGAGGTAATAGCTGAAAGATCAAGGTTTATTGGGAATGCTTCTATGATTTCAGTAGAAGAAACAATACCAAGAGATAGCTTGCTCAAGGTGAGGCAGTCATCAAAGCCATCAGTGAAGATCTTAATAAGCCGTGGAATATCCATTCCATCATTAACAAACTCATGTCCATATTAACAAGATGTGACCACTTACGGTTAAACATGGTTTACAGGTTGATTAAGAAAGCACTCAACCGCCATATTATTAAAATTCAAAATTGACTAAAGATATTAATTTATCTGAAGGCCAAATGACAAATCTATTCTCAAAGCTCATGTCTTTTCAATAAAATTTAATTAGAAAGATCTAAATTTCAAACAGTAAACCATATAAGTAGAGTACTGGTAATTCCATAACAACTTTGTTATTGTCAGGGCACCCATACGCATCAATGTTTGTAAAGGGTGCTCTGATAATAACAAAAGGGACTTGCTATTGACACCCATCTTATGACTAAAGCCCATTTGATTATTCGGAAACATAAACAAGAATCATACCGCCCAGTGCGATGATTGAAGAAACAAATGGTATTCGATCAGAGTGGTATCATCGTCGTGCTCAAAAATAAGGGTAGTGATGGTGGGAGGCATCCATGTGAATTGGTGTGATATATGAAGTCCATGAAGTGGGCATAAGACATAACCCTCTACTTCTTAAGTCTTGCTTTGGCTTTTGCTTCTCTTCTTCTTCACTTGGGCCCTATTTGCAACCATTCAGATAAATAAACCACAAAACTGAAACACAAACAAGTAAATAATGTTTGGAAAAATCAACGCTTTAAGCAGAATGGAAGCAAACATCACAGAAAAAAGATAAAAAATAATACACCAAAATTTACGTGGAAACCCTCTTTGACTTAGAGGGAAAAACCACGTGACTTAAACAAGTGTTTTATCCACTGTAAAATTTAGAAATTACAATATTCAATTGTAATCTCAGACCTCATGTAGAAGCATCATCCTAAATGTGTGAATATTGCATAATAAGCCATCAACCTCCCATAATATAGATTTGCATGGAGAAAGCTAAAAACTCTCTTAATCAAAGTAATTGTGCATACCTTCCTTTATGCTCGGTTGAACCCTATTAGTAATGATTGTGAAACCACACCTACGGGAACATTAGTTTACAACACTCAATCTCTGTCTACATTTTCATCTCTACTCACTTCACTTCTCTTTCACCCAACTCAACCCACTATTTATAAAAACAACCATACGATTAGAAAACAAAACAAACAAAAACCCATACTTCATCATACTCTGCACCCATTTCTTTTATTATTATTTTTTTCAATAATTGAGATATAAACCTGAAAGGGACAACAGTGCAAGACAGATCTTGAAGCCAAACAAACAGCCGAAATAAAAGAAATTGACCCTTACACGAGAACAAAACCACCCAAAGTCTGGGTTACAACCTACATCTTGATGAGTCAGGTCAACAACCCACATCTTGATGAGTCAGGTCAACAACCCACGTCTGGGCAAGCTTGGCGAGTTGGGGCTTAGGGAGATGGATGATGGGCATGCGGGGACATGATCTAGATGATCGATTGACGAATTCGAGGAAGAATTCTTTCCATGTCGGGGAGGATGATGCAGCCCGCGTCTTGGCAAGTTAGGGATTATTTGGTGGATCGAATCTTGGCGAGATGGGTAGCTTGGGGGGATGGAAGAGAGATGCGGAAAGGGGAGAGAGACACGGAAGTGGGTGAATCGGCTCTAGAAGTTAACATTAATTAGGAAGCTTAGTTTAGATTAGTAGATTTTATTATTTATCTTTATGCTTATCTCTTTCAATTTTAGTATTTTATTATGGGTCAATTAGTACCTCAAGGGAGAGGAAATCTAGGTTTTTTTTAGCATTCAATTATTCAACTTTCTCTTAAAGTTTTATGTGTTTATTTTTTCTTTCCTATTCTCAGGTTGTGAAAATTAAGGTTAACTATTTTTTCCTTTGCTTCTTAATTGTTTTAGTAATAAGAGTTTAAAAGAGGCTATTGAACCTTCCATTCCCAATTTCTTCTTGTTTGCATTGCAACAGTTAGTGTCAGAGCTCCGAACAGTTTCTTAGATGGTCCCCAAGCGACGGAGGTACGCCGCTATTGGTGATGTCTATGAGCAAGATCAGCAACAACAGTTTGAGTGGACACTCGAGGATATGGAGGAGAAATTCCAGTGAATTGAGCTTTGTTTGGAGCAATTGGTGTGAATCCCAGCAAAATGACTATGACTCAGCCTCAATAACCATTGGAGGTGGGAGAAGAGGATAGAACCAAGGAGGGCCACCTATCAATGGTCCGGCGGGTTTGCTTCATGCCTAAGGTAGTAGAAGGAGATGATTGGCTTTGAAATAACATCTTCCGGATGACACGTACAATTGGCAAAAGGGTATGTCACCTAGTCATTGATTCAGGAAGTTGTGAGAATGCCATCTCCGAGGAAGCAGGGTATAAGCTAGGGTTAAAGAAGGATTAGCATCTGAACCCTTACGGGTTGTTGTGTCTCTAAAAAGGAAACAAGGTAACCATATCAAAACGTTGTTTGGTTAACTTTTCAATTGAGTCAAAGCACTGGGATGGGGTGTGGTGTGATGTGGTTACTATGGATGGGTGCAACTTGTTGCTTGAAAAACCATGGCAATTCGATAGAGGCTCTACCCATGATGGGAGGTGGAACACCTACAGCTTTGTGTTTGAGGACACAAAGTTAGTCTTTTTGCCTAAGAAGGATGAAGCGCTACGTTTGGAGATAACCGAAAACCTAAATTCCCAGACTAGAGCCATGATGGCCAAGGAAGTTGGCAAGAATAAGATGAGAAAGGATTGCCAGGAGGAACAGGGTAAAATATTAGAAGAGGAGCTAAGTACTTTACCGTCTTTGAGGGGTATCTAACACTGGTTGGATCTGGTGCCGAGAGCTACTTTACCGAGTAGGATGCATTACTCAATGTGCCATGTGGAACGTGAAGAGATTAGGCACCAACTCCAGGATTTATTCACCAGGGAATTTACTCGGCGGATGTGCATTTACAAAGGAGCCATAAAACAAGAACATGGTAGTTATCGATTTTTCATGCCGATACTGGAAGACATACCCGCCGACAGTATGTCAGAGAGGGATGACCACCTAGTAAATCACTTTTAGGAGAGCTTATGGAATACGGTGAGTATTTCACTTGCCTTTAGCACCATTCATGATCCATTGACAGACGGTCGATCAGAGGTGAAGAGTAGTCTGTTGGGTAACCTTCTATGATGTTTTGTTTCCGAAAATGTCAAAGGATGGGCGCAGAAGTTGTATCAAGTTGAGCTAGCTTATAACAACTCCATGAACTGAAGCACTAGTTCTTGGCCATTCAGGCTTGTCTTTGGCATTGTTCATGTTCACCGATAGACCTTGCACTAGTACCAGATTTTACACGTCCTCATAAATAGGCGGAGGACTTCATCTCTAACCATCAGAAGAAACATGAGCAGACTCGAGCATGATTGCATGAGGCAGTGCCAAATACAAGATGGCATGAATATGGACTTCTAACATTTGCTTTACCTTGGCGAGAATGATCCAGACGAACCCATGGCAAACTCAAGGGCAAATTCTTCCAAGCCATGGAGGATGATGCAGCCCACATCTTGGTCAGACGGGTTACAACCCACATCTTGGCGAGTTGGGTTAACAACCCACCTCTGGGCGAGCTTGGTGAATTGGATGATGGGCATGCAGGGATTGACAAATTCATGGTCTCCTCAATTGGTTGATGATGACCTCTTTTTTTGGATATACCAATAAGAATCGGTTGATAGGTTCCTTGAAAATGAGGCCCTCCAAACCATCTACCATATGAAAATACAATTTTCGCCCCAGCCTTGAGGCAGATTTCGGTCCAATCTTCCATAGAAGCCTTGAACGCCTTCTAATTATATATATATATATATATATATATTTACTACAGATCATTAACCAAAACAGCTCCTATTAGGTGCTTGGATATGGCGCACTCGAATATACTTCTATTGTTACATTTGGCATACACGAAATGTTTTCCTCAATGCAACCTCTTTGACGTATTCCTCTAATAACAACGCAAAGTCAGTAACATTGAACTTATTGTTATTTCAATTCAAAATCAATCCTCCAACATCCTCTAGATCCACAAAATAAATACAATTTTCCGGCCATATTGCCCCAAATTTGTCTTAAATCTAATCTCCTCTCTCTTGGACGTATTCTCAACTTTATCGATCATTTTTCACCAAGATAGAAGATTTCTAACATGCTTTAAATCACATAATCTAGTCCATCAAACTTTAAGCCATGCCACTTGACCAATATCCAAGCATTTCACTCGTGATTGACCAGGCTTCCCGGACACGCACGATCAATTGAGTTTTCTGAACTAGAAAGCAGTGGAGCTTTACAAGGGTGAAGGGATGAGATGTGCTTTGAATTTTTTCCTGAAGGGTTTACCAGTCGGTAAATTAGGGCCTTCATTGATCTGTTGACTTAGGCCCAAACAAGTAATTGTGTTAGACGCCATAATTGTCATCCAAATGGGCATTTTTCTTTCTGAGGAAAATCTATTTTCAACCTAAAGGGTGCCCCAATCTTTATCTTGTACACCTTCATCATTCATTTACTAGGTCCCCATCACTTCTTCTTCTTAAATGTTGGTAACATAATTATCGCTGAGTGTGCAAAATCCTTCGTAATTGAAGCATTTTTTCTTGGATACCAATGATGAGGATGACGATGCTGGTTCCAAAAAAAACAATCATTGTCATAATTTAGCTTCCAAAAAGCATTACTCCATGTAGCTTCCCTTACATGTATCAGGAATTGCCGAATCCTAGTTGTCATGACTAAGTCTTCATTTCAACGGTGTCCACAAGTAGCCGTCCCACTTCTATATTGTTCCATCTGTTGTGGTTTTCTCAGCACATATTACATTAGCCGACTTGGGCCAGCTATTGTATAGAAGTTTTCTTCACACCATCCTTGGGCCAACAATCTGTATATATCTAACCATATCCTCCTTGATTGACATAGCTCGTTTTGGAACCATTTTTGAACTACACCAAACCATTAATGTTTGAACCATTCCTCCTTTTTTAGCATCCTATCAGCTACTTCAATAGATCCAAATGTCATAAGGAATTTATATTGACCTATATTTGTCACATTGACTCCATATTTTCCTTCCATCAATAAGATGGTACTAAGATGTGTTGCCTCAAGAGACATTGATGACAAGAGAGAAATCTACTAAGCCACACTACATTGATCATCACTAGGCAACTTCGAACAGTTTAACCGCACTCTGTGAGCCACACCCCTCTTTCTCCATACCTTTACCTCTCATGGCCTCTTCCACCATATTTTCCCTACCTATACCCTTATGTCTAACAACTTGAGGAAAGAACCTTTTATCCAAGAAAATACTTTTACTTGTAGGCTCCATTGATTGAGAGGATATCCCATGCAGTGGGATCCCTCTCTCCCTCCCCCCTCTTTCTCTTTCCTCCACCTATTGTATATACTTGACAAAGTGGGAAATTGTAGTAGGAGAACATGCCAGAAGGGGCCATGTTGGTGCTATGGGAAATTGAGACACATCAACGAGATTGTAGAGTCTTGAAAAAGGTTTAAATTCGGCCAATGTTATGACTGAGGTTATACATGATGGTGGATCTTACTGTATAATAACCAATGGATGATTGTATTTTAGATTTACGCGCCTCTTTCTAGGCTACATCATGTCCGAACGTGATATGGAATTACGTGGCAATGAATACCCTTGAGGGATGTACAACATTGGAAGTTAGTGTTATGGATGATGAAATTATTTCATTACTGCATGGGTTAGTGTGGACTTTACCGAATGTCAGATATGTGCTCAAGTTGAAGAAAATTTTGATATCGGTGGTACAACTTAATGACCTTGGTTATTATATTTGGTTCTCGGATGGGAAGTGGATGGTCTCAAAGGCAGCGCTAGTGATAGCCTGTGGTACACAGCTGGGTGCATTGTTTTTATGCCAAAGTCAGTTGATCGAATGTCTTGTAGGAGACTATGTTTTATACATATCGAAATATTTCAGCTGGACGTTCATTCCCGAGGACTAGAGGGAGCATAAATTTAGCTGTTTTGCTTCAGAAGAGTGTACTAAGAGATAAACTGAAACTGGGGCGAGCTTCAGTTTGAGATTGTGCATTATAATTACATTGGGGCAAGGGGGTGAGGAATGTATTATTATGGATGTGGGATAATTGTTGGACTCATGGATGGAGCCTAATTTAGTTGGCCTTTCTTTAATGTGATTGAGAATCGGGCCAATTTGATATAGACCCATGGACACTATGGTTTTTGGTGCGCCACTATATATACACCTAGGTGGGTTGATTGACATGTACCACAAAATTGCCTCATGTACTATTCTCGAAATAAATAAATTACTTTGCTCCCTCTTCATGAATTAGACTCCGGTTAACTCACATTAATTTCGATGTTCTTGAATTTACCCCGGAATCCCCTTCTATTTGTGATCGCTATTTTGATTCAGGACTCCATATGTGTGAGGGGTCTATCACTCGTATGAAACTGTATTATAATATACGCATGTAGAATCCTCAACAGTCAAATTTTACAAAACTTTAGTGCTAACAAAAAGAGAAGGAAAAAAGAGGCCTCAATTAGATTGCCATACCATTCGAAATGTTCTGCATGGCTTGTGTCGAGGTGGCTTGGCGTTCGGCATGCATAAATTCTACAAATACACAGAACAACTTCATATTAATAATTCTTATATCATAACTAGAAATCTATATTATATATCGATTAGAAATTTTTCCGCTCAAAAGTCTCCACTCCTCTATCTTTGAATTTTTAGGCTATCGTCTCACTTTTTCATATAAAATTAACTCTCTTTTCTTAATTTAATTGCATATAAGTTATTACATAGACAAACCTCATTTTTTTTATTTTTGTTAATAATATAATTAATTAATTATAACATATAAATATAATTATTTAATATTTAGTTACACGTTGTACATCGCATGGGGAAATTCTAGTTAATATCTAAGTTTAAAGGGTCGCTTTATTTAATGCGGATAAAATTTCACTTGGGCTTATATATAATCCTACTACCTAGTCTCTTCTTTTTCGATAAGTAAAGAGATAACTCTCATTAAACCGATGCACGCGGAGTTCGAGGAAACCCACAACAACAGGGAAAAACAAGACAAAACAAAATAGAACAATACACCCTAGAACCCCTAGATGTTTATCAGTACGCTAACCCCTGAAGTACAACATGTTGAAATAAACAATACCAGTCTAATATCCAAATTAGCAAATAAAAGATGTGGCATAAATTTATTATACTATTTTAATACACTAGAAGGTGGCGTAAATTTATTATGCTATTTTAAGGTATGGCTTAAATTAGCTATACTATTTTTATATGTGGTTTGTATTTGTCTTAATTATGTATAAATATCCCAACCCCAAATCATTCATATCATTGAGAAGTAAAAGAAGAAATAAAATAAGACTAGAAGTCTTATATTTGTAGTCTTGCGAGCGTTGAGTGTTTGTGAGAATTGATCTTTCTTTTATAATATTTTTAAGTTTAATATAAGTATTTTTTGTTGTGTCTCCATTATTGAGTAAATTTCTTTTTTGAGTAGTAAAATTAGAGCTGTGTACTCTAAATTTTTCTCAACAACTGGTATCAGAGCGGGACGGTCAAGGATTGATTTTGGTGGAGCTATCTTGAGTCGTGAGGAGTTTGGTACTCTGCAAGTTTGTTAGTCAAGCTTATTTGGTATAGTCGAAGTCTTGCCAACACGATGGGTGATCTTCAAGTGGTTGGAGGAATCAAGAGGCTCAACAACAGAAACTACAACACGTGGGCAACATGTATGGAGTCTTATCTACAAGGTCAAGACCTTTGAGAAGTCATCGGCGGTAATGACGTTACGCAGCCGGAAGATGACGCAAATAGTGTTTTGCGAAAATTGAGGATCAAACTAGGTCAAGCGATGTTTGCCCTAAAGACCACAGTCAAAGAAGAAATGTTGGAGCACATCCGGGATGCCAAAACACCGAAAGAAGCATGGGATACTTTTGTTACACTCTTTTCAAAGAAAAATGATACAAGACTACAACTTCTCGAGAACGAGCTGCTATCGATGGCGCAACGCGACATGACGATTGCCCAGTACTTTCACAAGGTGAAGTCGATATGCCGCAAAATTTCAGAGTTAGATCCGACAGCTCCTATTGGAGAAACCAGGATAAAGAGAATAATTATCCATGGTTTGAGACCTGAATACCGTGGGTTCGTTATTGCGGTACAACGATGGCCGACACAACCATCACTTGTTGAGTTTGAAAATTTGCTTGCCGATCAAGAAGCTATGGCTAAGCAAATGGGAGGAGTCTCGATAAAGGGGGAGGAGGAAGCGCTCTACACCAACAAAAGTAGAGGCGGTTTCAAGTGGCACAATGGTAGTGGATCTAAAAAGGATTGTGACAAGGTGAAAAGTCATCAAGGAAAGGGAGGCTCTTGTCCAGGGGGAGCTTCAAAGAATCACAGCAATAGTAGAAAGTTCGATGGCAAGTGTTACAATTGCGGGAAGATGGGCCACATGGCGAAAGATTGTTGGACCAAGAAGAAGCCTGCTGAGAGTAATGCTGCTACTTCCAGTTCTAAGGATAATAGCGAAGATGGTTGGGATGCTGAAGCGTCATTCGCTGTGGAGAAAGAAGAATTAGCACTCACGGTAACAACAACGGAACGGATTGACTACGAGAATGATTGGTTCGTAGACTTGGGGTGCTCAAATCATATGACAGGTAATAAAAAGAAGTTGTAAAACCTGTCTGAGTACAAGGAAAGTCATGTGGTGGTCACAGCCGAAAACTCAAGGTTATTGATAGCTCACATCGGTAAGACGATAGTAACGCCTCAATATAATTCTAACCGGGTTCCACTTCAAGATGTTTATCATGTTCCGGGAATGAAGAAAAATTTGCTATTTGTGGCTTAATTGACATCATCAGGCCACTGTGTCTTTTTCAGTCCCCAAGATGTGAAGGTATACCGTGACCTCAAAATCTCAGAAAAGCCGACAATGGAGGGATGGCGATTGGAGTCAGTCTACGTGATGTCAGCAGAGTCTGCATATGTAGACAAGACAAGAAAGAACGAGACAGCAGATTTATGGCACATGCAGTTAGGACATGTTAGCTATTCCAAGCTAAGTGTGATGGTGAAAAAGTCAATGCTTAAGGGACTTCCTCAGCTTGACGTGAGAATAGACACGGTCTGTGCGGGATGCCAATATGGTAAAGCACACCAATTGCCATTCAAGGAATCGAAGTATGAATCAAAGGAAGAGTTAGTTCACTCTGATGTGTTCAGGCCCGTTAAGCAACCATCAATTGGTAGGATGCGGTACATGGTGACGTTCATTGATGACTTCTCCAGGTATGTGTGGGGTTTCTTTATGAAAGAAAAATCTGACACATTCTCAAAATTTAAAGAGTTCAAAGAGATAGTTGAAGGAGAAATGGGGAAGAAAATCATCTACTTGCGCACCAACAACGGAGGAGAATATAACTCAAGCGAGTTCTCTTAGTACCTACGGTAATGCCGAATACGTCATCAGTACACTTGTGCCAACATACCACAACAAAATGGTGTAGCTGAGAGAAAGAACTGGCATCTTGCAGAAATCTGTCGAAGCATGTTACATGCAAAGATTGTACCGGGAAGGTTTTGGGTTGAAGCAATGAAGACTGCAGCCTTTGTGATCAAAAGACTTCCTCAACCGAGGTTAGGATTTGTTTCACCCTTTGAGAAACTGTGGAACGTGAAACCAACAGTTAGCTAATTTCGAGTATTTGGCTGTGTATGCTATGTATTTGTTCCTGATCATTTACGGAGCAAGTTTGACAAGAAAGCTGTTAGATGCATCTTTGTGGGATACGACAGCCAGAGAAAGGGTTGGAAATGTTGTGATCCTACAAGTGGGAGATGTTACACTTCACGAAATGAGGTGTTTGATGAAGCATCTTCTTGGTGGTCCCCAGAAAAGGAGGTGTTACCAGACTCGAGAGAATTTGGAGACAAGCTACAACAAAAGATGGGGGAGCATACTGTTCAACTCCAACCAAGTTCAGATGACCCAGGAGATCCAAACGGCGTGATGTTCAACAAAGAGTAATTCAGAATCCTTGGAAAACTGGCATGTATCAACAACCAGATGAAGAAGGTAGTGAAACGGAAGAATCAACTCCACAATCACAACTCCGAAGGTCAACAAGACTATGAAGGCCAAATCCCAAATACGCCAATGCAGCCACAGTTGAAAAAGTAATTGTAACAGAACCTGAGACGTTTGAAGAAGCATCGCAGAGTTCTGAGTGGATTACAGCTATGAAAGAAGAGATCGCTGCACTTGAGCAAAATCATACTTGGGATCTGGTGCCAAAGCCAAGAGATGTGAAACCCATATCCTGCAAGTGGGTTTACAAAATAAAGCGCCGTCCAGATGGGTCGATAGAGAGGTATGAGGCTCGGCTGGTAGCTCGTGGTTTCTCTCAGCAATACAGACTAGACTATGATGAAACTTTTAGTCCTGTGGCGAAACTTACAACTATATGAGTTCTACTTGTGCTTGCAGCTAACAAAGACTGGAACTTGTGGCAGATGAATGTGAAGAATGCGTTTCTTCATGGAGAGCTAGATCGGGAGATCTACATGATCCAACCAATGGGCTTTCAGAGCCAAAATCATCCTGAGCATATGTGTAAGCTGCGGAAAGCACTCTACGGATTGAAACAAGCACCCAGGGCGTGGTATGGAAAGATTGCTAAATTTCTGACACAGAGTGGTTATTTACTGACACCTACAAATTCTAGCCTGTTTGTCAAAACCAATGGAGGAAAGTTAGCTATTGTGCTAGTATACATGGATGATATAATCATAACCGGTGATGATGAGGCAGAAATTCTTCAGACGAAGGAGAATTTATCAGTTCGTTTCCAGATGAAGGAACTTGGACAGCTCAAGCACTTTCTTGGTCTAGAGGCTGATCGCACACAAGAAGGAATATTTCTTTGTCAACAGAAATATGCCAAAGATTTGTTGAAGAGATTCGGAATGCTCCAATGTAAACTGATTTCAACACCGATGGAACCAAATGCCAAAATGTGTGCTCATGAAGGAAAAGATTTGGATGATGCGACGATGTATCGACAATTGGTAGGTAGTCTGATCTACTTAACCTTGACTTGACCAGATATTTCTTATGCAGCTGGTGTGATGAGTCGGTACATGCAAAATCCAAAGAAGTCTCATTTGAAAGCAGTTCGACGAATACTGAGATATGTGAAGAGTACAATTGACTATGGTATTTTGTACAAGAAAGGTGAAGACTGCAAGTTAGTGGGTTACTGTGATGCTGATTATGCAGGAGATCATGACACCAGGAGATCAACAACTGGGTATGTATTTAAGCTTGGTTCTGGAACGATTTCTTGGTGTAGCAAGAGACAACCAACGATATCATTGTCAACCACCGAAGTTGAGAATCGAGCAGCAACAATGGCAGCTCAAGAGAGTACATGGTTGATACAGTTGATGAATGATCTACATCAACCAGTAGATTATGCAGTTCCATTGTACTGTGACAACCAGTCGGCAATTCGTTTGGCGGAAAATCTAGTCTTTCATGCAAGAACTAAGCATGTTGAAGTATACTATCACTTTATCAGAGAAAAGGTTCTGCAAGAAGAGATTGAGATGAGGCAAACCAAGACAGATGATCAAGTTGCGGACTTGTTCACAAAAGGTTTGAGCATCGGCAAGTTTGGAATGTTTCGTCGTCAGCTCGGCACAATGCAAAGAGAGAGAGCTGGTGTTGAGAGGGAGTGTTGAAATAAACAACACTAGCCTAATATCCAAATTAGCAAATAAAATGTGTGGCATAAATTTATTATACTATTTTAATACACTAGAAGGAGTGGCGTATATTTATTATGCTATTTTAAGGTGTGGCTTAAATTAGCTATACTATTTTTATATGTGGTTTGTATTTGCCTTAATTATGTATAAATATCCCAATTCCAAATCATTCATATCAATGAAAAGTAAAAGAAGAAATAAAATAAGACTAGAAGTCTTATATTTGTAGTCTTGCGAGGGTTGAGTGTTTGTGAGAATTTATCTTTCTTTTATAATATTTTTAAGTTTAATATAAGTATTTTTTGTTGTGTCTCCATTATTGAGTAAATTTCTTCTTGAGTAGTCAAATTAGAGTTGTGTACTCTAAATTTTTCTCAACACAACATGCCTCAAAAAATTAAGATGTGTATACCCGTCAAGCAATAGCTTAAACTTTTGAGAACGTTGTTTCATTAGCATGATATCAAAGCCTTGTTAACTGAGAAATCACAAGTTCAAGTCTCAACATTCCCTCTTTCAATGGCAATATAATTTAAACTTAAGATATGAAATAAACCTGTAGAATATCCACATCTTAAACTTTTAAAAAAGTTGGTAGGTTGACAGTTTTATGATAGCCTTCCTATTATTTTCTTAAATAATTTATTACATCTACTCTTCTTCAGAAACATGTAGTCTATTATTCTTTTTTCAAAATATTATTCTTCCTGTGCAGTAAATGTTATATCTTTTTATTATTTCTCTCCACCAGCTAGCACAATACTTTAATAATAGTTAATGTGACATAAGAAATTAATAACAATAATTTAACAAAAACAATTAACTAAGTAATTAATTAAGTTAATAAATTGAATCAGATAAAATAGTAAAAACTAACATGGATCTGATCTTGGAGGAACTGGATATACCCTATTGCCTCTGTCAATACCGAAGCTGTATCCGTCTGCATAAAAAATATAAAATACATTAGTATATAAATTATAATGCATGCTTTTAATATTATGGGCAAACTAATATTTTATGATCACATTTAAATTTTAAAAAAATTATAGTGGGAAGTTGATATACCTTGCCGAAAGGTGACACTAACTGGTGCAGTGCTGCAATTCTGTCTCCCAATTTCTCCTTCCTTACCTATTTTAATCGTTAGAGTATGAAATTATTCTTAAATTTTTGACCATTTATTCAAAGTTAAAAATAATTGTACTTTATAATAATATTTTAATTTTTTTGATTGAGAATTTGTAAGTTGGAATCCCTATAATTAGAGGCGAACGATCTAGCCTAAAAAATCTATAAACTGATTCGAATAGAAATTTTAAAGTAAATAATTGAATCTAAAGTTGAAAATGACCGAATATAAAACTAATGCGACCTGTATTCTACCTAACTTGGAAATGATCCGGTGCTCAATTTGACCTGACTTGACCAATCATTGACCTAAACTAACGTGACTCAAAATGACATGAACTTGAACCCTACTCGACTTGAAACCTGAATTTATCCAAAGTTTTTAAACGTAAGGATAGTTATTGTTTGTCAAAAGTGCAATTGAACTTCACAAGAGATCATTAAACATCTATATTTACAATAAATATGCTACTTTGTAAATAGTTATCAGAACAGCAATAGTAGAATTATGGTAACCTAAAAACAATACCACCCGACCCAAACTTAACCTGAATCCAAAGTGACTCAAACCCTAAATAACTTGACCAAGACTCAGCCTGACCTGATTATAAACAAAAAGTGACATGAGTTTGAATAGATTTATCCGAACTCGATCCGACCTGAATTTATTATTAATCAAAAACGAACCAAACCCGAACAAGTAGACCTAAATTCCACTAAGATGATCCTGCTAGTAGTACCCCGATCCAGAACAAGTATCTCACCTTAAAAGGGGGACAGGACTTAAGCTGAGCTTTCTTGGAAGCCACCAGTGCGGAGGGCTTGGACGGTGGCCCGGAATGGTCACGGGTGGCTGGCCTCTTCGTTCCCGTCAAGCTCGATGTTGTCTTCTTCGATCCGAAAAGAAAAAGAGAAAAAAAGAAAAAAAGGAAAAGAAAATGAGAATAATGAGAAGCAGAGAAAAATATGATGGTAAGCATGCACTGCATAAAGCTGGAAAAGATGACATGCTCATGCACGCAAAAGACTTCCTTCTTATTACCGGGCCGGTCCTCGGATTTTAAGGGTCCGAAGTAAATTTAATAGATGAGATCTTTTTATAACTCAACGTGTTCAAGTCAGTTTAAGCATATCCCGAGTAATTCAATTTATATTGTAATATCCGTTTATATGAGACATTTATATGTCATAGAAGTACATGTAAGGTTATAATGTATCATTTGCAAGTGGTCATTTCTTCAGTTATAAATAGTGATATATAAGGGAAGTGAACTACCGACATAAGTAATTTTCAAAAGGATCTCTTAATTATTTGGGATCTTGACTGACCATAGTCTGTTAGTCATGTACCACTTAGAAATTTTGATTGCTTTTCAGGGTGTTTAAAGATGTCGGTTTATTGTAGTTCATGTCTATATTTCTGTGGTTTTCATCACTTGTTCAGCTGTCGTCTTTCTACCTTCGTACATATATTAACTATTAGTGTATAAACTATTTTTGGACCTTTATTCGTTACTAAATGTTTGAGTCAACTAGTTGATATCAGAGCCTAATTAACCAAAAGATCATGCATGCAGATCTCAACCGCCCTTATGCTCAATATTATAATTTCAATACAATGTATGAGATAAGCTTATGCAATATTTATATTTTAAGTCAATGGACATTCATGTAAAGGAACATATTAGAATACTAAACTAAACAGTATGAGTGAAAGAAAAGAAAATAATTATTTTTTACTCTCTGCTTAAGCTTTTGAAAAAGTTAAGTTTTTTGGCCTGCTCCAAATCAATCCGAGAGGAACTGAAGCCATGGAATTTTTTTTGATAATTAGTGAGAGAGTCGCAACGAAATACAATAGAATCAAAACTAAACAAAGGCATCGAATTTGTATTACATGAAAGCCTAACTGAGTTGCATGTAACTTTGAAAAATTCTTATATAATTTATGTCTTGAAATATTATCTGTTTGCAGAAAAAAGTTGTCTTTTCAAAAAGTATTTCATTAAGGTCTGTAATGGGTATCATGACCTTTTAATATATCAACAATGAGATACTCTAAAGTTTTAAAATTTTATTACTGATGTATCTTAAAGTTTACTATGTCAAAAGTAGGTGAAATTTTGGTGCGAAATCTTGTTCTAGTATACGATTACAATTGTACATATGTATTCTTTACTAGAATCTAATGGTTTTTTTCCTGAAAAATATTGACTGGCACATGATTTCAACATTACACGAGTATCATCCATCATTAATTGGCTCATTTTTACCACAATCCGTTGAATTTTTACCTCGAACAATAATGTGGCTTGTACATATGTATCATTTTTTGGCGAAAATTGAAAGACCTTTTACAAAAATCACCGGACTCTTTCATAGCATATCTAGGTGATAAGAGTTTCTAACATCATAATCTTTTATTGAATATATTAAGATATTTAAGTAATAAATAGATACACTTTTGATATATGTTAGGGAGAATTTTTGCAAAGAAAAAAAGTTAATGTATGTGCTCAAAAAAAAAAAAAATATTAATGTATGAAATTACAAAAGACATCAGAAAAAGTAGAGAGGACAACAAATGTGGGACCTTAGTCTAACTTTTTTCCCCCAATTTTCACGGTCTTTTGTACGGAAATTACTTTTAGGCTTTATAGTAATTAAACCATTCGTTAGATCTTGATAATTAAAGAGAAAACTCTTAATACAAAAATTGATGCATCTATCAAAATACAGCTCAAGAAAGCTCACAAAAATTGGATAAAAGAGACAAATTGTATTTATATATAGAGTAGTGTTGTTGCGTCTAAAATTGTTAAAAGTATAAAATTATTCATGGCCTATATCACGATTTTTTGCTATCTATAGAAAAATTCATGGCGCTTCACATATTAGTTTAAATAAGGTATGAGGTGGATTTGAGCAATATCTATACTTTAAACCCAATGGGTATTTGCATGAATAGGGTATGTTAAAGTACAAAATCATTCATATGCCTTTGTACATGAAATTGAACTTTTAGAACAATTGGTTCTTTCAATAAAATATATATTCAATTTATGTGCATAATCCATATAGTAAAAAAAATTATTAAATTATAACGTTATATTATAGCTATCATATTATTAGAGGCATTACTTAGGTATCTGAATCAATAAATTTAACATTTATCTGTATTGTACTATAAATCATATTATTGTCCTACTTATCGTTTGTGGATGCACAAAATGGTGTACTTTTTTCTTGTAAATAAACCAAATTGAAAATTTAGGATTTCATATATATATATAATAGCGTTCTTATTAGAGGGTGACAATATAAGAGGAGTCACTTCTGACCCTCCATTGTAATGGACATTCAAGATTTATTGGACACTCAAAAAAATAATAATTTATGGCGTATATCCCTTCATGTGGTAAAAGGAAAGAAAGGATAAGAGAAGGAAATTGTTTTTTTTTTTTTTTTCAATCCTCAACAAATTTTGGCAATAAATTATTTTTTTTTTTAGTGTCCAACAAATCTTGGCCGTCCATTACAATAAAGGGTCAGGATTAATTCCTCTCATGCTCTCACCCTCTCATAAGAATGCCACCTTTTATATATATGTGTTATAGTAAGGCTCAATCTTAACTATATATAATCTGTAGGAAAAATTACTTGATACAGTTTGATATTGGTTATTTATATTTTAGTACTCCGATATTTTTAGAAATAAAGGACAATAACTTTTTTGAATTAATAAAAAAAGGCTCCTAAATTTTTGTCGTATTAATAAAAAAAGCTCTTAAATTTGTTTGTATTAATAAAAAGTCTACTCTCTAGTGTAATAATGCCATTTTATGTCGACGAAGCTAAAATTAAACTGCTTTTTATCAATGCTACGATAAAATGATAATAGTATCATTCAATAACCATACTTTTAAACAAATTAAGCGAAAACAGATAGTTTTTACATATTAAAAAATCTAGAATTTTGTGCTCACAACGCAAGAATTAGAGTATTGAAAGGTACTTTTATCATTTTACTATAGCATTAATGAAAAAGCAGTTGCCACATCAGCTCTATCGATGGAAAATGATGTAATCACTTTAGAGAGTGGCCTTTTTATTAATGCAACAAAAACATAGGGGCCTTTTTATCGATTCAAAAAAGTCAGTGCCCTTTTTATTGTTTTCAAAAATATCAGGGTCCTAAAATATAAATAATCTTTGATAGGCAAAGCCGAGTGTGCAATGCTTGGTTTGCCCATATTGCACTTCTAGCCTGTGGCTTTTTCTTCTTGAGATATTACTCTATTTCTTTGTTTTGCTTTTTTTATATCGTAGATATTCTCTCTATGATGTTACTAGTAATTATATAAAAAGCATTTGCAACGGTGGAAAATGTAAAATATACAAATTAATAAACGGATTATTTGCATTGTCATTCATTGGAAACAGCCACCCTTCGGGGTAGTACCTTAAAGAGGGAAGGCTGTGTACACCCACCCCCAGACCCTTCGTATGCAGGCGCCCTTGTGGCACAGGGACTGTTGTTATTGCATTGTTATTCCTATATTTTTGCTTATCCTGTCCCTTTAATTATGTATGTTTAATTATGCCAATTTAATCTCATACAACTAAAATTATTTAACATAAATCGAATATTAAAATTAGTATAAATTTCTTTGATAAATTAATTGCAATGTGAGTTAGCACTTACATGCACTTTCCATAGGAAATCGGTATTTAGAAAGAGGTAACATTTACAAAGGGTACTGAATGTTGTTACTTTTTCAATCACAAAATTAACACTATTTAATATCGGGCTTCATTTGAAAATTTTCAATTATATAGAGATTCAACTGAAATATTAAGCAGAATATAAGGACTAAAAAGTAACATTTTCAGTGCTTCAAGGGCTCCCGCCTAAGCAGGGTCAGGGGGAGGTGGGATGAATGTACGCAGCTTTCCTCCTTTAGGGGATCCTGAAGGGAGGCTATTTTCGAGGATTCCCAACCCGAGGGGTGCAGTACGAGTACTTCCCAGGAGGTCAACCATCTTGGTACTACTCTCGTCCAAGCACAATTAACTTCGGAGTTCTAATCGGGTCCGGTGCTTGCGTGCAGTGCCCTCTTAGGTAAGCGGAATACAAGGATTAATGACATAAATCACTCTGAATAAAAAGTGAAGAAGAAAAATACTCACTTGGTTAGGGCTGTTTGCTGAGGTACTATTACTTGACTGATCACTTGCATCACCATGACTCCAACTCGTATCCCGAGCTTGAGTCTGAACCTGAGCCTCAAACCCCGAGCCTCCCAACAACTCCAAGCCTAGCAGGTTCGGACCCAAACCACTACTAGTACTTGAACATGAGGCTAACCCTAATTGACTTAAGAGGCTATCATATGTTGAAATGTGGTGCAATGATTCCCTGTTATGAGATACACCAGAAGTGAAGGTGTTGAACCAATCAGAACTCGCCACGTGGGTTGATTGATGATCATGATGAGAGAACAATGATGGATGATCAAACGGCTGAGATGCAATGAGAGAGAATGTTGGGATAGTGATCTTGTGATCTTCGGGGATTTCATTGTTCTCGTACTTGATGTAGCTGTTGCTGTTGCTTGAGGTAGTTCTGCATGTTTTACATGATATATTGTCAGAAGTATAAAATTCATTAATATGTCTTTACTTAATATTATAGGCTTCTTCTTGGTATTGTTATCTGATTAAAATTTTTCGTCTTTGAGAAGACTAAAAATGAAAATTTGAAGAATTTCTTATTTTTGGTAATCCATGATCAACTTTCTCACCAACCAAGGAAAAACTAAAAATAAAAGCTGAAATAAGAAAAAGTTGTTTCAAAATAATGATTTTCAATTTACAAAAGAAAAAAACTATCAAAACCTTCGATCCGAAAACAATTGCAGATAAACCCATTTTTTAAAAATAGTTACTTCTTTGACATAGTATTATAATATATTTGCCTAGATTTTTTTAAATTAAGATCCCAACAAGATCCTAAAATCTTGAAGCTTTTCTTTTTTTTTTTTTTTTTTTTTTTTTTTTGTTAGAAGAGTAACTCCCGAGTTTGTTCAATATACATGCTTGAAAACTAACAAATACTCTTATGAACTCACATCTTACAGTATAAAATTATTTCTGAACTTGAACTTAACTAAATTGTGGAAGTGCATTAATCTTTAGTGAAAGGTAAAGTAAAAGTTGTAGTTGTGGAACTTTAAGCAGACTACTATACGAATCATGCCTAAGAGGGTACCAACATGCAAGCACCAGATCCCAATAGAACTCTAAAATTAAGTATGTTTGGATGAGAGTAGTAACAAAATGGGTGACCTCCTGTGAAATCCTCATGTTGCACCCCTTAGGTTGAGGATTCTGGGAAACAGCCTCTCTTTCGGGTAGCACCCTGATGGGGGAAGGCTGCATACATCCACCCTCCCCCAACCCTGCTTAGGTAGGAGCCCTTGGGGCAATGAGAATGTTGCTTTACTATACGTATGATGTAATTAATGTTATTTTCCATACTCTAATTATAAAAATTAAATGTTATTTGCCTCTTTTATATAGTTTATTTTGAATTATATTTTTGCGATGCAAATTATACCATAAATAAAATTGAGAAACACATGCACATGCATAATATCCAAAATAAAATGCATTATTTTGAGGGGAAAGAATTATTCCAACACATATTTTATTATATTATATCACATTATTCAGTTTACAAATATCAAGTTCATTTTTAGAATTTTATTATATTTTATCACATTATTCACTGTACAAATTTAATAAATTAATTGAGCATTTATTAAACAAAAAAAACTTTTATAGTACTGTTTGAATTCACGCCACAAAATATTTGGACATTTTGTAGCCCATAATACATAGGCTTAATTAAATAAAGACCACCAAATTAGAGTGATAAATATTTGTCCATGTTACACTTCTAGCTTGTGTATTTTTTTTCTCGTGATATTATTTTTGTTTTTTCTTTACTTCATTATTTATTATAGAGACTTTCTTTATGTTTTTTTGAAGATTTTCTCGGCTTAAATATAAAAAAGAATTGAAAAAGAAAAAAAAAAATTAACTTAAGAGATTTGAATCCCTGGATTCTACATCCTTCCACATGTGCATTTTACTAATCATCCGACTGGTAAAAGTTACTCTAGAGATAACAAGTTGGTCAAGGGAAAGGGACTGAAAGCTGTTTTGATATTTTTTTTAAATAATTAAAAAGATAACTCTCAATATAAAATCAACGCACCCGCTGAAACAAAGCTCGAGAAAGCTCACAAGAGCGGGAAAAAGAAGCTCTTTTGATATTATTATTAGTGTTTAGCTTTTTTTTTTTTTTTTAAAGAAATTGAAAGTTGTATAATGAAAATAATTCATTTCATTTTTATAATAATAAAATGTATATATAAAAAAAATAATTACAATAAGAAAAAAACTAATGCTTGTTTGGTATTAGTTTTGTTTGCAATATTTTTTTTTTTTTGATAAACAAAAGCCCTATTTTTTTCCTATGTTGCTTTTATCCTTTCAGTTTTCATCAAAGTACAAAAAACTTAAAAACAAAACGAATACAGAAACAAGTTGAAAATGTCCATAAAATATGGTTTGAAGAATTTCAAAAAACAAAAACTACATATAAAAAATTAAAGCAATATCGAACAAAGTCTAAGATCTTAATTTCATGACATCGAAAAGTAAAAACAGAAAATGATATAAAATAAGCTTTAAAAAAGAAAAAAAGGGACATTTTTATGAGTTGAGAGGAAGTCTACTTTTTTTTCCGATAAATAGAGAAAACACTCTTAGTACAAGATGGCACACCCACCGAAGCGGAGGACCGCAAGAGGGGGGAAAAGCAAAACAAAAAGACTTGAAAATCGAAAGACGCTTAAAAACACACCAACACCAACTCTTGGGGAAGGAAAACGCCCAGATAATCACTCCAAACTAAGCCAAAAAACACTAAACATGAACAACGAGCACTAATGAAAAAGAACACAGTACTGAAAAGAAGTTTGCAATCTCAAACACCAATAACTCTTATGAAGAAAAAAGAAACAATAGTTAGCTCTTTAAGCTTCAAACATGAAATTGCATGAAGAATACTAAACACATAAAACAAGTTAAAAAAAAGAGTTAACCCGTATAAAAAGTACTTACGATAGTATACTGGTGGTGCTCCACTGGTCATGCAAACCCGAGGAGGCGACTCCACCGCCAAACTGGTGGTTGTAGAGGCGACGGTGATCGGCTACACTAGGAGGGCAACCAACATAGTGTTCTTGAAGGCTCTGCTCTTGAAGTTGTTGCTCAAAATTTGTAGACTCCATGTATCAGTAAAATTTATTTAAGATCCCAAGATGGGTCTAATACTATACTTTAGCTATGTAAAAAAACTTTTATATGAACAACTTTCACTCTATTCAAGGAAATAAGTGAGGAACATACCCATGCCCACCCATAAAATCTCTTTGCTTTTTAGCTATCTATATAGCTATCTTACCTTTATTTATTTTAAATCTTTTTCTTTTTCTGTGTGTTTTGGGATCACTTTGTTTGCTAGGTTTTTGGTCTTTACTCCCTCAAAGTGCATGTCACCCTAAAGTAGTCTTTTAAAAGAAAAAGGGTTGAGATACCCTTTGATCTGGGGTCCTTCTGATGTCGCTGAGGTTTTGGTTTAGTGGTTAAATTACTTTTTTTTGATAATTTGTGGATGAGTTCTTTAAAGATATGTTAGAGATAGTGTCTAAAAAATAAGACTACGAAAAGAAGTAATAGCAAGAAAATGACAGATTAGGAAGAAAATCCATATACTGAAAGGGCAAAATGGGGAAAGTCGAGCAAGGCTTTCGCAGTTTTGTCCACGGTCTGCGACAGTGTGCGCAGCCTCGGAAGAAAAGTATGGAGCCAGTGGTTAAAACAGTATTAAAGTTCATGCTTTAGGACATGGGGTTTAGACCTAAATCCCCTATGTTAAACTATACAGTTATTCTTTAATCTTCACTTATCAACTCAAACTTGTGGAATATTTGGTTTTATTCATATGATGACATAGCTTTCGTGGTGGAGATAAGTGACAAGTTCAGACTCTGAGATGTTTAATATTAATATAATTGAGTGCAAGATAAGAGGTCGGTCTGTATTTAACCACACTTTAAGCATAACAACATTGCATAAGGGCGTATATGCATGTTTGAGTATAAAGTTATTCATGAGTCTTTACTCGTCAATTTAAACTTATAGATAATTGGTTACTTGATATGATGTTATAGCCTTTTTTGCAACGAGCTTACGAGTTTAAATTCCAATCACACATGCTTCGATGATAATATATTTCAAGCAACATATATAATATAAAAATGTTTGCACCCGAGAACATGTCACTGTATAAACCTTCACTTATTAGGATAATCTGTGCCATATTTGGTAACTTTGATATTCAGCCCCCACATCAAGCTCTCATACCTATGAAAAAATTAATAAAAAAATAAAAGGTTTGGCTCTTCTCTCTTGTTTTATGGCAACTTGTCGAGAGCAATGATGCAAATAAATGTCTACTTGGCTCCTCTAGGGTTAGGATTCCACTTGTTAATATTCTGCTTATCTTAAGTCCAATTCAAAGATAATTACGGTGCCTTTCATTCAACTTTTTGTAATTTAGTTTAAGGTCTGCAACATTTTGCTATGAAATCTTTGGTTATACAATACAGAAAAACTTTTTTTTACGAACAAACTATCTGGATATATATTTAAAGAAAAATTTATTTCTTGTAATGACAATAAATAACTTAAAAATAAAAATCAACCAATAATAATGTGTGGTTGACTATGGTGTCGGAGTGGATCATAGGGTGTCGAGCAATGATGATGGATAATAGCAAACCTTAGAAGTGGTGAAAATTGTGAACAAGTTATGTTAATCAAAAGGGGGTTGCCTTGTTGGTAAGGTGTACTACAGTAGCAGCAAGTAATGGTAGTGCGTGACGAGATGGGCTATAATAGTGAGCTGAAATTATAGAAGTGGGGAGTCATGTTTGTGATGGGACACAATGGTAGGTGGTGCGCCATGGTAGTGGTGGCTCATGGTGGTGGATGGTGTTAAATGGAGTGCGGCTATTGTGAGAAGGTAATGATAATTCACAATGGTTAGTACTGAATCACGATAACAGTTAGTAACAGTAATGGAGGGTGGTGAGTGTAACAAGTCATGATGGTAAAATGAGCAGTACATAATGAATTTGGATAATGGCAGATGCAAAAGTGGGTCAAGGTGGTGGGTTTGACCCAATCTTGACGTAGGTCAATCTAAGCGTATACATCAAACTATGACCCAATCAACTCAATCTGCCAATACACATCTTCTTATATAGATTGAATTGATAAAAGGATAGGTCTAGATAATTTTTCTCTTTATGTATGCAAGGATTAATCCTTAGAGTATGAGAAGTGCATTTAATACATAAATCTAGATAATATATGTGTTTTTTTGTTATTTTCTCTTTTTTATATTTTTTGTATGCTCTTCAAATCTCTTGTATAAGATGTGGATTTTTATACCGTAAGTTTATACTTACTAATCATCAAAAAAAAAAAAAAAATTTGTAGATTTGTAGAAATACTTTATAAAACTCAGAATTAAAGAGACAAGATTGGGAGACACAGCACACCTTTCCACATTGCCCATAAAACTTTTCAAAGAAACTATGAGAAAGAGTCACCATAGAAATTGTAACTCAACATGAACTCCAAAACTTTCTCATAATGTTTTAAAGTATTTTTTTGGTTGTTTAAGCTTAATTCACGTTTCAGCATGTCAAAGGGCTATCTGATCATTGCCGCTCGTATCTTGTTTGGTTGTTTATGCCACGAAAGGTCCGTTTGGCATTTTGTCTTTTAAGATTTAGTAAAGGTGTCATCCAAATTGGATTTTCGTATCACAAGAATTGGTGTGGGTATAGGAAACTAGGTTTTTTGGGTATATTCTACTTCAGGAGTTGGCTTGGTGGTAGGCATGTTAGAATATATCGTATAGGTTCATTATTATTGTATTTGGGCCCAATGGACTTACACATGTAATCCAATTTAATATTCACGTTGTCTATAAATACACATGATAGGGCGACCTCATTAAGTGGGTTCCCTATTATTCTTTTATGTATCAGAGCCACCAAAACTCTAAATTGCCCTCTTTTTCTCCCAAGGCAAACCTTAGCCGCCTTATCCCTAATTCTTGTAGCCCATATCCAGCCGCTGCCATCTAACGCCACCATCTACCACCACCATTAACACTCCACCCTTCTCCATTAACACTCCCATGTAAAATAAAGAAAGTGAGAGAGAACGAAAGGTAAGTATTTTTTTGAGATTTCTGTGACTTATTTGGCTGACTGTTTGTTTCTTGTCTCAATCTAAGTATATTCTTGACCTGCTTGATAAGACTGATATTTTAAGTAAGCCTATTTCTAAGCCTGCCGATTCTAAATCGAAGCTCTCTTCCTTCAATGGGGAGCTCATGACCGACCCCTCTTTATATCGGTCAGTTATTGGTGCTCTGCGATATTTTACTTTTACGTGTTCTGATATCTCTTATGCAGTACGCAGGTGTGCCTTTTTATGCATGCTCCTTGTCTCCCTCATTGGGTTGCAGTGAAGGGTATTCTTCTCTCATTAAATGCACAATTGATCATGGTCTAGTTATCTCTCCCAGTAGTGTAGATTAGCTCGTAGCCTATTATGATGATGATTGCACCGAGTGCCCTGATATTCATCGGTCCACATCAGGTTTTTGTGTGCTTTTAGGTGGCAATAACATCTCTTGGTCTTCCAAACGGCAACCTACAGTCTCTTGTTTGAGTACTGAAGCAAAATATCGTGTTTTTGCTAATGCTGTCTCGGATGTTACTGGTTACGCTCTTTACTTGTTGAGCTTGGTATCACTATTCACAAGGCTACTTTGGTTTATTGTGATAACATTTCAACCACCTAACTATCCACCAATCCAGTCCAACATGTTCGCACTAAGCACATTGAGATTGATATTCATTTCATTCGTGAGTGTGTTCATATGGGTCTTGTACGCATTCTTCGTGTGCCTTCCTCACAATAACTTGCTGGCATCTTTATTAAGAGTCTTCCATGGCATCTATTTCTTTTTCTCAAGCACAATCTTTACATTTGATTACCTCATGCTTTGATTGAGGGGGGATGTTAGAATAAATTGTGTAGGTTCATTATTATTGTATATGGCCCAATGGGCTTACACGTGTAATCCAGTATGATGTACACATTGTCTATAAATACATGAGAGAGCTACCTCATTAGGTGGGTTCCCGATTATTATTTCAAGGCATCTAGATGTTTTGGAGTTTGTTGTTATGTTTTTTTTTTTCTTGCTCTGATGGGCTTTCTCGGGCTCAACTTCAGTGGATGCGGTTAGTTTTGCACTGATAATTATCTCTTTAATTATCAAAAAACACATATTGGACTAGAGGTATAAAATAATTTGTAGTCTTTCACTAAAGGGTTAAAACTTTTGGAAATAATTGATTATTTAATAGATATACCAACGTTTTTTTGTTTATTGGACGTTAATAGTAACTCTTTTTTTTTTTTTTCCAAATAGGGTTCATTATTCCATCCATTATAGAAGGATTTAAGGATTGCAATAGGGCGGGCACAACCCACTATCCGTGGTATCCGTCAAAGTTGGGGCGGGTATATAACTGAAACTGAAATGAATAGCGGGTATGTGTTAGGTACACGTAACCATACCCACCACGGGAATAGGACCGGTATAGGTCTAATGTTGAACCCACCATCTTCACATACTTGATCCTGATCCACAATGCTCTGTTTTGCAAACCATGGGCAAAACCGGGGGCCCGTTGCTCAGCTTTGCCCAAGTTGCGCTTCGAAATTAGGGTTTTTCTTTTTGAGAAGCTATTTTCTTTATTTCTTTGCTTCGTTTTTATTTTTAGACTTAACTTTATATATCCGAGGATTTTTTCCTCTTATTTATCAAAAGAATAAAATATACTTAAATTCTTAAAAATAATATCAAATAATTAATACGAACGGGTATGAATAATTGTTTCGTACAAATATTAGGGGGGTATGGATTTGTACCTGCCAAAATTGTTATGGGTATTCACTTCATACCTATGGTGAATAATGGGGCAGGTATTAGTATAGAATTGAGTGGCATTGAAGAGGTGGCCCTGTACCCGCGTCTCCTGATTGCCATCCCCAAAAAGGATTTGACGATTGCCTTTTATAGCTCTATCATGAACAGGTAAAAGGATTCGGGTATAGTCTAATCTCTTCTATGATCAAGATAATGGTAGGATTGCTCTCTTTGACAGTTTAAACACTGACAAAGATTGGTGAGAATTGGTGTTTTAAACACTAACCAACTCTTGGGAGGAGGATCCTCTAGTAAATCTCTGGACCACTATTATGCAATGATGGGGGAATGACTCTCATTTGTCCAAGCAATCTCAAAGATTTGTTCTAGCAATGGCAACTACCTTTCCTCAAGGGCTCAAACAAGAAAGCGTGAATCATAACATTTTCTTTGCCATATTTAACACAATATGGGAAGCAAGAAACAAGCTCGTCTTCCAAAACTCTACTCCTGACAGGGCACACATCATCAACATTGTAAAATTGAGGATTACCATGTGGTTCCAAGTAATTGTTGGTTGTACTGACATTTCTATACACCGTTGTATGGAAGATCCTCGTAGATTGATCTCGAGTTCCATCCCCAGAATCCATCCCAAATCAATAGTGTCGCATACCGGTGCTCAATCTCATGTACCATATTCACACGTTGGACCCTGATGTAGAATGCGCACTCCCTGTGATCTTCATGGGCAAAGCCAGACGAGATTTCCCCGGGTTTGCCCATGTTGCGCTTCTAGTATTAGGAATTTCTTTTTGATTTGTAGGTTTTTTTTTCTCTTGCTTGTTCTTTGTTGTTGTTGCTTTTTAGTGACCACCTCTTTTGTATCACTTGAGGATTATTTCCTCTTAATTATCAAAAAAAAGGGAGGATCCTCCAACAGGGACAAAAGATAGAAGTTCTATCATAAAATAAAGATGAAGTGAAACACAAAAAATGTAGAAAATAATATCTAGAACCCAAAGGTAATTGTGCAACATGACTAAAACGAGGAGACAAGAATAGTACCAAGCTTTGGAAATGGTCCGCCAAAGAGAGGCCTTTTCATTGTGGTGCAGAAAACCTTGGCATGTCAGATCTGAAAATAGCTATGGAAATTAGTCTACATGGGTCCCCCAAGCAATGATAGAAGGAGATGCCGGAGCCTCGAAATAGATTTCAAAACCATGTAATTATCCTCAGCTTTGTGATTTCAAAAGTGGGGGCCAATCTAGAGGTGAGTTCCAGAAAATTAGTCCGTTTCTAGATTCCTATAGTTAGTTGATGGCTGCGAAAAATGTCCTTAGCTATGTTTTCTTGGTTTAGCCTTTGATGTAGGAGATTTACCATTGGTGGAAAATGTCTTTGAGATTGTTCGAAAAATAAATCTAATCCTCCACCATCTCATGACAGAAGATTAGACATCCCATGTGGTCGGTCCTATAAAAAAAAGCGCATGCAAGATTCATTGCTCTCAATATAAAATGAGCAAGTGAGAAGGTTAGTGTCTAAAAATCTAATTCTCACTAATCTCTCCTTTGTGTTTAATTTCTCACGAAGGGCCAACCATACTAGTAATTTAATTCTAAGAGGAACATGACTACCATTTCCTTTAACTTGATTATTGGACAGGCTACTGAGACTGCGGTTGCAGCCCTATAAAAGAAGTTGAGTAAGAAAGCACCACTAGGGTCATGTTGACATGTCAAAGCATCATCATCGATAGGACAGATATTAGCTTCCTACGAGTCATGGGTTAGTTGGACTTGAAGCCCCAACTTCACAAACAAAGAAATTTTGATGCCATTTATTGATGGTGAGTTAGTCTCAACTATCAGTACAACGAACATTGCAGATGTTATTTCTCACTTGGAGGTCAACATGTCTAGTCTCATTTGTTGGTTTGGTCTCACCTGTCATGATACCCTTAGTGACTTATTTCAATGCTGGTAATTTAACTCTTTTTGAAGAACCTATTAAGAACGCTTGGCTCTGCCTTCTTTGCTGTCACCAAGTCAATTTGGGAGGTAAGAAACATTCACGTATTCTAGCATTTCCTTTGACTTGCCTTTGCAACATCGATTCCAACGAGCAAAGGATCATTACTTGATTTTAGGCTCTTATATTCTCTACAGAACTTCTAGCACTTCCAACGATGGAGAAATCCTCATGTCCACACATCGGGAAAAGGAGTACATAAAATAGGTGGATACTGGGGCTAGTGATGGAGACAATGTGAAGGCCCAAAAATCAACCTAAGAGGGGGGGCGAATTAGGTTCTTTCCTGATAAATGAAAATTTAAACTTCAAGAACCAAAAAATCAATTAATAGTTGAATCAATGAATATGAAATGCAGAAATTAAAGCCAAGAAAAATAATGCACAGAGATTTTTATAGTGGTTCACTTCCAACCCGGAAGCTAGTCCACTCCTCAAGTGACTACTCTTAGTCACTTGAGCCTTTTAACTAAGGTTGATGATCCTTTTTAAAAATAGGCTCAAGATCCAACCTTTACAACTGGTCTTTTTGTACGTAGGCTCAAGACCAACCTTTTACAACTGATCCTTTTGTAACAGTAGGTTTAGGATCCAACCTTTTACAACTGATCTTTTTATGCGTAGGCTAAAAAACAACCTTTTTACAGTGAAGTGAATTTAAGTATTGAAAGAATTAAAGAACTCCATTTCCTCACTCTTTCAAGAGTGAAATGACACTTGATCAAGCTTAGCCAAAGCTAAGGATATGCTAATTAAGCTCAATGATCAACAATAAAGAGAAGTAGTGATGCTCAAGAAAACTTTAAACAAGAATTTGAAAACAAACTGTTAAAGCGCAAGAGTAAGAGCCCTTTTTGAGAGATTTCTTAGAGAGTGTTGGAAGTATTGTTTCTTGATGTAAAACCAAAGCATTTAACCTCTATATATAGGCCAAGAAAGGCCTAGGAGCCTTTGGGAGCATTTCAAAAAAAATTGGAAAGAAATCGGGTCCAAAATGTAGCCGTTAGAGCATGTCGGGGGCTGTGTGTCGATACACAGGGGTTGTGTGTCGAAACACCGCTCTGTGTGTCGGCACACAACCTCTATGTGTCGACACACGACAGTTCCAGAGGGCTACTTCATGAATGTGTGTCGAAACATGCTTTCTGTGTGTAGACACTCACCATACCTGGGTGGATTTTGACATTTTTGACCATTTAGCTTGATTGATGGGATAATTTTACCATATTAGCTAAGTTGGTTCATTAATTAATTGATTGCCATATTAGCTTAAATTTTTGAATTAATTTCCTAGTTTGCTTTGATCATAAAGATAATTGATTGCATAAATCAAGCTAAATTATCACCCATTTAAAATTTATCTTGTTTGATTTGATCATGCTTTTCAAAAATACCAATCTTGAAAAATATTTTCATGATAAGCTAGATTGGCTTAATTTTGACTTGAATATTTTTTAAATAAAATTTGAAAGTCAATTTTCAAAAAACATTTTTGTTACAGCATCATATATCAATATTGAGACTTGGACTCAATTGATATATCCTGATCCTAAGTCCTAGACAATAAAAATGAATAACTTTGAGGTGCTTGGACTTGGATCACGTTCTCTTCAATTTGGATGAATCTTCTCTTCAACTTTGATCTCTTTTCCTTTTAATTCATCATCTTAGAAAGCTTCGTATCAACATGATTAACCTTGATTTTTCTAGCTTTCTTATGGGTCACTTAGACTCAAGATTAGAACCATTTAAACACTATGACTCACTAAATTGTTGTTATCATCAAATTCTAATATAAATGGCTTTAGGGCCAATATTCTTCCCCTTTTTGATGATGACAAACATTTGGTGCTTTTTCTTGCAAATGTGAAAGTTGAAGTATAGAATTCACCATAAAAGTATTCACTTACTAGAGCATACACATGACCATGAACTTATGGAGCAATTTATATCATGATTAAGGCTCAAACGCAATTGCTCCCCCTAAGTTGATGCATTTTAGGAATCATACATTCGGTATATTAACATCATTATTTTTCAACATTTCTCAATCAATCAAACACATACATAACTATATATCAGTACACCAATTTTTCTCCCCCTTTGTCGTCAACAAAAAGCAATATTGAAGTACAAAATGTAAAAGTAGTTTTCACATATCCAGCTGGATATGTTAAGGACAGTTTCACCTCTATTTTTTTTGTGATATAATGTTTCACCCCCTTTTTCTGTCCTTAATATTTCCATATGCCTCAATAGGGTGAGCATGAAAAATTTTTCACAAAGGAAGATTTTTAAACTCGAAGTTTTGCAATTCATAGCGCATTTAGAACTTTGATTGAAATTATGAACAAAAGTGTGAGAGAATATTATAGTTAAAAAACCATAAGAGAGATCAAAGGTAACTTTATTTTGGTGTTTCCTTTAAAGAAACGGTTTCCATGCACTAATATCCATTATTAGACAGAACAAGATCTAGGAAATCACACTTAGATAGAAGAAGTCTGAGTACTAGCTAGGCATCAAAAAGAATTCTTTTCACGGAACATTATTGCGATTCTTTCTAAACATGTATGAAATCAACCACATAAGCATACAATAAATAAGATACCAAGTCTATTCGTGGAATGGTAAGCAAGAGATCGGATCATACCTCTATTTAACTTTTTATCCACCTTTGGTTTTTTTTTTTTTTTTAACCTTTGTCATCCATGTATAACTTGAGAGTTGAGCTCACTGGTATTGCTATTGCCTTGGAATTTTTCATGCTAAATTTGTTTAGCATTTCCTTTATGTACTTGGCTTGGTTGATGAAAATTCCTTCCTTGCCTTGCTTGATTTGTAATCCAAGGAAGTAGTTGAGTTCTCCCATCATACTCATTTCGAATTCCCTACTCATAAGATTTGCAAATTCTTCACAAAGAGATGGATTAGTAGCACCAAACACTATATCATCGACATAAATTTGTACGATGAGAATGTCATGTTTAGAGTATTTGATAAAAAGTGTGGTGTCAACTTTTCCTCTTGAAAATCTATTTTGGAGTAAAAAGGAACTCAATCTCTCATACCAAGCTCTAGGAGCTTGTTTCAATCCATAGAGTTCCTTTTTGAGTTTAAAAACATGATTAGAAAATTTGTCATCCTCAAATCCGGGTGGTTGCTCAACATAAACCTCTTCTTCAATAGGACCATTAAATAATACACTTTTAACATCCATTTGAAACAGTCTGAAATCTTTAAATGAAGCAAATGCATATTAGAGTCTAATGGCTTCTAGCCTAGCAACGAGAGCAAAGGTTTCTTCATAGTCTATGCCTTCTTCTTAGTTATAACCTTTAGCTACAAACCTTGTCTTATTTCTTACCATGTTACCTTCCTCATCCTTCTTGTTGCGGTAGACATACTTGGTACCTATGACTTAATGATCTTGGGGTCTATCTACAAGTTCCCATACATCACTTCTCTTGAATTGGTTGAGCTCTTCCTCCATTGCCATTATCCAATTTGCATCATTAAGAGCTTCTTTTATGTTCTTGGGTTCTTTAAGAGAGATGAATGCTGCTAACTGACAATATTCCATTAATGCATGCCTAGTTTTTATACCTTGAGAGGGATCACCAATGATTTGACTTGTTGGGTGATCCTTCAAGTATTTCTAGTCTTTTGGTAAGTTTTCCTCTTTGGATACTACATTTTGGTTATCTCCTTTTGATTCATTCATTTGAGCGTTAGATATAACCTTTTCTTGCTCATTCAATGAGTGTCTGATGTTTATTAGTTTGATTACTATATCATCGTCATCACAAGGAGTTCTAGAGGACAAGACATTAGTTTCATCAAAAATTGCATGTATGGACTCTTCTACAACCTTTGTCTTTTTATTATAGACTCTATATGCTTTGCTTGTTAAAGAGTATCCAATGAAAATGCCTTCATCAACTCGTGAATCAAATTTTCCAAGATTTGTTTTGCCATTGTTGTAAATGAAGCATTTGCACCTGAAAGGTTTAAAATATGCAATGTTTGGCTTTCTACCTTTATAAAGTTCATATGGTGTTTTCTTTAAAATTGGTCTTATTAAAGCTCGATTTAAAATATAGCAATTGAAGGTCCAAATAGCAAGCGGTGTTGACGGCTTCGGCCCAAAAAGATTTAGGCAAGTTATTTTCACAAATTATTGTTCTTGCCATTTCTTCAAGAGCTCAATTTTTTTCTTTCAACCACTCCATTTTGTTGAGGAGCTCGAGGTGCCGAAAAATTGTGATCAATTCCAAAGTAATCCCAATAAATTTCAAAATCATCATTTTCAAATTCGCTTCCATGCTCGGTTTTAACAAAAACAATTTTCAAATCGTTTTCATTTTGGACCTTTTTACAAAATTTATCAAATTTATCAAATGCTTCACACTTATGAGAAAGGAATAAGCACCAAGCAAAACAAGAGTAATCATCAACAATTACAAGTCCATACGTTTTTCATAATGGCCCAAATGTCTAGTAGGATAAAACAAGTCTATATGCAAAAGTTCAAGATGTCTTGTGATAGAAACTACATCATTGGGTTTGAATGAAGATCTTGTTTATTTTCCATATTGAAGTGCATCATGAATATGACCTTTTTCGAATTAAGCTTGGGTGGTCATCAAGTAAGATCATTTTTCAAAGGTTATGAATCTAATTCCATACTAGCATGTTCAAATCTTCTATTTCAAATCCAATGATCATTTTCATTCGAGAAACTAGAACATTTCACAAAGTTCATACATTCAAGATCAATTATATAGACATTATCACATTCTAATTGATCAAGTAATAATTCAATCATTTAAGCATACGACACTTCGTATTTAAATGACTCAAGATTGCACACAATAAACTCTCTCACGTAGTACACTAAAGTTAAGAGAATTATGCATGACACCATCAACAAGTAAACCATCATATATGCAAGGGGAAGAGTTTAGAAGTAATTTTACCAATACCGATAATTTTCTGTTCTTTTTGTTGAAAGTGAGATTTTCCCTTCCCTTGGTTTGATAAAAGTGAATTTGCATTCATCTCTTGTCATATGACTTGTAAACTGCCACCAAACCACTACTTGTGATTTTTGTTGTCAATCTTCAAGCACACCTGTAAATTTAACGGATTTTTGGTACCTAAATTTTCGTGGGTCCTTCATTGTTAGTCTTGACATTTAGAGGTCGAGATCCCTTTCGAACCCAAACCATCTTGATTTTTCTCAAATTCTTTTTAAATGGACGTTGATGCACAAGATGCCCATGATCACTACAGTAATAACATCTTATAGAGTTTATCAGTGTTGAGGAGGCTTTGACAAAAAGTGTGTTCAATTTTTTCTTTTGAGCATTTCCATTATAGCCGATTCCCTCTTTATTATAAGTGGGTCTTTGAGAAGTAAGTACTTTTTTCAAGTGTTTCTTCTCCCTTGAGAAACTTACTTGAAATTTTTGAGAGTTCTTCCACTTGTTCTTTCAAAGACTCATTCTCCTTAACCAATAATTGATCTTCCTTAGATTCTTCATTGGACTCTCTTCCAAATATGGCTTCAAGTTTGTCCCAAATCTCCTTTGCATTCTTGCAACTTAGGACATGATTAAACACATTGGGAGTAATGGCGCATAATAATTGGAATTGAGCTTTAGCATTTTTCTCAAGCTTTGTTTTGTAATTTTGAATGAGCTTATTTTCAAAGGACCATCATGAATTGCATTTTCTTTATTCATTGAAGGAGCAAAATCACCATTTTGTGTGATTAGCCACAAATCAAAATCAATAGAGCTAATAAAAATTCGCATTTTAAGTTTCCAATAGAAAAAAAATTTTCTATCAAAAAGTGGAGGTTTCTCGGTGGATTGACCATTGACCAAAATAGGTGCAAAGGTCGCCATAAAGATCACTCTAAGGTTGTTAGACCAAAAAATAAGAGTATTAGCTCTGATACTAATTGAAGGCCCAAAAAGCAACCTAAGAGGGGGGTGAATTAATTTCTTTTCTGATAAATGAAAATTTAAACTTTAAGAACCAAAAAATCAATGAATATGAAATGCAGAAATTAAAGCCTAGAAAAATAATGCACAGAGGTTTTTATAGTGGTTCACTTCCAACCCATAAGCTAGTCCACTCTTCAAGTGACTACTCTTAGTCACTTGAGCCTTTTAACTAAGCTTGATGATCCTTTTTAAAAACAGGCTCAGGATTCAACCTTTACAACTGATCTTTTTGTACGTAGGCTCAAGACCAACCTTTTACAACTGATCCTTTTGTAACGGTAGGGTTAGGATCCAACCTTTTATAACTGATCTTTTTATACATAGGCTAAAGAACAACCTTTTTACAGTGAAGTAAATTTAAGTATTGAAAGAATTAAAGAACTCAATTTCTTCACTCTTTCAAGAGTGAATTGACACTTGATCAGGCTTAGCAAAAGCTAAAGATATGCTAATTAAGCTCAATAATCAACAATAAAGAGATGTAGTGATGCTCAAGAAAACTTTAAACAAGAATTCGAAAACAAACCGTTAAAGCGTAAGAGTAAGAGCCCTTTTTGAGAGATTTCTTAGAGAGTGTTGGAAGTATTATTTCTTAATGTAAAACCAAAGCATTTAACCTCTATATATAGGCCAAGAAAGTCCTAGGAGCTATTGGGAGCATTTCAAAAAAAGAAATTGGAAAGAAATCGGGTCCAAAATGTAGCCGTTAGAGCCTATCGGGGGCTGTATGTCGACACACAGGGGTTGTGTGTCAAAACACAGCTCTATGTGTCGACACACAGCCTCTATGTGTTGACACAAGACAACTCCAGAGGGCCACTGCATGATTGTGTGTCGAGACATGCTTTCTGTGTGTCGACACTCACCATACCTGGGTGGATTTTGACGTTTTTAACCATTTGGCTTGATTGATGGGATAATTTTACCATATTAGCTAAGTTGGTTCATTAATTAATTGATTTCCATATTAGCTTAAATTTTTGAATTAATTTCCTATTTTGCTTTGATCATAAAGATAATTGATTGCATAAATCAAGCTAAATTATCACTCATTTAAAATTTATCTTGTTTGATTTGATTATGCTTTTCAAAAATACCAATCTTGAAAAATATTTTCATGATAAGCTAGATTGGCTTAATTTTGAGTTGAATATTTTTCAAATAAAATTTGAAAATCAATTTTCAAAAAATATTTTTATTAGAGCATCACATATCAATATTGAGACTTGGACTCAATTGATATATCCTGATCCTAAGTCCTAGACAATAAAAATGAATAACTTTGAGGCGCTTGGACTTGGATCACGTTCTCTTCAATTGGGATGAATCTTCTCTTCAACTTTGATCTCTTTTCCTCTTGATTCATCATCTTAGAAAGCTTCGTATCAATATTATTAACCTTGATTTTCCTAACTTTCTTATGAGTCACTTAGAAGCAAGATTAGAACTATTTAAACACTATGACTCGCTAAATGGTTATTATCATCAAAATTACAATATAAATGGCTTTAGGGCCAACACCATGATTAAAGCCAAGCTATAAATGAGTTAATCCTTTAACTCCTAGTTTTTCAAAATGGCCAGCTATGATATTAGCCTTTATAAACCTTAGCACTCTTGAAAACATCCTCAGTCAAGCCTTGGATCAAATCAATCCCAAAATTTTATCCATTCCATGAGCATTGTCCATTAAAAAATAAAATTAGAACATTAAAGAAGCCCAACATCTACAACTACTGTAATATTAAGGGAAATTATCACCTGGGTACCACAGGGTTTGAGTTATCACTTAAGTGCCCCGATCATGCTCCTGAAGCTAAGGCCCCAAGGACTCCGTTCAGAGTTGCCGGCGGTCAGATTGGTCACAAGACCATGGCGGCTAATACAAACAATCGTGTGGAGGGCTGGTTGAACATATTGATAATTGCTTATTCTTATGAGGATGAAACGCTTGATAATGTTATCAGATTCATTACAGAAAATAACCTTTTTGGTTTGGTCCCTAGAGGGTTGAGCTCAGACACTTTCATCCTGACTTATGATTTTGTTGATTCTTTGGAATCCTACCTCAGGCCCCGGAAACAGCTGCTGCTTCGAAATTTCAAGCGGGTGTATAGGTACTCAGGCCAAAATCTTAGAACTTTGAATAGAAGAGTTTGGATTGAAATCCATAGTCTGCCATTACAATGCTGGTCAAAGGAGTGCTTCACTGATTTTACTAATATTTGGGAAATTTTATTTGAGTGGATTCCAGAACATTTGCAATGAGATGAGTGGATATTGCAAGAGTTCTCATTGACACATGCTCTCTTTTAGTTTTTCAATAGCCAGTCCAAGTAAGTTTCAGTGTTTTTTTTTTTTTGGGGGGGGGGGGGGGGGGGGGGGGGGGGATGTGGTGCTAGTATAGTTTTTGTGAAAGAAGGAAATTCTGAATAGACCCTAACTACTCTCCTGAAGTAGTCGCTTTCGCCACTTCTGCCAGATTAAACAGGGAACGAGCTCTAACTTTTCGACAAGGTCAAAGTGATAGAGCTTGCATCACTTCAAAATCTCTTCCGCTTACTGTTCACCCATTGTAGGAAGGTTTTCTGCAGTCGCGCGTTAGGATTGGTAACGTTGAAATGAGGATTGACAAGCGGAGTGCCGGTCTTATTGTGTAATATGTTGATAGCCATTTTATTGGAAGATGGCCCTGGGTTCTCCAGAGCCCATGCTCGACCAGATTTCATCCTTCTACTCAATTTGTAATCCAACTATCAGTAACATCCATCCAAGAAATTCGAGTCAACCGGAATCCTCCACTTCTCTTGCCATGGATAGAGGATAGTGGAATCAAATTACCTGGGCAACAAGATCAGTCACCTCCTCAGGGTAATCAAGCTCCGGATATTATAAGTGACATTGAGTCAGTGTCTTCGGGACCTGAATTCCCACCAGATTTTGAGCCCCATGCCCTAGAAAATCAACCGTACGATAATGGAAACTCCTTGGGAGTTACTCAAGTGCAGTATATAGAGGTGTCTAGTAAGCTGGCAAGAAGAGGAAAGTGGGGCCGCGTCGGCAAGACTCCAATGTTGGCTTGTCAAAAAGGGCCGCAGAGCTCTTAAACGCAAGAAAAAAAAAAAAACAAACTAAGCGAGACCTAAAGGAATTCTCAAAGACTTGTCACCTGGAAGTAGTGTGAAGAGGCTTCGTGAGCCTTTGAGTAATGAAAGAAGAAATACTGAATTGATGGCTAAGCATGGCGTGTGGTATGACGCTCCGACAATATATTTTTCTTTTATTTATTTTTCGTTTGGCTTCATTTCTTTTCTCACCTAACCAAACTAAAAATACTTTTTTTTCCAATAACTGGATACAACCCCACAAAAAGGTAACATCTCGGGGCAAAGGGTAAAACAACCAAAGAATTAGGGTTGCAAATGAGCCGAGCCGAACCATAGCTTGCTCAGCTCGGCTCGGCTCGGCTCGTTAACTGAATGAGACCAGCTCGATATTAGTATCATTTGTCTAACCGAGCAGCATATATGTGCTCGCTTAGCTCATTTACTAAATGAGACCGCCTACAGAGAACAAGCCAAACTAAAAATATATAGAAGAAAAATATACTATCGAAGCATCACAATTCAGTATTTTATAAATCAAATTTTTAAAGTTGGGTTATTTTTAGATTAATTTGAGAGTTTGGTTATTTTTTGGTTAGAAAATAGAGTTGGGTTATTTTTTGATATACTGACACATAGTTGGATTACTTTCAAATTAATTATATTTTTTTTTTATATTTAAGTGGCTAAGATCTTTGTAATTCCAGGAGGAAGGCCTTCGTACAAGGCACCTAAGTGACAAGTTGTTAGTACCTCAAAATACAACATTGCATTTATTAAAATATCAGATATCTGAGTAATAAATAGTCCAAACTCAAGGTATTTTAGTAATAGTTTTCCTAATATTTAATTCTTATGAACTGCAATAAAAAAATGAAAATTGATTGGGACAAGATGAATCAAATGTGCGGCAGAATGTAGGAATATTAGAGATACAGAGAGATCAGAAACTTGAAAAATTAAAGATTAATGAAGGGATGGGCTTAAATCATTTACTTAATCATTACTCCTAATTGTACAATTTTAATTAATTACCATTTAATCATCTCAGATTCCTCTTTTCAACTTGTTGTCACTTTATTCTTCTTTGCAGCTTTTTCACAATTCTCCTGCGAGGATTCAACTATACATACTTTAAAAGTATATTCATGGTAAATCAGAACCATAATTGAGGGATCTAGAATATGCTACAGTTCTTCGTATAGTATAGAGCATCTCATATTTTTCACGAAGGAAATGATGCGGCAGATAGGGTGGCTACGCTGGGTTAGATCTGACTCAATTTCATCGGATAATTCAACATGAATAGCTAGATCTTCTTAACTTTGAGTAGGAAATTTAACGTTCTCCTTACATTTCTAAAGAAAGACTAAAAAATGTATGAATAGTACATAAAAAGAGGAACATATAGGTGAAAAAATAAATTTAGTTGTTTTATTGTCAAAAATGACCCTATTATTGGCTTAAAACTTGGAGCAGTCTAACTTTTATGGTGAGAATATTTCTTCTTCGATAAGCCTTTTTTTTTTTTCAAAGTAAAATTAGATCTAATATCTTTCAATACAGTACTAGCGTTAAACTCGGTGTATGATGTTTGGGCCACTACTATTTTGCAATGTGTGGGGATTCCCACATAAATGGGAAAAAAATAGCATGACCCAAAATACATGAAGAGAATATCTATGCTCTAATAGGTCCTAGTTTCAGATACTGAAGCGCACCATAATTAGAGTCAGGCAATTCATAAGTTATCCTTCAAAACATCTTGCTTCGTATAATCGATTGCCAAAAAATTGTTCACCCCTAGATCCAGATGTATAAATCTATTATCAAACCATAAAATTAAAATGAAGTTAAAGTTAAAATTATGTTGAGCATATTACAATTCATTAATTATCTTTCTTGGAATATTACTAATAATCACACATCATAAATATATGTACTTGTATAAGTAATATACCATAATTATAAGTCAACACTCGGGCTTCATTTGGTTGAAAGAAAAAAAAAAAATTTATAAAGGCCTTGTTTGGTCAACCTTGGAATTGAATTCCAATGGAAAATTCTATTTCTTATGAAGTTAATTCATGTGATCTACTTTCTAGGAGGTAGGCCAAAAGTTTTCGGTTGAAGATGAGAAATAGAATTTTTGGGTGGGGCAAAATTAACAACAACAACAGTCCTAGTGCCACAGGGGCTCCCGCACGAAGCACGGTCTGGGGGGGTGGATGTACACAGCCTTCCCCCTTCCGAGTGGAAGAGAGGTTGTTTCCGAGGACTACCATCCAGAAGATCGACTCGTCATGAAAACATGGTATCCTGAAAACCATGGAAGCCACAAAGCATTAGCTTAGGACACTGCATTAAACTAGCAATATAAAATATACCCTACAGAAGACAGCTACAAGGCACATAGTAAAATAAATAGTACATGGCCAATAATAGATGAATAATTGGGAAGCAACCAAACAACAGATAAGTGCATTACCTGGGGTTATGACCGCCTAGAAATCTTAAATTACCAGTCATTTGCCGAAGTACTATACGCTACCACATCCGCTACCCCTATTCTAGCCCTCCGTCGTGCTCTATGTAAGGTCATCTCCCTTAGGTTTAGATGGGTTAGGTCGTGTCGGATCGTCTCCAGCCAACTCCTCTTTGGCCTGCCCCTCCCTCTTCTGCCTAGCGTAGCATGTAGCTGTTCACACCTCCTGACTGTAGCTGTGGTCGGTCTTCTGCTAACATGTCCAAACCATGTCAAGCGGTGCTCTCTCAATTTATCCTCGATCGAGGCTACACCTAATTTACTTCTGATTACATCATTCCTGATCATATCCTTCCTTATGTGGCCACACATCCAGCGCAGCATCCTCATCTCTGCCACCTTCGTCCTCTATTTATTTTGGGTGGGGCAAAATAAAAACAAAAAAATTAGAACTCACCTACAGAGATTAGGTAAGTTACTTTCTACTTTTTTTTTCATGAATTGTAATTTTCTGCATTTATTTCCTAATAACAGAACAAGCCAAAGAACTTTTTTTTCTTCTCAAAATATTTCCAGTCACTAATTATTTTATCATATAAGTTTAAATGGAATTTTCACAGAAAGTTATAGCAGAATATTTCGCCCTGTAAAGGAAATGTTATCCTATTTCTTTAATTTTTGAAGTCAACATTCTCTTAATAGAAATAAATATTTTCCTTGCAAGTAGTTATCGCATTAACTGTTAGAAAGAAAAAAATAATAAAAATAAGACAAAAAAGTTTTCAAAAAAAAAAAAAAAAGACAGTGCTTGAAAGACCCTTCCCATCAATGCAAGATTTGGGGAGGATGAGATACAAGCAGCATTACCCATACAAAATACTATCCTACTCGAGGCAATTTTTGAAGAAACTTTCAACCATAGCCAACGAAGCCTTAATTTTTTAACCGTTTAGAAATAGAATGTATAAAAATTAAAAACAGGAACATGAAAAATACATCACAAAAGGATAGGCCAATATTATCAAAGCAATATCTTTGTTTTTGAAAAAATTTTGTGGCTATAATTTCTTATAAGTCGTAGTATTCGAACAATTACAATTTTTACAATATCAATATTAACTCCCTTTATTTATTAAATTTGTGCATTTTATCGTTATGTAGCATGATATTATTTAGCTTATTATATTATACAGAGAGGACAGAAATTAGGCCCATCTTAGGATCCGAAGGACGTAGTTATTAAATGCTCAAGTACATTTGAGAATATTGCGTTTGACACATAATTACCTCAATTCTATATATATATATATATATATATATATATATATATGGCTACGTCTTTATAAGAGGGTGAGAGCGTGAGAGGGGCAAATTCTGTGCCTTTATTATAATGAACGGCCAAGATTTATTAAACATTAAACAAAATAATAATTTACAGTCTATACCCTTTTATGGGGCAGAAAGAAAGTAAGGGTAAAGGAAGGAAATTATTTTTTTCAATATTCAACAAATCTTGGTCATCTAGTACAATGAAGGGCCATGATTCGCCCCTCTCATGCTCTCGTCCTCTCATAAAAACGCCATCCTATATATATATATACACACGATGCAGTACAGATACAGAAATTTAGGGGGAACGTAAGGTTCGAAGGCCTTCTTCTAAATTTCTATTGCTAAACAAGTAGAAACAAAGGGAAAAAAAATTCTATTATTAATTTTTACAACTCAAGAAGAAGAAAGAAACATATAAAAGTAATAAAAATCTAAGAAATTGAATGCCAAATGTATATTTAAATTTACAAAAAAATTTTACAAAAATCTACCTGAACCTTTAGTTTTAGAAAACCAACCAGATTTTCTATTTTTTCAATATCACATATAAACTTTCTAAAATTTTTTAATGTCACATTTTAATATAACGTTTATTAAAATATAAGTTTTAGTATTCTTGTATTTACATTATATTTTTATAATATTTCATAATTTTTTTTATTTCTTATAACATCTTAGTAATTATATTATTTACCGGTAGCTTTGATTAGGTATTGATGAGGGGCTTCAATGATTGCTCGTCCTCCTACCATAACCAACCATTAATGAGGAGAGGAAGACTAGGGTTGTTTATGAAAGGACCTAGCACAGATCGGTAGAAAAAGAAAAAACTACAGACAACAAAAAAGGAAGGAGAGCGCTAAAGCGTAAGATGAAGGAAAGAGAGAAATGGGAGCTGCATGAATTCCTGAAGGACATGTCACCCAGGAGTAGTGCTGGAAAAAAGACTAAGACCACTGGAAAAAAGTAAAAGAAAAATAGGGGGAATTAGTTCTGATGCTAAGAAGATCCTAGAAGCAGAGAGAACAACAAAAATGGAAAAAGGCTAGGCCTTGATTTTGAAGGGTTCAATCCACCTGTGGTGAAAGCCATGCTTGATAGAAGATGAAGATGAGGAGAGTTTGCTCTACTGCTGAGTTCTCGGATCCTTTTGTTTTTGTGTGTTGCTTGTCCGGTTTCTCTATGTCTGGTTGGCCTTGTTTTTGGTGTCTTATTTTGTCGTGTTTTGAGGCTTGTGTTTTACGTGTTGTTTAGTCTATGTTGTTGTGTTGCCCTTTTTCTTTACTTTCGTGTTGGTTATTTTGGTCCCCTTTTTTTACAGCTGGACTCAGGCCTCGCTTGGCAAGTAGTTTGCTTGTTTTGCGATTTTCTAGCTAATTATAGGGGGAAAAAAAAAACTAAGATGAGTTTTATTGCTTTGTTCATGGTTTCTTTTTTGGATAATCAGCAACAAAGTTGCGATATAACAAGTATCTCGTACAAACGAGACTTGATTCAATTCATACCAGAACGGGGAACAAAACAAAAATAAGGAAAAAAAGCATACCATAGGAAACAGGATTATATGACAAGACACATATACTTTGTCCATGTAATTATTTATCTAGCATAAGATTCCTGATTTTCTAGTCTTTTAGTTTACTTGTATTATAAATAAGGTTAAAATATCCAAGTCTGGTAAATATTGGATCTAAATTTTATTCTATTTTTCGTAGTCTATTTTATTCCTTTCTTATCTAAATTTTAAAATAGTCTCAGAGCAAGTTCGAATCTTATAAATTCTTATTTCATTTTGTTGCTTTTTTGGCGTCAGTATCGGCCACCCAGATCTTGGTATTTATCTTCAACAATGTCTAAATTGTCTCTTCTACTTCGTTGCTACTATTTCGGCCGCAATTAGGCTTTTTTTTTATTTTTTTAGTGGCTGCAAGTTGTTGGAGTTTGCACCTGGTCTATTTTAGTAATAGTTTAGTTTGGGTTTGCACTGCATTCTAAATTTGTCTAAGTCATTTGTTTTGTCTAGAATGTTTAAGGCTATTACAAATCAAGTTTTTGTCATGATAGGATGAGTCGTTGACACTCACTCCTTATTTTATCTTTATTTGGGGATAAATTTTGTTACAAAAGTTTTAACAGGTTAAACTTCGATTTGTTCTTATTGATACTGAAGCTAAAGCTTAAGCTTTTAGGCAAGTTAGTTCATTTTCTGAAGTTTTTCTTATCTCTGTTTTTTAGTCTAAACTATGATCTTAGCTCCTCTATATTGGTTTTAACCATAAGCTTTTGGAATTAAAATTCTCAACGATTATCATTAAATAATCAAAATTTTTTATTAGAAACTTTTTTTTTTTGTTTTTTTGCCGAGTGTACATGCGTTTTTTAATGTCAAATTTTTGACTTGCTTAGTTTTTATTTTTGGTTTTGTTTTTGCCGTTTGTGCCTACAGCTTTGATATTAAAATTTGTCTGAAATTTGGTTCTTGACATTCAACTTTGTTTGATTACCCGAGTTCCTTTTGGTCTAGAATTTGGTGTTATTCTCATCATTTAAGGCTACTATAAATCAAGTTTCTGTCCCGATTCTTGCGATAGGAGGAGTAGTTGATAATTTTTCTTCATTCTATCTTCATCCTAAGACGACCCAAACGATGAATTCCAGTCCAAGTTTTTCTTTTTTGGTTGTGTTCTGCAAGTTTTGTTGCAACCTGTTTAAAGTTCAATTTTTAATTATCTTATATACCCACTAAGTCTACATTTAGTGGTTTATTTCACTAAGACTTTGAATCAAAATTTTAGTCCTCACTTGGTGGTTTTGTTTCACTTAAGTTAATATTTGTTGTGTGAGCCTGCCGTTTCGAGGTTCAAATTTTTGGTCCTCATTTGGTTGTTTTTGGCATGTATGTTAAACAGCGTTTAACACTACTTTTCATCAAAATTTTGTAGTGGTTTCCACAGCAGGAGAAGTGATTGATTTTCACTCTCTGTTTTGTTTTCACCCCTCAGATCACCCAGGGACGAGGTTTTGTTGGTTTCCTTGGGGCGCGACATGCTTCTGCACTCATAGTTCAAAATCGTCATCTAGCTAAAAAGCTTTCCACACAACCTCCAATTCAATGTTTCATAAGAGGACTAAACACGTAGAATCTGATTGTCATTTGTTCGAGAGAAGTTGATGGCTAAGGAGATTATCACTTGTGAATATTGGATACAAGTCTCTTTCTTAGTCTATTTTGTTTTTGTCTAGTCTAAATTTTAACATTGCCTTAAAAACATAAGTTTTGGTGTAAATAGGTTGAATTAGTTACTCTTCCTATTAAATTTTCACCGGACCTTTGGACCCAATCCACATAGTTGTTTTGCATAAATTCAAGTGGAATTCTATCCTAAAATCAATTAGCATTAGGTGAAGTAACCAACCTATTAGGCTTATAAATTAATATTTTCACTCTTACAACTTCTGTGTAGGATGTTAATTACTATACTCATATGTGGAGTTTCAGCAACGTCGTCAGCATTCTTTTTTTCCCTTACTAACATAGTATTTTGAAAACACATATTCTTCTTTGATTTATAAATAATGAAAATTGTTATTATTATCACGATAAAAAATATTATTATTAAAAAAATAATGTGGCAAGCAGTTAATAATTGCCATAATTTGTTTTGTACAAATTTGGTATATTAATAACAATTTATTGGAATAATAACATTACATGTAATAGTAAAAAGAAGGAGAATATGGGCAGGTTATGTCGCTTTCGAGGAGCAGCACGCTTAGCCTGCACTGCGTTTAACTTCCCCTTCTGTGCTGGCCATCCCACCGTCCAATCCCTCCAATTTTCCCCCCTTCTTTAATAATATTTTTGTTTTATTATTCAAATTATTTATATTTTAATATCTGAAATTTTCAAAAATAATAAAAAAAAATTTGATATTTTTAAAGCAATAAAAAGACCTTTAAAATTTTATTATATTAATAAAAAGGTCTATCTTCAGTGTGATTACGTTATTTTCTATCGACAAAGTGGACTTGGCAACTGTTTTTTTATTAATGCTATAGTAAAATGACAAAAGTATCCTTCAATACTCTTATTCTTACATTATTCACGTAAAATTCTAGATTTTGTAATATGTAGAAACTATCTGGTTTCGCTTAATTTATTTTAAAATATGGTTATATTGAATAGTATTTTTATCATTTTACTGTAACATTAATAAAAAATAGTTGTCACTGTAACTCTGTCAGCAGAAAATGACATTATCATATAGGAGAGTGGACTTTTTATTAATACGACAAAAACCTAGAGATCTTTTTATTAATACTACAAAAACTCTTGGGCCTTTTATTAATTCGAATATGTCAATATCCTTTTTATTATTTTCTAAAAAGGTTAAGGTACTAAAATATAAGTAATCCTTATTATTACTATATCTTATTATATAAGATGGACCTAAATTTTTCATTTAATTAAATATTCCCTTGTTTGCTTGAAATATTTGTAATCTTTGTATACATTATAGTAAGATTGTCCTTTATTCTCTTGAAGAAATAACAAAGACTGTCGAATGTATTAGGAGTTATATAGGAACGAGATTGTCACTATAGTTGGGCTTGGTTTTATGGTCGTTTTTGCTTTTCTTTTCGATCTTTATTGGGTCTGATTGTATCTCACTCGGTGAGCTTCTTCAGGTGTGCCGGTTTTGTATTTCGAGTTATCCCACTAATTATCTAAAAAAAGCTTTTCTAGAGATGTGATAGTTGAGTTTTTCCTCATGCCTTCAAGTTTCCATCACAGAAACGATAATTAGGAAAGTATAATTAATGAAGTACATACAGACAATAAATCTTTCTTTCTATTCTTTTTATATACTATAACAAAGTTATCCTTGAATCAATATGCACCAAAACTCCACCCAGGCTTTTCTAAAATGGCAATGCTTGAGTTTCTTCTCATGCATTTAAATTTCCACCATATGAAAGTGACAAGCAGTCAACTGTAATTAATTAAGTACATGCTGACGATGAATTCAAAAGATACATACATACATATATACATATACACATACATATACACATACATATACACATACATATACACACACACACACACACACACACATATACATATATAATGACAATATGTAAATAAAAATTACTTATAATATCAATATCCTTCGTGCATCGAACGGGAAAGATTAGTTGCACATTATTTTAGTGTGGATCTAAAATTCTCACTATAATTAGATAGGATAATGAGAGATCTTTGTTCCAATTATGTTCAATTTGTACATATATTCGAAAGTAAATGGTTCTATTTAACATATATAATTACTATGAATTTAATTTAGTCATTTTAAAGGGATATATGTTTCGGGAATGGACAAAAATAAAAGCATAATATTCATTATTATAAATATACAAGAAGATAATATATTTTTAAAAGGATAAAAAAAAACGCAACACATTTTGTTAATAAGGTCAATAGAGGTATTGATTTTATAAATAGTTATCATATCATCTAACATGTGATTTTTGTAACTGATACATCATCCATCATATTATTTTTCTAGATGCCATGTTATATTTTTGATTATCACAAACTATATGCTACCCAAATATATCCATTCATCATTGCATGGAAGACCCCCGTAGATAGTGTGTCTCGTCTATTCCTAGCTCCAGTTCGGCCAGGTCTCGTGCTACTTGACCTACATGTGCATCACAACCATCTTCACAGGCTGTGTCCCCAACGGTAGACCATAGGCAAAGCGGGTGGTTTTTTAACTCCAACTTTGACCATGTTGCACCCTAGTTTTAGGATCCCCCTGCACACCCCCCCCCCCCCCCCCCCGCCCGAGTTCTTTTTTTTTTCCCGCTATTGTATTCTTGAGGAAAACTTTTGTTTGTTTTGAAGACTTTATCGTCAATATCTATAAAAAAAAAATTTAATTATCATATTATGATTCTGGTTTTTCACCTAGCTTTAATTAGTTGCCCATCCATTATCACCTATCACCTGTCCATCTTTCCCTTTTATGCACTTTACTCGGTCCAAGTCCCTTATCTTCTTTTCTCTTGCTAAATGATCAGGGGAATATAGAGATATCCCTGGGTGGTCTCCAAACATCCGAAGAAAACCAGGACTACCATTATTATGGGCAAATTAGACCCGAGGAGGTCAAGGAAGCCCTGAAGCATATGGGAAGGAGTAAATCGGTAGGCCCAAATGGAATACCTATAGAGGCATGGAAATGCATTGGACAGAAGGGCATTATTTGGTTGACTAGATTATTTAACCAGATTTTTCTGGGGAAGAAGATGCCTGATGAATGGAGGATGAGCACATTGATCCCAATCTATAAGACCAAAGGGGACATCCAAAGTTGCGCCAACTATCGTGGTATAAAACTAATGGGCCACACTCTAAAGTTGTGGGAGTGGGTCATAGAGAGGAGGTTACGACAACAGACAGAGGTATCTGAGAACCAGTTCGGATTTATGCCCGGGAGATCTACAATAGAAGCCATCCACCTCCTAAGACGGACGATAGAGCATTATAGGGAGAGAAAAAGAGATCTCCACATGGTTTTCATTGATTTGGAGAAAGCATATGATAGAGTGCCAAGAGAGGTCCTATGGTGGGTTTTGGAAAGGAAAAGCATTCCCATGCCATATATCCGGGCCATTAGAGACATGTATGAGGATACACAAACCCATGTGCGCACAGTGGAAGGAGAGACAGATGCTTTCCCAATAACATTCAGGGTACACCAAGGATCAGCCTTGAGTCCCTACCTGTTCATTCTTGTCATGGATGAGCTCACTAAGCACATCCAAGGAGACGTGCCTTGGTGCATGCTATTTGCGGATGACATAGTTTTGGTGGGGCAATCCCGAAAAGAGGTAAATGAGAAATTGGAAGTGTGGAGAAGGGCGCTAGAGTCGAAGGGCTTACGACTAAGTAGATCAAAGATCGAGTGCATGGAATTCAAGTTCGACTCATCCAACATGTCTACCATAGAAGATGTTAGGATTGGTTCTAAGACCATTCCGAAAAATGAGAGTTTCAGATATTTGGGTTCCATTGTACAACATGACGGAGAAAGTGACGAGGATGTCAACAGCCGGATTAAGGTAGGCTGGCAAAAATGGAGGATGGCCTCCGCAGTACTTTGTGATAGAAAGTTCCCGCTAAAGCTAAAGGGAAAATACTATAAGACAGTAGTGAGACCGGCTATATTGTATGAAGCGGAGTGTCGGCCAATCAAACAACATCATGCACAGAAGATGAAGGTGGCAGAGATGAGGATGTTGCGGTGGATGTGCGGACACAAAAAAAAAGGATAGGATCAGAAATGACGTCATAAGAAGCAAGCTGGGAGTGGCCTCGATTGAGGATAAATTAAAGGAGCAACGTTTGAGGTGGTTCGGATATGTTAAAAGGAGACCACCACGGCTCCGGTTAGGAGATGTGAACAGCTTCATACGACACTAGGCAGAAGAGGTAGAGGCAGACCAAAGAAGAGATGGTTGGAGACAATCTGTCAGGACCTCACTTACCTAAACCTACAGGAGGAGATGGCCTTAGATAGAGCTCGTTGGAGGGCTAGCATAGGAGTAGCCGAGGTAGCGGCTTAAAGTAGTGCTGCTAACACTAGTGTTTCTAGGCGTATTTGACCTCATGTAGCGCACTTATTTGCTTAGCTGTTTACTTGCCTATTTTGCCTTTAGTTGCCTTTTAGGGAGTTGTGCGGTGTTTGCTTACTTTGTGCTAAGATCTGCTCTTATGTTTTGCTATTTTCATGCTTACAGAATGCCAGACTAATATGACAACATATTTCTCAGGTTGGGGGTCCTCAGAAACAGCCTCTCTTCCACACGGAAAGGGTAAGGCTGCGTACACCCACCCTCCCCAGACCCTGCTTATTGCAGGAGCCATTGCGGCACTGGGATTGTTGTTGTTGTTGTTGTTGTATTATCATTCTGGTCATTTTGATATGATGTAGTTGATGACGGATGCTCTCATTGAGACAAAGTGTTACATACCAAAAAAGTTTTTGTCTTAAAATCAATTGGCAATGGGTGGAGGAGCTCCTCGAGTATATAAATTGGTACTCTTTAGGACTTCCCACCAATGTGAGATACTTTTTTTAGGACTTTTTTGCCCTGTATCACAAAGGACAACGTGATTTTTCGTAATTTACCCAATATTTTTGTTCCTTTTCATTATACATATTTAAGTTGGAAAAAAAAATTAATTTCCAAATAAAGAAAGCATTGTTTGCATCTGCTGAAGTATATGAAATTCAGTCAGTGCGCTGACCATGAGCACATTTATAAATACAGATTATGATATCAAAATATGCTCCCCAAATATAATTTTTGCTGTCATTTTTAATTTTAAACATGATACTGTAATTATTAGAGTAAAAAAATATTATTATTAAAATAATAATATAATTTAGAGTATATAATAGTTATAAATTTTTATATATTTGCTTAGATATTAATATAGATTTGTTCTAAAAATAACATTATTTTTTAAACATTCTGACAAAATAAAGTACAAATATGAAATTGATGACTTCCTTGAACAGCTAGGGTTTGCGCAAACTTGCAACTGGTCTTGTGATTCTGTTGCGCACTTGCTCTTGCGGGGAGAAGCATGTGTTTGGGAGATGGGTTCCGGTGATTATTAAATTTCGCCAAGCCATTTAGGCTTGATTCATGGAATTGGAAAATACGAGTTCCATATACAAGTTCAAATGGGGTTCCATTCTAAAATCAATTGACATTAAATAGAGTAACTCACTAGACTTATAAGTTGGTCTCTTCTTTCTTACTACTCCTATGTGAGATTCTTATACTAGACTCACATGTGGAGTCCTCAGTAGTGATCGCCTTTAAATCTTTTGTTTTGTTCTTTTACATATTTGTCCGTCCTTTCCTTCACACGTGGTGTGATGGTTCAGGGCCCACTTTGTAGGTTATCTTCTTTTGTATAGTGAGTTTTTCCTCTAATAATTGAAAAAAAATATATCAACATACACATCAACCTTTCAAAGTAATGGAACTGTGGAGGGATGAACTCTAAATCTAAGATTTCTGACTGGACAACAGGTAACCTGACTATTATACCAACTCCAAAAAGTTAAGTAAATATAAACATGAAACTTTAATAGCGGCAAATATTTTAATGAACGGGCTTGACAAGAACTCAATAGCGAACCTCAAAAACTAACAGGCAAAAAAGTTGAAACTTGACGGTTGTTAAGGACTTGACATGTGAATCTAAGAAGAAAGAAAGATCACCATACGAGGCTGCTGGTTACTCTATTTAAAGCCAATTGGTTTTAAGATTTGAATATCATTATATCAACTCTGTGGATCGAGTCTAGTAAAATCCGATGAAATTTCACAAGGGAAAAACAATAGCCCTTTTAAGATAAGAACAAATGAGAAGAAAGAAGAAGGGGAAGACTATCTTAGATGCTGCTAAATATGGATTAACATTTGCTCTTGACTCTTGTGCATAAGGGTCTCTTCGAGGGGAAAGTATTAACATGTGCACATCAATGATTGATCCGGGGAATCAGCCAAACTATAATGGCACCACAATCCTTCATTGCTTAAGTATTGTAGCAGCAGTCATACATCATGCCTCTAGCCTAGGCCTAGCACATACTACTAAATAAGTCATCAAATGGGTTGTATATCCAGGCAACGAGTCCTGTTAGGGACATTGTTGCTCCCTCTTAAAAGGATTTCCCTCCCTCCCTCCCCTCACGGCCCTATTAGCATTAACAAAAATATATAAATAGAGACCCAAAACTCGACCAAGAAACAGACAATTAAAACTACAAAATTGCTAGAGAAGGTTCTTATTTATGTGCTTATCCATTTCTATAAATTCGCATGGATAAAATTGTTTATATATCCAAAATGCTAGAAACAAGATTCCACCAAGAATAATTGGGAATCTTCACAATCAATATTGTCTGATCGGATCGAGAATTGTAACGTTCCGCTATGTATGGGAGAATTGTTTTTGTATTAATTTTAACTAAAATAATTTACAAAACCTTTATAGAAAACATTAGTAACTCAAAAGGCAATGGACAAACTTAAATCAAGATCCACATCATTCGCAAACCACTAGGCAATTTTTAAGTTCATTTTGTGGTTTTTTTTCCAAACCCAATTGTGTGTTTCTAGTTATTAATTTTTATTACAACTTAAAGAGCAATGTATGAAATATTACATGATTGATAAAAGTTTACTAGATTAAAAGTTTTAGTAAGAAAGTGAATTTATCACAATAAGAACTCCAATTTACATCCTTTAACATAAGAGTTAGAGCTGATAGGATCAGCGCGGCAACGATAGAATTTTAACATCTTATGATGACCATACCTTCGGATTTCATTTGTTCTTTGGGATTTTAAGCATCCTACCAAATTAAAATTCTGCATAGAATCAGGACCAATCTGCAATTCTAGAATTGTAGAATCATTAGATTTTATGATTCAGATCGAGAGTTTATCTACTATCGTTTAGATAATAATCAAATCTAAAATATGGTTTCTTCTTTTCTCTATCACTCTTTTAAATTTCCTACAATTGCTCTAATTTTCTACATTTTACTTCAATTTCCGCACATAATTTAAGCATTCTAACTTGGATAGTACCATTATTATAAGATCTATTCCATACTTGGATCTCTAATCAAAGTTGACCCAACCCGTTATTAATCCCTACCTAAAGCTGACCCAACCTGAGAGTTACCTGACCCAAGGTCAAACTAAACCCAAGGCTCATAGACTCGAGCCTAACCTGACCCAATTTTGAACGTACTTGAGATTGACCTCAACCTAATATTAACCCAATCCGAACCTGACTCAAACCGACGCATTTCTAGGTCTATTTTGCCATACCAGAAATCAGTTTTAATTTTTTTTTTTTTTAATAATTAATTGTTTAACTATACATAAGGGCTTTTTTTTTGTTTTTTTTTTTGTAATTTTTGGTTTTTAGGAAACAAAAAGTCATACTTTTAGAATTAATTTTTTTTATTTTTCATTTTGTCAATATTTCGCGACAAAGTTTGTGATACAAAGCAAGTGCATCAGCAAGAGCGAGGCTTAAGTTTACATGAAAAAAAGCGTGCAGTAGAAAAGACGAATACAAAAATATCACAAAAGATACGGACAACAAAAGTGAAAATCAAAAGAGATTAGAAGATGTCACTGACACTACACAAAACAAAAGAGAAAACCGAAGACACCTATGCCAGGACAAAATGAAGCACAGAAAGCAAACTAAAGCTCCAAACCCTGAACCCCCACCACAATGTCGGGGAAAAAAAGAAGCTCGCCAACTAGATTCCTTGTCGCCCTTTCTGCTAACTTGCGTGAATAACCTATTATTGGACTTACATCATAGTCTAACTCTGGGAGCAACTTGACCATGACCAAGTCATCCCCTTCGAAACTAAATAAACACTAAAAACAATAACCAATTATTTTCAAAAAAATAGGTCTTAATTTCTAAAAAATTGGGAAACATATAAAACAATAACATCCTTTTTCTGGATAATTAGCAACATAGTTACGATACAAAACAGGCAATTCGAGCAAGCGAAACGTAAGAGAATATGAATAAATACGAAGAAAAATAATAACACCCTATAAAAATAAAAGCAGGCTGAAGAAGACAAAATGAACGGGGTAGAGCTGTAAGAAAATGCAACTTTGGACAAGGCGTAGGGCATTTCGACCGGCTTTTAAGGACCATCTGGGCCCTCTTTCTCCCTTCTCTTTTGCCTAATGCATCATATTTTGGGTTCGATACCGAGATTGATGGTCTTTCTACAACAGTTATATCTATGACAAGGATTATTCAGAGAGATACGTCTTTTAGAACTCTATTATTGATTGGTCATATATCATTAACACTATAAAATTGAGGGTTATCACTTGGTTCTAAACAATAGTTGGTTGCATTGACCTATCCATACACTGATGCATGGAAGAAACCCTGCAGATTAATTTTCCCATTCCATCCCTAGACCCATATCGAAATTAACTGTAACACATGTTACTCATACTTATGGTGCTCATTCTCGTATAGGGCAGCCAAGGCTACCAGCTCCACAAATTGAATCCAGAACCAGAATGGTTACTCCCTTTATTCTATAGTTTCCTTCATAGGCAGCACCTCCAATTATGGATCATGGCAAAGCTGAGTGGATGTTGCTTAACTTTACCCACGTTGAGGTCTCAATTTAGAGATTTTCTTTTTGATTTATCATTCTCTTACTTTCGATTTTTTTATGTATATTTTAGAGGTTGTATGTGAATGTACCTCTGAGGATTTTATCTTCTTAATTATCAAAACTTTATTGCAATCTTCGATGGTAATTGTTGGACTCTCAGGTGTTACAATTGTAGAAACTTATTAATAGGGCCCTCTCATGCTTTATACGGCAGGGGAAAGCAAATAAAGGAAACAAAGAAAGATAGAGCATGTGTGAATGTTTGTGTATACCTCCGTTTATATAGTGAATTTTGTTGCTCCCCTCTATGGACATATACTTTAGTCGAAACACTAAATCCCTCTGTCTCAATTGTTCCTCCAATCCCTTTTGTGTTGATGTTTGCTACTTTAATTTAGGTTTTACTGTTTGTAGGTGATCCTAACAGTTTTGTTCAATATACCAATATATAATTATACAATGAACAAAATTTATTTATAGCTAAAATAAAAGGGTGCTAAAATAAGGTTATACAACAACAGCTCGGTACCTCAAAGAAGTTCCCACCAAGGCAATATTAGTCATTCCTCATGGCTTCATCTGTAAGCAAGCTTTCATGAACAAATTACTGTATAAACTAAATTAACAGAACATTGTGTTAGATAGTGATTACGATGAATACTAGGACGAATATGTTACATCTGCTAAAATTATGAAGAATGACTAGATTGTCATCTTTAAACGGAACTAAGGTATGAAAAGAGAAACTAGAGGAGAAAAAGAAGACATTCAAAGACATGAGAGAAGAAAAACAATAGAAAAAGAGACTTCGATAACAATCTCATTCCTTTACAAAAACAAAATACTAGTGTAATCTGTGTGATATATAATGATATTTATAATTTGAACAATCATCCCATTATATTTTGTTTATAGCTTAGAAAATTAAAATTTTTTGTATGATTTTTCTTTCTAACTCGGATAATATATAGGTGGCTAGAAAATATTTTTTAGGCATTATTACTTACTTAAATTATTTTTGTTATCTTTTTACTATGTATACGGAATATAAAAGGTGTATTTATGAGAAGGCTTGATACACACTAAAGAAGGTTCCATCTCAAAACTAATTAGCAATAAGTAGAGTAGATCCCTTAGTATATATTTTGGCATTTCTTGCTTTATTCCACCGATGTAGGATGTATCATTGTTAAGTTTCAGGTCGTATTCCTAGGGTTTAAACTTATTAACTTTAGTTCTTGAGAAAACGTCAATAACAACAAACATTCACCACTTCAGATCTAGTTCAAGAAACCTGTAACTATAGTTTAACAAGATTCATCCAACACCGAACACATGCACAAAGAACACAGCGATAACAACGAGATTTTACGTGGTTCAGCCTTTAAAGAAGGACCTACTCCACGGCTCCCTATTTCTAGGGAAGTCTATCCACTATAAGTCGAGTTCAAATATTACAGACCAGACTTCAACGATATACAACTTTATACAAACCGATCCTTAAGGCTTCTAAGTCAGAAACCTAAAGACGAACGAAAATAAAGAGTAAAGGAAGAGAAAGCTCACAACCGAAGCCTACAAGGCTTCATACATGCTCCAAACTACCAAGATTTGAACGATCAAGCCTTAACACCCACGGATATACTCAATCGCCTTCGATCGCCTCAAGATTGCCAGAGCAAATGAAAAGAGGCGGTGGCTGAAGAGAAATCTGAGAGAAAATGAAGAGCGTACCGCAAACCCTAAAAAAGGGTCAGTACATATAGGCAACCGAACTCCGATCCGTGGCAAGGCTCCAAGGTTCAATCTCGGCCGTTCGTACGAACCAGATCAACGGTCCATAAAAGCCCACAAGAAACACAAATAGTTGTCCCGGATGGCTGACGCGTGGCAGCCACTAATAACTGAATCAGGGAAGCTTCCTCGAGAAGCTTTGGGCAGCGGGTAGTGGCACGGGCAAGTAAATATAGCACACGGGCAGGGGCAGCAATGACATCTTACCTCTTTTGCTTATTTAAATGTATTTTAACAGCTGGGTACAAAAATAACATTTACCAAAAATTTACAACTTATGCCACTTGACATTTACACCCTTTGATCTATAATATTTGAACATTTCTTGACTTAAATTTTCTTGACATAGTTAAGTCATATAGGGACCAATTTTACAACAATTCTTCACCTTGGTACCTATATGGGTTAATTACTGGACATTCCCTAGTAATAGGAGCAAAACACATTGGGTTCGTCATCCATGATCCCAATTACTTTGAACCAAGTTAATACATTTAAGTAACTTGTCCAAAGTCAAAATTTTTGTGCCCATATCCACTGGATTTTCAGCAGTACAGATTTTTCGCAGTTCAACAGTGTTCCTTTCAAGCATGTCGTTTACAAAATTCCTCTTGATAGCTAAGTGCTTAGTCCTATCATGAAACACGGGGTTTTTACACAATGCAAGGGCTGATTGACTGTCCGAAAACAGTACGGGAGGCCCGTTATCGAGGTTTATTTCTGACAGTAAGCCTCTTAGCCAGATAGCCTCTTTTATGGCTTCTGTGAGGGCCTCAAATTCAGCCTCAGTGGTTGACAGCGCAGTCACAGGCTGCAACTTAGACTTCCAACAAATGGCTCCACCATTTAAAGTGTAAATGCAAGCACTAGTGGACCTCCTTTTATCTACGTCTCCCCCAAAGTCAGAATCGGTGTAACCTATCAATCTAAGGTAGGTTTTTGTCCGTCCAAAAGTAAGTCCCAGTTTATAGGTTTGTTTAATGTATCTTAACAGCCACTTAACTCCATCCCAATGTTCCTTTCTGGGTTACTCATAAACCTAGACAAAACACTTAGAGGGAAAGCTAAGTCTGGACGTGTACAAGTCATAGCATACATTAAGGAACCTATAACATTAGCATATGGGACTCTTTCCATTTGTTTCTTTTCTATCTCATTCGTGGGACACTGTTGAACTGTATACTTATACTGACTTGCTAAGGGCAATTTTACAGGTTTACATTCAGACATGTTGAATCTAACCAATACCTTTTCCAAATACCTTTGTTGAGATAAGTGCACTGTTTCAGCTGCTGGATCCCTGGTAATTTCCATACCAAGTATCTTCTTGGTCTTCCCTAGATCATTCATATCGAACTCAGCACAAAGCGTTAGTTTCAAATCATTAATATGGTTCATGGATTTACTGGCCAGCAGCATATCATCCACATAAATCAGCAAATACAGTGCATCAACAGTATCAACATGTTTATAATAAAAACAAGTGTCATATATTGATCTACTAAAGCCCCTGCTTCTTATAAATTGGTCAAAACGTTTGTACCATTGTCTAGGGGATTGTTTTAGGCCATATAAAGACCTCTTAAGTAGACAAACATGGTTTTCATGGTTTGGTTCAATAAAGCCCTCAGGTTGGGCCATAAAGATTTCCTCATCCAGCTCACCATGAAGGAAAGCTGTTGTAACATCCATTTGTTCCAGAAATAGGCTAAACTTAGCCGTTAGTGCCATAAGTATTCTTATAGTTGTGTGCTTTACAACGGGAGAAAAAATCTCATTATAGTCTACCCCTTCTTTTTGTGAAAAACCTTTTGCAACTAGTCTAGCCTTGAACCTTGGCTGTCCAGATGATGTATCGGGTTCTTTTACCTTATAAATCCACTTAGAACCTACCAACTCCCTATCCATTGGTTTAGGAACCAAAACCCAAGTTTTGTTCCTTTTGAGGCTCTCCATTTCCTCTGTCATGGCTTTGAGCCACTGTTCAGAGGCAGCCCCACTAATAGCCTGAGTATAAGTGAGAGGTTCTGATTCTAGATACTCTAGGGCAGTATTTAGGGCAAATGCAATACAATCCGCACTGCCAAACCTAACTGGTGCCCTAATTTCTCTCCTCTCCCTATCCCTAGCTAGTTGGTAGTTTGATAGGTCTGTTTGTTCAATTGTTTCTTGAGGTTCAGTGCTCCCTTCAGCACTGTCGGTCACCTCTTCCTCAGGATTTAAGGTCTGATTTTCCTGGTATATAGGCTCTGGTGGGCTGATCTCGAACTTGTAGAGTTCAGGATCATACTTCCTAGGGTTGGAGGAAGTGGCTGCTGTTCTCCAAGTAAGGGAATTCCTCTTCATTAAAGGTCACATCCCTACTAATTATGATTTTGGTTCTGTTTCCATCCCTAACACCCACCCTATACCCCTTTACACCATCCGGATAGCCTAGAAAAACACCTTTTACAGCCCTGGGTTCAAGTTTTCCTTCAGATTGATGTGCATACGCAGCACATCCAAAAACCTTTAAAATAGAATAGTCGCTTGTTTTTCCAGTCCATTTTTCCTCAGGGGTTTTAAAGTCAATTGCAGAGGAGGAAGTACCATTAATTAGATAACATGCAGTAGCTACAGCCTCCCCCCAAAAGTTTTTACCAAGTCCTGATGCAAATAACATGCATCTTACCCTGTCTAGGAGCGTACGGTTCATTCTCTCAACTAGTCCATTTTGTTGGGGAGTTTTCCTAATAGTGTTGTGTCTTTTAATACCATTTTGAGCACATAAACTCTCAAATTCAGTGTTTATATATTCAAATCCATTATCAGTTCTAAGTACCTTAATCTTCCTACCTGTTTGGTTTTCTATAAGGTTCTTCCACCTAACAAAGGCACTAAAACATTCATCCTTTGTTTTAAGTAGGTAAACCCAAACCTTCCTAGAGAAATCATCTACCATAGATAGGAAGTAGTATGCTCCACCTAAAGTGGGTACTCTTGCTGGTCCCCACAGGTCAGAGTGGATATAGTCTACCGGTGACTTAGTTATATGGATTCCAGATTTAAAAGATAGTTTATGATGTTTTCCAAATATGCATGACTCACAGAAATCAGGTTTAGACACATAACCACCCCCCAACAGCCCTCTCTTGTTCAGCTCATTCAGGCCCCTCTCTGATACATGTCCTAATCTTTTGTGCCAAAGGTTGGTTAGGTCAGTTTTCTCTACAATAGAGCAGCCAGCAGGAACTACGTCACCTCTAAGCACATATAGACCGTTCTTGACCTCTCCTCTTAGCATTACAAGGGAACCCTTAAGGACCTTCATTACCCCCTGTTGTGCCTTTAAGGTCATACCAGCCTGGTCTAATTGTCCTAGAGAAATTAGGTTCCTTCTAAGTTCAGGCACATGCCTAACTCCCTTTAGGGTAAAGTCAATCCCATTTGACCCTTTAACCCTAACTGACCCTATCCCAACTACTTGGCATCCGTGGTTATTTCCCAACAGCACCTTTCCCCCAGCTACAGTTCGGTATTCAGTAAAGAAGGATCTATCTGAAGTCATATGGAAGCTACACCCTGAGTCTAGAACCCACTCATGTGTAGTTTGGTCTGTGGATACTACTAATACTTCAGCGGAGTCATATCCGTCATTAAATTCAGTCTTGTCAGTTGTGCCGTTAAATTTTCTTTGGCAATCTGGACAGTATCTTTTAATGTGTCCTAGTTTACCACACTCATAACATTTTACTTTACTACAATCTCTTCTAGGTCTTGAACTAGATCTGTTTCGACTCTTACTTCTTCTCCTATCTTTATTGTTGTAGTTATTATGGTTGTTATGATTGTTATGGTTGTTATGGTTGCTATGGTTGTCTCGAGTCTTTGTCCTACCCCTAACTGACAGCCCTTCCCCACTGTTACTGGTTGGTGGGTACTTCCCTTCCTTCCTAAGTTCTAGGATCTTGGATCTTAGGGCCTTTGTTACGTCTTTTAGTGCTACAGTGTCACGTCCATATCTTAGTGTGTCTTTAAAGGACCTAAGATATTTAGGTAAGGCACATAGCAACAATACAGCCAACAATTCATCAGCAACAGTAACTTTAACGTTTTCTAGATCATGACAGATTTTATGGAACTCATCTATAGAGTCCTCTAGGGGTTTAGTCTCACTCACCTTAAAGGTGAAAAGGGATTCTATGCACAGTATCCTATTGGACAATGACTCAGACTTGTAGATTTCCTCTAACTTAGCCCATATATCTGCTACGGTCTTTTCAGAGCGAATCTGATTAAGTACCGAGTTATCAAGACTAAGTAATAAAGAAGCATAAGCTTTATGTTCGATTTCTACTTTCTCCTTTTCAGTTAGATAAGTTGGTTGATCCTTTTCGGGCAAAAGTGCAGTTCCAGCACCTTGTGCCATGAGGATTGCTTTCATTTTTAGTTTCCATAGGTTGAAATCATTCCTACCGTCAAACCTTTCAATATCAACCCTCGCAGACGCCATACTGTTTCTTTAAGGTAAAGAACCTGATGCTCTGATACCACTTGTTAAGTTTCAGGTCGTATTCCTAGGGTTTAAACTTATTAACTTTAGTTCTTGACAAAACGTCAATAACAACAAACATTCACCACTTCAGATCTAGTTCAAGAAACCTGTAACTGTAGTTTAGCAAGATTCATCCAACACCGAACACATGCACAAAGAACACAGCGATAACAACAAGATTTTACGTGGTTCAGCCTTTAAAGAAGGACCTACTCCACGGCTCCCTATTTCTAGGGAAGTCTATCCACTATAAGTCGAGTTCAAATATTACAGACCAGACTTCAACGATATACAATTTTATACAAACCGATCCTTAAGGCTTCTAAGTCAGAAACCTAAAGACGAACGAAAATAAAGAGTAAGGGAAGAGAAAGCTCACAACCGAAGCCTACAAGGCTTCATACATGCTCCAAACTACCAAGATTTGAACAATCAAGCCTTAACACCCACGGATATACTCAATCGCCTTCGATCGCCTCAAGATCGCTAGAGCAAATGAAAAGAGGCGGTGGCTGAAGAGAAATCTGAGAGAAAATGAAAAGCGTACCCCAAACCCTAAAAAAGGGTCAGTATATATAGGCAACCGAACTCCGATCCGTGGCAAGGCTCCAAGGTTCAATCTCGGCCGTTCGTACGAACCAGATCAATGGTCCATAAAAGCCCACAAGAAACACAAATAGTTGTCCCGGATGGCTGACGCGTGGCAGCCACTAATAACTGAATCAGGGAAGCTTCCTCGAGAAGCTTTGGGCAGCGGGTAGTGGCACGGGCAAGTAAATATAGCACACGGACAGGGGTAGCAATGACATCTTACCTCTTTTGCTTATTTAAATGTATTTTAACAGCTGGGTACAAAAATAACATTTACCAAAAATTTACAACTTATGCCACTTGACATTTACACCCTTTGATCTCTAATATTTGAACATTTCTTGACTTAAATTTTCTTGACATAGTTAAGTCATATAGGGACCAATTTTACAACATCAATCTATCACACTTTGCATCTCACATCCACTCGAGTTGGCTTTGTACTAGATACTAATCCCGGACGAAAATTGCAATTTTGACATCACCATCCGCACTTTTTATGGACTAACTTTGTACTAATATCTAGTCCTACGCAAACACCATCCGCACTTTTTATGGACTAACTTTGTACTAATATCTAGTCCTACGCAAACATTGTAACATCGACATCACTATTTGACACTCGAGACATGGGCCTTGAATAATTTTATTAGCAATCAACCTTACAACACGTCACACACCAATCCCCCATAAGACCGTCATATGACCTGTGAACGGCATCAGTCCTCTATATGACCGGAAATTCACGGCACAAAATTGATGGTTCTGATACCACTGATACACACCAAAGAAGATTCCACCCCAAAACTAATTAGTAATAGATAGAGTACTAGTGATATGGGATTGGGTTTAAAGGTTTATGAGAGTTGAGGGACTTTGCTATAATATAAGTAGAGATTTTAACGAAACATAGAGCGAAGATCACGCGCAAGAGCAAACAAACAAGAATCTAGCAAGAGGTCACTCATATGAAGTGAAGATAAGATTGGCTTGTCTAAAAGTAACCAATTCTAACCAAATCTTTGCTCTCCTTTTATGTCTTTTCTTCAGAGTACAACATATACAATAAAGAATAAGAAGACAATTTGCTCGCAAGAAAAAACAAACAGGATAATCTAGAGTCTGTTTGGTATCGTTTTTCATTCATAACTTTTTTTTTTTTTTTTAAGTTAAAAATTAGATTTTAAAAATAATTCTTTTTGATTTGTGGGTTATTTTTCATTTTTAGTTAGTGACAAATTAAAAATAAGAAATCAAAAACCAAGAAGAGTTATTTACAAATAAAAGAAAAAAAGCAACATATTCAGTGCCCCAAGGATCCCGCCTAAGCAAGGTCCGGGGGGGGGAGCGATATACGCAGCCTTTCCCCTTTGGGGTGTATTACCCCTGAATAGATGCTGTTTCTGAGTGCCCCCAACCTGAGGGTGAGAGGACTTCCTAGGAGGTCACTCATTCTGGTACTGCTCTCGCCTAAGAAGCGTTATTTACAAATATAATTTTTAATTTCTAAAATATCAAAATTACAAATAAAAAATGGTACAAAACTAGACTTCATTTGCATGTTCTTTCTTTACATAATATTCCCTTTCTCGCTTTTTCAAATATTATGTAATTTTTACCAGTATAAATACTATATTATGATCTTATATTTTTCTTAAATATTTTTTTCTAAAGAGCTGAAGACAAAGCTCCTTAGGATTGTCCTCTTTTCAAAAGAAAAAAATTAAGACATCAGTACAAACACAAATAAAAGCTATACACAACGAATGATCCCACGACTCAATGTACCAGAACCCTCACGACCAAAATTAGCCATCATGTCTGCCAAATTATTAACTACAGTTATTTCTTTACTCAAGTATAATGTGTTTTCAAGTCACTTATTTTAAGCTAAATTAAAAATGATTATATAAATATTTCTTAATTTGAATGGCCTTCAATCAACATGTGGCTGTAGTTTAGTGGTTAGAATTCCACGTTGTGGCCGTGGAGACCTGGGCTCGAATCCCAGCAGCCACATCTTTTGCGAAATAAATCTCTGTTTTCCCTTATTTTTTTCTGTAGGAGATTGGAAGTTAATTTCTGGGCCGGCCCATATAGCAATCCATATTCCATTATGGCCCCATGTGAAAAGCCCATGTACCACAACTTCAATTGGGATTTAAGATCATAACCTCCAATTTAAGTTCTATTCACCCCTCTTTTTATCTCTATCTTGGATAGTTTTTAAAATATACATATAGTTAATATACATATAATTGACATAACAAACATGTATCAGTATTTTCGCTGTTTCTTCCCGTTTTAAAGGGAAGTTTATGTATGATTGCCTTACAATAACATCTGTGAAAGTGAAACTTTTTTGATAAATAAAGTTAAAAGTTATGTGATGTCAGATTTCTTCATTCTTGTTGAGAAGAAAGTGAACTCTTTAAAAACTCAACCTCATTTTTTTAGTTGGTAAAGACCTGTAGTATTGCCTTACCAACATCAAGACGAAAAGTAGTTTCAAACCAAGTACCTCATACTTAAAGATAAATACCATAACCAGTATACCAGATCTAACAGCTTCAAGAACCTAATCCCATACAACTCTCATACAACTTACTAGAAAAAGGTCCTCAGACCTCACACCTTAGACCTTAGTATCAATCAAACAACTCCGACTGAAAGCCCATTTTATTTAAGATTCGAAACAACGTTACAATAACCCAAAACAAGACATCATCGTGCACAAACTTATAAAAAGACGCGTTAAACACGAAATAAAACACAAAACACACAACAACAATGAAGCCACAATATCTAAACATATAGAGGAATACAAATGCAACACAGAACTCCAATTTTATTGACTCTTTGACCAAATCTAGTGGCTCCCATATCCATACTTTGACCACCATACATCAACCCTGCTTGTCATGGTGTCCCTCTTTCTCAACCTCCCTCGTGATGGTGGTGATTGTCACCCTACTCACCTCTCCACCGAGCCCGGTGTCTGTGTCCGTGGCGCTTAAGTCCCTCTGCCCAGCAGTCGTCGATCTGTCCCGACCACTGTCATCTTTACCCATTTGGCCTCCTCTGCTACCTTGAAGGATTGATTTTTCATGTCCACTGCTATACTTGTCCGTCTCTGTTGGGCCCGTTCCTCTGCTGCCCTTAGTCGTCGATTTGTCGTGCTCACTGCTATGTTTTTGGGTCCCTGTTGGGCCCGTTCCTCTGCTGCCCGTAGTCGTCAATTTGTTGTGCTCGCTGCTATGTTTTTGGGTCCCTGTTGGGCCCGTTCCTCTGCTGCCCGTAGTGGTCGATTTTTCGTGCTCACTACCATACTTTTCCATCCCTGTTGGGCCAGTTCCTCCAGCAGCTCGGGTGGTCGATTTTTCATGCTCACTGCTATATTTGTCCGTCCCTATTGGGCCACCCGGTCCAGCGCCATATTCGCCCATCTCCGTCTGTCTAACTCCTCTACCACCAGGGGCGGTTGAGACGTCCAGTTCGCTCCTATATTTGCTCACCCCTGTTGGGCCAGTTCCTTCGCCACCAGGTGCAGCGACTGCCTCTAGTTCGCTATATTCCATCCCCGTTACGCCAGCTCCAGTAGCAGTCCCATAAGCTACATGGGAACCTGTAAATGAAATCGATTTTTAACAAAACTGTAACACACAAGAGACTATAATGTCCAAGTTTGATCGGCTGGCTACTCGGTCTACCTAGAATTAGCAAAAATATGATATGAATCTTGAATAGCAACGTCAGTTTTTGTATTCAACACGTACATATAACACAAATATAAACACTAATACAACACGAAATGGTATGTTTGGCATCCTAATTCACTGTAACGTCAATTAATTATATGACAAAATGATCTTGGTTTACACCAAAATTAAATGAAAATATAACACCACCGATCAAGAACTCAATAACTCATCAGTCAATTGAGGCTCCCAATCTTTGAATGAACCTCTTCTGAATATTAATTATATTATAAGTTTGCTTCTACCATATCTCATCCATCATAATCAAATAAATACCAACCACATTATAATAGCTATAAATATATATCTACATATATATATAACGTAAAAAGAGATAAATGTAAAGAAGGATAAGCTAGGCATTATGATATACCCATTGTTTTTTTTTTTTTTTTTTTTTTTTTGAACACCAACAAGCCGCGAGGGCGATCATATACCCTTGTTTGGTATGTTTAATAAAAACGCAAAGGTACATAAAACTAAATAGGGCTGCAAATGAGCCGAGCCGAGCCGACCCACCGCTTGCTCGGCTTGGCTCGTTAACTAAATGAGACCAGCTCGGTATCGGTATCGGTATCGGTATCATTTATTTAATCGAGCCATATATCTATGCTCGACTTGGCTCGTTTACTAAATAAAACCAGCTCGGTATCAATATCATTTATACTCGATAATTTGCAAGCTGGCTCGTTGAGCTTTGTTAGCTCATTAGGCTCATTTATCGGGCTTATTAAGCACATTTATTAGGCTTGTTAGACTCATTGATGATTATTGTTACTTGAATTAACAAAAAAAGGTAATAAAATAAATCGCTCATAGAAATTAAAAATTAGAAAAACATATATGTTATTCAATTCCGCAATCTAGATATGCGAGCTAATAATCAAGCCGGCTCATGAGCCTTTCGAGCTGAGTCGGCCTCAATTTGATTTGGTTCACCTATTTAAATGAGCCGCCTTAAACGAGCCGACCCGACTTTCGAGCCAAGCCTTTAACGAGCCGGTTTGACTCAGCTCGCGAGCCAGCTTGGCTCATCTGCAGCCCTAAAAATAAATAATCCATCCTTAATTGATAATTGAATAAATAGATAGAATAAAAAAATTATAATTGAATAGGAACAAATTGCGTTAAAGTTTTTAAAAATTGTTACTGCCCCTTCCCTTACGGCAAAGAACATATAGACAACCAAAAATTTTACAAAATACGAGGAGAGGGCCACGAAAATGTGACAAATTAGGCAAGTCAGCGGGTAGGATTGGGCAAGAAGGCGGGGCAAGTTGGGCATTTAAGGCCCTACCCCTATTTGTAGTATTTTCGTCGCCCTCTTCTCATATCATATAGCAAAGCTCATGGATAACATATAGATAATGATTTATCTTACTTCCCCCTGTTTACTATTGTCATGTAAGAGTAAAACTACACATACCTCCATACTCTTTGTACTCTGTCCCAAACCCGGTGTCCGAACTGCGACCAGTATCGCCTGAGGGACGGTGGAGCTGCTCTTGGCCACCGCCACCCTCACCACCAACGCCCTCGACAGCCCAGTCATAAGCACCTGCACCACCCGGGGTGGTGACGTCAGCTCCAGTAGTCCCCGGAGCCCCTAACGGGTCATGGGTCGCAAATGCCCCCGTGGTTCCCGGAGCCCCAATATCTCCTTCTCGGGTCGGGTCATTGCCACGTCCCCTCGCCGCCATATATTTTTCCTTTTTTTTTATTTGAATTTTTTGGTTGTTTGGTGCAGTGACGCAGTATTCTTCTCATGGGAGTTATTTATATGATTCTGGAGGGAGAAAGCCAAAGTCTGACGTGTGGGTTTGGAGAGAGGTGCATGCATGATCGTTTGCCACGTCGGAGTTGGTGACCGCGTGGATGGTGCAATAACGTGACATGTGGATCGCGTAGGGATCGGTGTCGTTTTGGAGTTTTTCAGTTGCGGTCGGTGTCCTTTAATGGATACAAGGGAAGGGATAAGGCTTTCATATCCCAAAATGTTTATATTTTTTATGTCCAGGATTGGATTGCCATAACTAACTCTGACTCATAAAAACAGTCCACAAATAATGTGAATTGTTGAAGGTATGTTTGGTATCTTTTTTTATATTGTTCATAAAATTTAATATGATAGGGTAATTCTATGTGAATATGGTAATTAATAATATGGCGGGTTTGGATCAAGATTTTGGAATCGATTGGCATGTACTCAAGCTGTTTAAGTGATTCGAGTCAAATTCGAATTTAAGTTGTGTCAATCTCTTTGTAATACGTTTAACCTATTTATATAATATAGTAAGTTATTTGAGTGGACAATATTGTGAGCTAATATTGTTGTGTACTTGTATTTTTACAGTTGTTCAATATTTGCATCCATATATATAGTTGTAGGCTCCGTTTGTTTTAAAGGAAAATATGATTTTAGGAATTGATTTTCATATTTTTCTTTGTTTGGCGTGTTTACTTTGACGGAAAATGTTTTCCCCCAATGGAGGGAAATGACTTCCCTTTTAAAATAAGGGAAGTTACAATTCCAAGTGGCACAAGAGCCTTTACGGTAATTATTGTGTGGATATGAATCGAACCAAAATTAACCAAATTGGTACGTAAACTTTAACGTCATAATGTCGAATAGAAATTAGACTGAATAATCAAACAAAGCCAGATGCTACTTTATCATGGTTTTAAAAGAAATAATTTTCATCATTTTGAATTATTATATAATATTATATAGGGAAATTATCAATTAGGCGCCTTGGGATTTGAAGGATTATTACATGGGTACTCTGATGTTTTGTTAATATACAATGATGTACCGTAAAGTTTAAAAGTTTTATCACTCAAGTGCTCTGAAGTTTAAAAATTTTATAAATAAGGTAATTTTTAGCCAAAATTGTTGATGTGGAATACGAGTTTCAATAATATATATATATATGTGTCCCTATTATAAACCAGTGATTTCTTTTGTAAGAAAATGCTAGCATATCACGTTAATGAAAATTCACTAGATTCGAACGCATGTTATATTTAGGTGATAAAATTTCATGTCTCAAGGTACCTTATTACATATATTAAAATGATGTGATACTTAGGTAATAAATGCTCAAATTTTAGGGTATTTGATAAATAATGTTGTTGTATATAGCTTTGATAGTTAATTTTATTTTTCTATTACCTTTTATATATGTTGGATTACTACTTATTTTGTCCTATAATAAGATGTAGGATGATTTATAAAAAAATATTTCTTTTAAACTATATACAAAAACATTAATGTGGAAGCAAGTTTTCCTTTGAAACAAACAAAGGAAAACCTCAATCGGATTTCAATTTTCTTGGAAAATCTTTTCCAAAGAAAAACATATTCCTAGAATCCACTTTTCCTACGAAACAAATGGAGCCGTAGTATTTTCAAATAAAGTCATTTGGCTCAGATATGATGTATGTCCACACATAGAATAGTATAGCAACATACACAGAATCCAATAAGACTCACTTGGATGTTATTTGTCAACACAAAGGAAACAATAACTATGAATTTTGGTTGCGTATCAACACACGAGGGCAACAACAATTTTGGTAGTTAACTTTGTGCTAGTTTTGTGTCTTCTGGAAAGAAGTGTGTTTCTCCTAGGAGACACTTAGAAAATCGTAACCATTCCCTTCCATTCTCAAGATAATCACATTGAAACATTGAGTTCATACCATTCCGTAAATCATAATCTTAAACATTCATTCGCTTTACATTTGCTCTAAACTGAGGTTTTGTAGTATCCCCGCAACTATTTCATACTGATGAAATAAGTCTTCAAGATAGTGGTTCATTACACGGCTTGAAACAAAATTACAATCTTTTAGTACCCCATTATATAAATTTCCTAACAAAAAAATTTAAGACTTTTTTTTTCTGATATATGAAAATGGCTTCTTCTTTTCATGAGATAATGGAGAACTTTGTTAAATTGGCTAATCGCTCAATTGCCATTCATCAATAACAAGAGTATTTATACAAAGTACAAGGTTTACCTTAATGGGTAAGAAAGGATATGAAGATATCCTATCATACCAAATATACAAGATATATATCTCTAAAGATATGTGAAGATATGAAGATATCCTAGTATGTTGAGCAAGTAGCTCATAGCCTAGTGGTGTGGTTCCCGGTCGCCTATGTGAGAGCGCCGGGGTTCGAGCCCCCACTAGAGCACTCCCCTCCCCTGAATTTACCATGATAAAAAAAAATATATATATATATATATATATATATATATATATATATATATATATATATATATATATATATATATCCTTGTATGCCAAATATACAAGATGATACAAGATATTTCCAATATCACAAATATCTCAATACTCCCCCTCAAGTTGGAGCGTGAACATCGTGAATGCCCAACTTGCCTAACAAGAACATAAATTGGTGTTGACCCAGAGCCTTAGTGAAAATGTCTGCTAACTGAAGTTTGGTGGAAACATGGGCTGTGGAAACGGCACCGGATTGAATGTGATGACGAATGAAATAGCGATCAATCTCAATATGCTTGGTTCTTTCATGGAAGACCGGATTAGCAGCGATGGGAATGGCAGCTTGATTATCACCATAAAGGCGCGTGGGAGATGAGTGATGAATGCCCAAGGAACCAAGAAGACTATGGAGCCATATCAACTCATAGACGGTGGTGGCCATGGATCTATACTCGGCCTCGGCAGATGAACGAGATATAGTGCTTTGTTTCTTCGTTTTCCAGGAAATAGTCGACTGCCCAAGTTGGACAAAATACCCAGTGAGTGAGCGCCTGGTCATTGGACATGAAGCGCAGTCCGCGTCACAGTAGGCTTGTAACGGAAAGTTGTTGATAGAAGGCGGTAAGATTCCTTGTCCCGCATTGTTCTAAGATAACGCAACACTGGAATTGCCGCATCCATGTGAGCTTGCCGTGGTTGCTGCATAAACTGAGACAAGATATGAATAGAGTAACAAATATCTGGTCTTGTGACGATGAGGTAAATGAGGCGTCCTACAAGACGCCTATAAGCCGCTGCATCTGTGAGTATTGGCCTCGAATCATGAGAAAGCTTTTGATTCTGCTCCATAGGAAAAGTAGTTGGCTTTGCGCCGTTCATGCCAGTCTGAGCAAGAATGTCTAGAGTGTACTTTCATTGACACAAAAATAGGCCAGTAGGGCTCCGAGCAACTTTGATACCTAAGAAGTATTTTAGGGGCCCTAAGTCTTTGATATGAGAACAGCTCCCTAGGTACTCCTTGAATGCTGCACACTGGACGGTATCATTCCCAGTTAAGATGATATCATCGACATAAACTAGAACAGCAAGGAATACCTTCCCTTTGGAGTAGGTGAACAAAGAAATAATCTGCCATGGATTGAACAAACCCATAACTCTTAAGAGCGGAGGTGAGTTTAGCAAACCATTGGCGGGATGCCTGACGGAGGCCATATATTGACTTACGTAGTCCACACACCTTCCCAGGATGGGATGACGAGAATCCGGGTGGTAGCTTCATGTAAACTTCTTCATAGAGATCACAATGTAAAAATGCATTATTAACATCCATCTGATGTAACTCCCAGCCCTTAGCCACGGCCACAGAAAGAAAACATCGTACAGTGACGAGTTTGGCGACTAGAGCAAATGTCTCGTTAAAATCTACACCTTCTACTTGTGTAAATCCCTTGGCAACAAAGCGGGACTTTAAACGCTCCACAGTGCCATTTGCCTTGCGTTTGACCTTGTAAACCCATTTACATCTGACTGCTTTCTTTCCTTGGGGAAGATCCTCTATAGTCCATGTTCCATTTGCTTCAAGTGCTTTAATCTCCAGAGCCATAGATTCCCGCCAACGGGGATCTTTCATTGCCTCAGTGAAAGTCTTGGGCTCAACGTTAGTGGAAAGGGCAGCCAGAAAAGCTTTGTGTGAGGATGAAAAATGCTCATAAGAGATGTGATGTGTTAGGGAATAGGGTTTACCTGAGGGTACCTGTGGATTAGGCGAAGAGGGCTGTGTAACAAACGTAGTCACGGAGACATGTGGGAGGGCGCTGTGGCCTGTCTAAAACAACTCGATCTGGTTGATTGGGCTCGGTTCCATTGACTTGTAGTTGGTGTTGTGGGCCCACAGGAGCTGGTGCAGGCAAGTCTACTGCATCACTCAACATATCGTGTTGCTCCCCCTGAATTTGGGCCACTGTGGAGCTAGTGGCAGGTCTGGGGTAGGGCCTTTCTTGGTTTTGGACTGCGACTGAGTGATGAAGTGCACGCCCATCATCCCCATCAAATGGACTGATGTCCTCATGTCCACCCAAGGTGTTGTCCTCCAAATCTTCTGATTTGTGCATGTGGGCCATCTCTACTGGATCTAATAAATCTACACTAGGTTGTGGTGATGAAACAATGGGTCGACCCAACATCTCAATGGACACACCTTGGTTCACTGTGCTAAAGGAAAAAGTATTTTCTTTAAAAATCACATCACGAGACACAAATATATTCCCAGTGGCTAAGTCATAGACCTTCCATCCACGCTGTCCATATGGGTACCCGAGGAAAATGCATCGACGAGAACGCTCATCAAACTTGTCCCGTCCTTTTGAATGATTGTGGGCATAACATAAACAACCAAAGACCCTAAGATGTTCATAACTTGGTTTCTTATAAGTCGTCTTTCCATCAAGCAAGGAAGTACGTGTATGATTAATTAAATATGCTGCTGTGAGGACGCATTCGCCCCAAAATTTCAAAGGAAGGTTTGCTTGAAACCGAAGGGCCCGAGCCACATTTAAAACATGTCTGTGTTTTCTTTCAACTCTCCCATTTTGTTGGGGGGTATCCACACATGAAGTTTGACGAATAATGCCCTTTTCTAAATAAAATTGACGCATTGGACCCGAGGTGAACTCCATCCCATTGTCACTACAGACGCATTTGACATTATATCCAAATTGAGTTTTAGCCATAATAACAAAATTCCTTAATAACGGACCGGCCTCCGACTTTTCTTTCATTAGATACACCCACGTAGCCCTAGTAAAATCATCTACAATGGTAAGAAAATAATGTGCTCCTGAGAAAGAGGATAGATGATAACGTCCCCCAATGTCACAATGAATCAAAGCAAAAGGTTCAATAGCTTTATTATTAATTTTAGGAAAAGTAGAATGAGTTTGCTTGGCCCTAATACAAACTTCACAACTAATACAAACTTCACAATGTTCATCACAATCATCTCTTGAACTACTAATTGAAATTGCAGGGATGAAAGAAAAAAAATTTGCTTTGAAGGATGACCCAACCTTCAATGCCAATCTCACTTAGTTGCCTTTGCTGCATTCGCCTGTGCCCTGTGTGCCAAATAGTAGACCCCCTCATTTTGTTCACCCAGTCCAATCAGGTTCCTCAAGGTGTGCCCTGTATAACACAAGAGTTGGCAGAGTAAGTTACGAAGCAGTTTAAATCAACACAAAGCTGTGCCACTGAGATTAAATTACAAGTAAATTGCGGTATGTAAAGAACATTAATTAATATAATATTTAGACTGATCTCTACTCGTCCCACTTTAGATGCTAATGACTCCCTTCCATTCGACAACGTGATGGATGATGGGCATGAGACAGTCTTAACATACTTCAGGAGCTCCAGAGAACCGATCATATGGTGAGATGCCCTTGTGTCCAAAACCCATCTACTGCTATCAAAGACATGAAATGCCTTACCTGAGAGGCTCTCCATAGGTTGATCGGTTGACCCTAGGACATTTAGGAGTTGGTAGTACTGCTGAGGTGTGAGGCCAGGGACGGGTGAAGCACTTGGTGGCTGATCAGTATTGTTCAGGTCCCATGTTTTTGCCTGCATGACATGGGCAGCAACTCACCCAGGGGCATTTTTTTCCCTTTCTTCTGTTGGTCCCAATCAGGGGAATATCCGATAATCACAAAGCATTGGTCTTTCGGGTGCCCCAATTTACCGCAGTGCTCACACTTGACTTGACCACCTTGTTTTCCTCTCCCACCTTGCTTTGGCCGTGGACCACCGCCACCAATAGCTGCTGCCGCTACTTCCATCTTTTCTTCTCAGTCTTGTACGTGAAAGGTCACCCCTTCGGTGCTTTCACCAAGGCCCCTCGCTATGGTTCTATTCCGTTCTTCCTGGGTGATCATATGGTAGATGCGTCCCAATGATGGAAGCGGATCCATGTTCAATAAATTAGAACGAACTGTCCCATAGATCTCATTATTGAGACCCATGAAAAACTGGTACACCTTCTCTGTCTCACGTTCCTTGACAATATCCTTGCAGCTCCACATGTGCACCCACGACAACTACATATGGGCGACTTCGTAAAATTGGCTAGTTCATCCCACAACGTTTTAAGCTTCGTTTAGTCGGCCGCAACCGATAGTCCATCTTGACGGAGCAGACATATGTCATTTTTGATTTGAAATATACGAGCCTCATTACCTTGTGCGAAATGCTCACGCAAGTCATCCCAAATTTCTTTGGATGTGTCCAAATAAGCGACACTAGCCCTTATTTCATCCGAAAGAGCATTGAGCAACAATGAAACAATCATGGAATTACATGCTTCCCACAAATCTGCATCGGCGGTACCGTCTTCGGGCTTCCCTATGGTCCCATCTACGAATCCCAACTTCTTCTTGGCTTTTAAAGCATTATGCATCCCTCTGGCCCATAGATCATATCCTTCACCTCCAAAACGAGTAGTTACAAGAGGAATCCCAGGATTATCCGAGGGGTGTAGGTAGAATGGTGACGTGGGGTCTATTGCCTGAGTCTTCTCCTTCTTTTCCTCTTTGCCGGTCGACATTGGTGGCTGGTGAAGGGGTTTAAGGTTGTTGTGAGGTGCTGCTCACGCAGAAGTTAGGCCTTTTTTTGTGGTTTTAGGATCAGTGCTCTGATACCATGTTAAATTGGCTAATTGCTCAATTGTCATTCATCAATAACAAGAGTATTTGCACAAAGTACAAGGTTTACCTTAATGGGTAAGAAAGGATATGAAGATATCTTATCATACTAAATATACAAGATATATATCTCTAAAGATATGTGAAGATATGAAGATATCCTAGTATGCCAAATATACAAGATAATACAAGCTATTTCCAATATCACAAATATCTCAATAAACTTTATGCACTTAGATGGATTTGATGCTAGGAACTTTCAACGATGGCAAATTATTTAATTGAATCATCAGAGACTCCCGAGCACATGAATTCTCTATATCCTCGCTGATTGACATATTTCCCTCTTCACAAAGCAACCTTAGAAGAAGTTTGACATATAAAAATGTTGAGGTAATCAGGACAAATCTGATATACTATGATACCAATTTGTGAGGAAAAACCTTAAAAAAACTTGATATACTTGGATATCAATTTGTTAGGAAATTAATACCTCCTTAATGCTTAACTTAACACCCGAGAACTTGATTCGATTCAAATACTATAACTAACACAAGAGAAGTAAACAAAAGAGGTAAAAAAGAACAAACGAAGAACACAGATATTTACGTGGAAACCCCTCTTCAATAAAGAGGGGAGAAAACCACGGGCAGAGATGGAGATTCTTTATTAAGTATGAATAAGGGAAGAATTACAACGACACTTCCTCTGAACGAGATCTACAGAGAATTATTGAATCACTTCCTTTAAACTCTTGTGACGCTCTCAAATCAATGTGACGGCGGCTCTCTTTCTTAATTGGATACCTAAAACAGAAGCCCTAAACCCATATTTATACTAAACAGCGAGGGTACGCATAAATCGACTCCCAATCGATCGGCCCCCCTTCTGCTGCAAATCTTGATTTTTTCTCCTTAAATCACCCGATCGATCGGACATCCCCCCGATCGATCAGTGACCCCTGGGCAAGCAATAAACCCTAAATACATAAATTTGAGGCATATTCCTAACAAACCTCCACCTTGACTCAGATTTACACATAAGCAAAATTTCTCCACCTACTCCACAAAACACCCCACACACGGGGTTATCCAAATAAGACAGAAAACCTAACCAAGTCCGAGCGATGCTTGAACTTTCTGCTAGGTATCAACTGAGTGAACATATCTGTGAGGTTATCAGTAATGCTAATCTTTATCTTCTCTGAATTGGCTCTTGACACATCTTCTGAAACAGCCGCCTGCTGCTGAATTATGTTACTTAATTGAAACTGAACTCCGTCTACCTTATTCACCTGACCTGAATCACAACCAACTGATGACATCTTCTGTGAAGATAGCAATGAAGACTCATCAAATGTGACATCTCTACTCATTAGGAATTGCTTGAAGTGAACTCTTTTCTGCTTCCCATAAATGCCTTGTTCACAAGATTTCAGTCCTATGATTGACCACACAACGAGCCCCTTTTACTTTGCTCAAAATGACTTTTATCACCTGGATGATCCAATCTCAAATGCTTTGACTTTGTGATACCTGATTCTGTCGACAATGATGATGAAGATATCTTAACTGATCTTGCAATTGTGGAACCAATAAGTTCATATAATGTTTCTACCCTTTTACCTTTAATCACAACCAAAGCACCCTTAACGACCTTCATAACTCCACCTTCAGCTATGTACCTATACCCATGTGACTCAAGAGTACCTAAAGAGATAAGATTCTTCTTCAAATCAGGAATGTGACGAAAACCTCTCAGAGTCCTAATAGTGCCATGGAACATCTTAATACAAATTGTTCCTACACCCAAAACTTTGCATGTGGCATCATTGCCCATCGCAGCAACTCCACCTTAAATTGACACGTATGTAGAAAACCAATCTCTATTGGGACAAACATGATAGGAGCAACCCGAATCCAAAAGCCAACTTTTTCTAAAACTGGACTGAGGTTCAGACATAGACAGTATATCACCATTATCCTCATCTTCAACAACACCACTAGCTGCTGTGGATCTCTGGTCAGACCTGTTATCTGCTTCTATTTTTCTCTTAAGCTTATAACAGTCTCTCTTAATGTACCCTTTCTTATGACAGTAATTACAGGATAAATCTTGATGTCTAGACTCAGACATAAACTTGTTTCCACCATGATCAGATTCTCTAGCCTTAGTTCTTCCGCTCACAAATAAACCACAATCTGAGTTTTGAACGGAGTCGGACAATTCCTTATCTACTCTTTCTTTACTCAGTAGGTTTCTCTTAACCTCATCAACTGTGATAGTTGACCTACCACCATAAATCATGCTTTCTGCGAAGCCTCTATAAGAGGTAAAGAGTGAACATAACAATAACATTGCTTGATCTTCGTCCTTAGGAGCATCATCAAGCTCCTTTAATTCTTGAATTAACGAATTAAATTCATTAACATGATTCTTAAGTGATGTACCCTCTGACATACGCTAGTGAACAACCGACGCTTAACTGCAAGTTTGTTGGAGATGGACTTGAAACAGAACATATCCTGCAATTTCTCCCACAACTCCTTAGCGGTCTTCACTTCCAAAACTTCTGTCAAAATGTCATCGATAAGACACATCTGAATTGCCGTAAGAGCCCTTTTGTCTAACTCCTCCCACTGTGCTTCGGATAAACTCTTAGGTTTCTTCTCTTTCCCTTCTAAGGCTTTCTTCAAGTCACTCTAAGTCAAGAGAACTTTAACGCGAATCTGCCATAAACTAAAACTCCCTTGACCACCAAACTTGTCAAATTCAGATTTAACTGCAGATGTCATAGTACCAAATCGAAATAAACAGGGCTCTGATACCAATTGTTGAGGTAATGTGGACAAATCTGATATACTACGATACCAATTTGTGAGGGAAAATCTTGAACAAACTTGATATACTTGGATATCAAATTGTTAAGAAATTAATACCTCCTTAATGCGGAACTTAACACCCTTGAACTTAATTCAATTCAAATACTATAACTTACACAAGAGAAGTAAACAAAAGAGGTAAAAAAGAATAAACGAATAACACAGAGATTTACGTGGAAACCCCTCTTCAATCGAGAGGGGAGAAAATCACGGGTGGAGATGGAGATTCTTTATTGAGTATGAATAATGGAAGAATTACAATGACACTTCCTCTTAACGAGATCTATAGAGAATTACTAAATCACTCCCTCTAAACTCTCGTGACGCTCTCAAAACAATGCAACGACGGCTCTCTTTCTTAATTGGATACCTAAGACAGAAGCCCTAAGCCCATATTTATACTAAACGGCTAGGGTACGCGAAAATCAACTCCCGATCAATCGGCCCCCCTTCTGCTGCAAATCTTTATTTTTTCTCCTTAAATCACCCGATCGATCAGACATCCCCCCGATCGAACGGTAGCCCCTCGACAAGCCATAAACCCTAAATACATAAATTTGAGGTATATTCCTAACGAAAAAGGAAGACTTATCCCTAGAGGGACTAACCATTTCCGTATTGAGAAAACACACTGCTTATTGCAGGATGAGAGTAAAAATCATATTGCTCACATTGGGAAAGTCAATATAGGGGAGGAAGATCAGTTCAGTGAACGAAAGAAGCTAACTGATCCCTCATCCAAGTACAAAATGGACAAAAGGCAAAAGCAAATCTATCAGGTGTGCCACAAGCTCGGCCATCTAAAGAAAGACAGTTATCGCCTCAAGAACAAGAGGGACAAGAATGGGTAGAATCATAGACAAACCACCATTTCTTGACTAATTAAAATTTCAAAAAATAAAAAAAATTTGCATCTCCATTTGAGACGCCTCAATCAGCTTCAATTTTACCATTTTTAAGCCACATTAAATTTATCTCTAGACCATATCAAATTTGAGACGGCCATTATTGTTAACAAAATTCCGTCACTAAGTTAGCATTTTCTAGTAGTGTGGGCAATTGTAGCAGACACTTTTTGGAAAACTAAATGTAGGGTATGTTTCGGATTGCTATAAAAAAACTGTTTATTTAAAAGTACTTTCTGTAAAAAGCACTTCTTTAAAAGTGTTGTTTTGAAGAAGTAGTTTGTGTTTGGCTCAACCAGGTAGAAGCACTAATTTTATTAGTGTTGGTGTTTGGCCAATGTTTAAGAAAAGTACTTTCTTCTGTTAAATGACCAAAAAGGACATTGGCATAAGGCTTTTGTAGTTAATAGTGTTTATGTAGAATTGATTTTAAATAGTTTTTGTAGTATATATTAATCATTTTATATTCTAAATTTTTATAAAATAATAATGAATTATAAAGTAAAAATAATATATTTTTTTTATTTTACTCATAATTTAATATTATTTCTTAAAAACTTAAAAACCTAAAATGACTATTGTTAGTATTATTCTTATTATTGTTGTTGTTATTGTTTTTTTTATTATTATTAAGTAAAATAAATACAACAAATATAATATATATATTATGAATGAAAATAAATGTAATATAACTAATATAACAAACTTATATATAAATAGCATAAGTAACATGGTTTTGAAATATGATATTTGTGTAAAGTTATGGAGAATTTTAATGTTTTAAGTAGGAGTATTGTTGTCCTGAAAATTTTAAGTTTTTCATTCTACTTCTGCTTCTGCTTAGAAAAACAGCTTCTACTTTTAATAAAAAGTATTTTTTGATGTCTGCCAAACACCTTCCAAATTCCAAAAAAGTATTTTTTTTTCTAGAAAAAAGTACTTATTTCTCCAGAATAAGCAATCTCAAATAGGCCCTTAGTGGGTGCTTTTATAATTCTAAATAATTTGATAAGAAGTAGTGAGAAATATTTACCTTTTTTGATTGAGGTGATGATTCTAGGTTTTTTTTTTTTTTACCTAATTAGTGGCCGGTGAGGATAATTTCCTCAAATAAATGCCTACATTTAAGAAAGAAGACTTCCTTAATTTAATTTTTGTTTAAATTAATTGTATTATTAGTTTTTTCCGATAAATAGTGAGGACAAACTCGAAATACAAAAGCCGGTGTTTTACAAGGAGACCCAAAAGATACATGTAAAGTGTGAGGGGGGGGAGACACCTTCGCAATACAAAAGCCAGGGTTTTACAAGAAGACACCTTCGTAAATAGTGACAATATTCAAATGAAGAACAAAAGCTCAATCTCCCAACCCCAGACTCCAATACCATTCCTAACCTAAATAATACTTAGCAATTACCTCCTAACCAAATCTTTATCAAACCAAATCAAAAAACCTCTTGCCCCGTCTCAATTACCTCCTATGTTCACCTGACTCATAAAGTCATGTCATCAATTTAAGACTAACGCTAGGAAGCTCCAGGCTTGACTATAAAAGCCTTAGATTGATGTCGCTAACCTACATTGCCGAAGGAGATGGGGACAACAACCATGGCGGAAGAAGTTACCTACTCATACACCATTGCTCCAAACCCTTGTATTTGCTTAAACAAATAAAAGTACAATTACACCTGCTAGTAAAAAAATGATAAGGAAAAGGCACAAATGTATTGTATAAAACTGAAGAGTTTGGAATTGGTGTTGGGGCCCTTTTCTAAGCCTCGGACTCCCATATTTATATGCTAGGAATTTAACCAATGCTCCTTGTTTGGCTCCAATTCCCTCCTATGTTTTGGGCCTTTTCCTTCCATGATCTATTTGGGTTGAGATTAGACATATAAAACACGTCTTGAAGGTCAAAAAGCCTTCTTCCCATGTTTGCCAGTTTCTCCATAATTTTCCCACATCTTGTTTAGTGCTTCTATAGCTACATCGAGTCAAAGGTTCCCTTTTTCGAACAGTCTTGATTGCTACCTAGAGCTCAAACTTGATACCCATTAACCTCTTCACTTGTTTATCTTTTAGGAATTAGTTTGTGCATTTTATTAATTAACTCATGCTCCTAAGTTCTTGAATTTAGAAAAATCACAACGGTCTTTTTACATGAAATCAGAGGGACGTTGGTATTAGAATTGTAAAATCAAATCAGTAAGAGTGTACAACAAAATCATATATTAATAAATTTAATAATATAATAGAGTGTTCCCAAACGTACAAAAAAATATTAAATAATAAAAGTAATAGTTCCCCAGTGTAACCAAAGAGGGTACCAACACACCGTTACTGGATCCCATTAGAACTCCGAAGTTAAGCGTGCTTGGGCGAGAACAGTACCAGGATGGGCGTCCTCTTGGAAGTCTTCACCCTCAGGTTGAGGCACTCGAAAACAGCCTCTCTTCAGGGGTAATACCCTAAAGGAAGAAGGTTGCATACATCCACCCCTCCAGACCCTGCTTAGGCAGAAGCCCTTAGGGCACTGGATATGTTGTTGCTAGTTACCCAGTGTCCCAAAAGAAGATCAATACCCTTTTAATACAGTGTATATATGCAGGAAAGCAAAAATTTTAAAGCTCACCTTAACCACAATAGTATTGTAAAAATAGAGTTAATAGAGTTACTTATGATTAAATTAAGGGTCTGTTTGAAATTACTATAAAAAAAATTAATTATTTTAAAAGCACTTTATGTAAAAGCACTTCTGTAAAAAGTTTTGTTCTGAAGAAGCAGTTTGTGTTTAGCTCAATCAGTCAGAAGCGCTTATTTCATTATTGTTAGTATTTGGCCAGTGTTTAAGAAAAGTTCTTTTTTTCTATCAAATTACCCAAAAGGACATTGGCAGAATTACTTTTGTAGTTAATAGTGTTTGGATGCAAAATTGATTTTAAGCAATTTTTTTAGCATATATTAATCATTTTAGGTTTTTAAATTTTTATGAAATAATAATGAATTATAAAATAAAAAATAATATTTTTATTTATTTTATTCATAATTTAGTATTATTTCTTAAAAACTCAAAAATCTAAAATGACTATTATTAATATTGTTGTTGTTGTTGTTATTATTATTATTAATTAAAATAGTGTATATATATATATTATGTTATGTTATGTTATTATGAAAGAAAATAAATGTAATACAGGTAATATATTAAACTCATACATTTCAAACTTGTATATAGATAGCATAAGTAATAGGGTTTTAAAATAAGATATTTGTGTAAGGATATGATGTTTTGTCCTGAAAATTTTAAAATATATATATATATATATATATATATTATTGTTGTTAATAGGGTTTTAAAATATGATGTTCTCGGTGACCTCTTTCTCTCTCTCTCGTATTATTACTTGAGACCTATGCTGACTTAAGCATCGGAGTGATCCCTTGTGGTCAAAACCACGGATCCCTCTAACCGTTTGTTATCTTGCAAGAAATACTAGGTTAGATGCGTAACAACCACCTTTTCTACCATATAGAGCTTGAGTCCTGCCCTAATCCTCAAATAACAGCCCAAAACACTATTGTTTTTAGGCTCTTCGTATAAAAAGCCCTTATGCATTTATCTTTGTATCAATCTATCTTTATACTTTTAATTATGTCAGTTGTTTCTCTATTCAATTCAAATTGTGTAATTTTAGTTCTATACTGAAAATTAAATTGACATTATATTAAAATATAATTTTTATGGATTCCGCTACGTGAAATTTAAATGACCCAATATACATCTACTTGTTAACTAAATTTCAGCTTACCTGTCGTATGGGCATTAAAAATTTTGTCACTAACTTAATACTGATTTTATTAAATTATTTGATTACAACAACAACAACAACAACAACAGTCCCAGTACCTTGCGGCTCCCGCAGAACGCAGGGTCTGGGGGGTGATGTACGCAGCCTTACCCCTTCCGGCAAGAAAGGAGACTGTTTCTAGGGACCCCCAACCTGAAGTAGCTGACTGACTGCAGATAAACCACCAATCAATAACATGTATATAGAGACAAAAGTAGAAGAAGGAGAGAAAAAGGAGAAGGAGAGGAAGAAGGAGAAGGAGAATGGGCATGATTAGGGACTACGCTAGCCTAAAAGTGCTACACTAGAGATTATACTTGCCTAAGAATCTTAGACAACCAACCACTCCCCGCACTACTCTACTCTTGCCATCTCCGCTACCCTAATGCTAGCCCTCCAACGTATCCTATCTGAGGCCATCTCCTCTCTTAGGCTTAGGTGGGTTAGGTCTTGACGAATCGTCTCTAGCCAACTCTTCTTTGGTCTGCCCCTCCCTCTTCTGCTTATTGTTGCGTTGAGTTGTTCACACCTCCTGACTAGGGCTGAGGTCGGTCTTCCACTGACATGTCCAAACTATCTTAAGCGGTGCTCCCTCAATTTATCCTCGATCGAGGCTACACCCAGTTTACCTCGTATCACATCATTCCTAATCCTATCCTTTCTTGTGTGGCCACACATCCATCGTAGCATTCTCATCTCTGCCACCTTCATCCTCTGTGTTTGGTCTTGTTTCATTAGTCAACACTCTGCCCCATATAGCATGGCCGGTCTTACTACCGTCTTATAGTATTTTTCCTTTAACTTTAGCGGGAACTTTCTATCACACAGCACCCCGGATGCCATCCTCCACTTCTGCCAGCCTACTTTAATCCTGTTGCTGACATCCTCATCCACTTCACCATTCTGGTGTATCATGGATCCCAGATATTTGAAGCTCTCCTTACTTGATACGGCTTCTGCTCCAATCTTAACCTCCTCGGTGCTGGTCGTGGTGGAACGGTCAAATTTGAATTCCACATACTCGGTCTTAGATCTGCTAATCCTTAAACCCCTTATTAAATTATTTGATTGACATAAAATAAATAATATGAGGTAGGGGTGTAATCGAACCGAATGTTTGACGAGCTACTCATGTTCGAAATCGATAAGGGCTTGTTCATGTTCATTATGAGGGCTTGATAGCTTATCGAGCCAAGTTCGAAATAGATAAGGGCTCGAAAAGATCTCGTTAAGAGGCTCGATATGAGCTCGTTAAAAGCTCGTGAGGAGCTCGTTAATAGTTGGTATTGGTTCGAAAAATGGTTCGATAATAACTCGATAGCAACTTGAAAAGCTCGACTCGATACCGAGCTCGACTCAATTTTTAGCTCAATTGGACTCAATAATGAGCTTCACTTGGCTTGAACAAGCAGAGCCAAGCCGAACCGAGCAAACATACTAAATTCTTATCGAATTGAGTTTAAACAAGAGGGTGACCTGCTCGGCTTGGTTCGTTTACACCCCTAATATGAGGGCTAAATTCACGCAATTGCAAGTTGAAAGACTAAATTGACAAAATAAATAAAATACAAGAACCTTTGACACTGAGTAAACTTATTATCCTTTACTAATTTATTATTATTATTATAATTTGTTGACAAAATTGTGTATATTAATAGGTTTGGAAAAAATATAATAAAAAAGATGTATGAATATGTGTAATTTCGGGTGATTTTTTAAAATAGCATATTTTAACATTTTTATTTTTAAAATAACAAGCGAAAATTCAAAATTACCCAAATAGCATACGAAAATTCAAAATTACCAAAACAATGCACATAGTCTGATGCAACCCGAATATGGAAATTTAGGGGAAACGAAAGGTTCAGAGCCTCACATTTAATTTCTATTGCTAAAACAAGTACAAATAAAGGAAAAAAAGTCTATTTATAATTCTTTGGCCTGCCTCTTCCTTTCCTGCCCCTTACTACACTAGGTAGGAGAGGAAGAGGCAGGCCAAAGAAGAGATGGATGAAGACGATCCGACAAGACTTCACCCACCTAAACCTACGGGAGGAGATGGCCTTATATAGGGCCCAATGGAGGGCTAGTATAGGGGTTATAGATGCTCTAGTTGGAGTAGGGTAGTCTAGCTCACTAGTACTAGGCCGTGGTATCCACATAGCTCACTTAGGTTGCGTACTTGCTCTTATGAGCTACTACTTGCTTGCCTACCTACCTACCTATCCTTTGATTTCTGCTTGATGTGACCTGCTTTGTGTTTGTTATTTTTTGTTTGTGGTAGTTTATTGTTTTGGTCACCGTGTGTTTTGCCCTACTCATGATGTGATGCTCTTCTGCTGCCAGGTCACATGCCATTTGCTGTGGACCAATTTCTCAGGTTGGGGGTCCTCGGAAACAGCCTCTCTTCAGGGCAGCCCCCTGAAGGGGGAAGGCCGCATACATCTACCCCCCCCCCCCCCCGACCCTGCTTATGCAGGAGCCCTTGGAGGCACTCGGTTTTTTGTTGTTGTTGTTGTTGTTGTTGTTGTTGTTGTGGTTGTTGTTGTTGTTATATAAAAATAATGAAAGCCTAAAATTGAATGGTCTAAACCATAGACTTCCTCTTGCTTAAATAGAGAAGTTAATTCATTTAAGCTAAAAGACTTAAAAGATTAAAAGATTAAAAGATAAATACAAAAAAAACCTATTAATTATCTAAATAACTAATAATTATCTCATAACCTAATATAAGCTAAAGTATTCTAATTAGTAATAAACTCCTCTTGTTGTACGTCTAAGTCAACCCGCCTATTCCATCCTGCCAAGCCTCCCGTCTTGGTGTCACCATCCCGCCTGGACCTACCCGACAAATAAGTTGCCAACAGCTATAGTGTAGTTGTATCATCCTCTCCATGTTGGACAGAATTCGCCCTCGAATTCGCCTAGGGATCTTCTGGGCTATTCTTGCACGTTATGTTCCCTCATGCTAGCTTCTAGTCTCGCCATGCTTACTCGATGTGATTGCTGACCCACTCTGCCAAGATGCTGGTTGCAGCCTCCCGCCAAGATGTGGATTGCATCATCCTTCTCAGGTTGGAGAGAATTCATCCACTAATTCACCACGGGTTCGTTTGAACCACTCTTGCCAATGTGAAGAACATGCCGGAAATCCTTATTCGCACCTTCTAGTTTCTAGCACCAGCTTCAAGCAACGACCCTCAAATCTGCTCAAGTCCTTCCTGATGGTTGGAAGTGAAGTGTACAACCTTCTCTCGGGGGACACAACATTCTTTTCTCCAACTTTTGACGTGCTCAATAATAAAACGTTGATAAGGACACCCAACATTTGTCTCTCCGTCTTTGCTAGAACATCCGCCAAAGGTGTGAAAAGCCCATAATATACAGTGACCCAGTTGGTTGTCTTGCCGCCAACATTCTCCTGCCAAGTCTCATCTTTCTTTGGCGTCAAAAGGACTGTGAACACTTGAAGTCAAGGATCTTCAAGCTTCGCAAGGCTCACTTGGTAATGGAGTCTATTTGGTAAGGTGTCTCCTGGCATCTAGTCTACCCAATATGGACTGTTCCCCACCGTCAACACAGTACTCGGCACCTCTTCTGTCTCTTCTCCCTATTCTGCCTTGCGTTTCTCGCCTATCGGTACAACCGTCTTCTTGTCCTTGCCAACTTCCTTGGCAAGCAAGGTTCTAACCGGGGACTTCGGATCCTCGATTTTCTCCAGTTGTGGAGCATCATCCTTCTTAGGCAACAAGACTATCCTTGTGCCCCCAAACGCGATGCTATAGGTATTTCGTCGTCCATCGTGGATAGCTCCTCTATCAAATTGCCATGGTTGTCCCAATAGCAGATGGCATGCATCCATGACAACAACATTGCACCGTACTCCATCCCGGTATCTCGTTCTAATCGAAAAGTTAACCAGAGCATTTAGATACGATCACCTGGTTTCCTTTCCACTACAAGAAAATGGTTATTAACAACGGTGATTATCGTCGTTGAAAGCTTGATTTACTGTAGTTAATATTATTTACGATGGTGAAAACTTCCCTTCATTCGTCGTCATTATTGCTTTCGACGTTAATAGTATCTAGGATCAACAATGGCTAAACCCAACCGTCGTTAAAAAGTATTTACGACGGTATGCTTTTTGCGTCATTAAAAGTGAAATCAATAACGACGGCACAAATTGTTGTTAAAAGTTAAATCTTTAACGTCGGACAATACCATTGTCAAAGAGTTAGTCAATGGAAATGGTAATTACCATCATTATAAATATTTGCCATATGGGAAATAGTTTTAGCGATGATTAAAACCGCCAATTAAAATTTTTTCCACCACAAAATGCAATTATGACAACAAAATTTTGTTGTTTTTAAATTGTGCATTCATTAATATGACCTACACATTCATAAAAACCTTTATATTCATGTAATATAACGACAATCTTCGCATCGTGTATAACACCTGTACATCCATGAAATATAACAATAATATTCGCATCGTTTATAACACCTTTAGAATCATGTACTGTAACATACAACAACAACAACAGTCCCAGTGCCTCATGGCTCCAGCAAAAAGTAGGGTCTGGGGAGGGTGGATGTACGTAGCCTTACCCCTTCCGAGTAGAAAGGAGGCTGTTTCTGAGGACCCCCAACCTGAAATGCGTATACGCCTGCAAGTAAAACAATCAATTTATCACCAATGAATTTAGCAAAAATGAGTTTCCAAATGAATTAAAGAAATAAGCATGCAAGCATTTAAGTATGTATGTACGGGAGAGCATCATAGGGGGGGTTTAGAGCGTACTAGAGAGTAGAGAGATTGTGGGGGGGGGGGGGAGGGGAGAGGAGAGAGACAAAGGAAGGATAGGGTGAAAGAGGGGGAGGGAGAGAGAGAGTGGTAGAGTGTAGCGTACTAGAGAAGAGAAGAAAAGAGTGGAGTGTAGAGTAGCTATACCCCACGGTACGAGAACCTAGGAGTCCTAAGCGACTAGACCAACACCCGTAATACGAGAACACAAACGAACCTGCCACAGTTTACCGATGCTGAATGCACCTACACAGCTATAAAAGTTATCCCTATACTATTCCTCCACTAAGCTCAAACTAGGGCCGTCATTTCTTTTCAGTTGAGGTAGGTGAGATCCTGTCGGATTGTCTACGTGTAATTCTTCATTATCTTCTTGTCTCAAGTGGAGGATTAGCTATCCCTATACGTGGATGTGCGCATCTCCTGATGGGCGATGGTGAATCTCTTGTCGACTTTAGACCCCTCTGGTCAATTTCCGATTGGCCGGCCTCTTCCTCTATTCGCATCTGTCGAGTAGTCTCCAACCAATCCTAGTAGCACTTGTAGCCAAACCATGTCGGAACACGGTCAGGCCTTCTCTGTTATCAGAGCGAGCCTACTATAGCACGAATCTCCTACTCAGCTACATCTGGTACACCTATACTAATCATGTACTATAACATGTCCTTAAATAAGTATCATCCAATATAGTAATGGATTCCCATGGAAAAATAAAGACAATATTGAAAATAAAATATACAAGTACTAACATTCCACAATTTAGATCCGAGAGATATTAAAGCGTACATCGACAATTTGTCATCTAACTCAAAAAAGAAATTACAGATCCAACACACTTATAAACAAAAGTCCGACAAAATGAAAAATTTGATGTCCAAGTCTTCCAAAACCTGAAAAATAATAAAAGCAACACTCATATTAGAAATTTCTTGTTATCCGAGCATCAATTCTTTAAGCAAAATTAATCAACTAAAAATATTTTCTAGAGGAAAAGGAGTTCCCCTCTACCAAACAAATCCTAAGTTATAGGCCACAAATACTAGACCATGAATTAACAAGAAAATAAATTGATTACACAACAGGAAAAAAAATGATTGTACAATAAAGATAATCAGACATCACACTTCGAGATGAATTAAACAGCATAGCCCAACCAAACCCAATTGGATACCAGCCAAAGAATGTAGCAATTCACCATCACTAGCCGAACAAATCAGTTGATCAATCAACACCTACCCAATACCATCATCACCCATACAAAATACTAGGTACTATTAGCAGCAGCATAACTGCCATACAAATGCATACAACAACAGCACCAACAACCCAGTGCCTCAAAGAGGCCCGAATCAAGAAAGGGTCTAGGAAGGTAAGATGTACGCTATCTTACCTTTATAGGGTGCTACCCTATGGGAAGGTTGTTTATGAAAGACCCCCAACCATAAAGAGAACCCTAAGAAAGAATAGGAAGGATAGTGACGAGTATAAAGAAAGAGCGAAAGCATCTTGCGCCATCATTGCAAGCATAATGAAGCTATCCACTATTTCCAGGAGTCTAGACATTGATTAGATTTATAAAATTGATGCGATTTATGTAACCATAAAGAGATACAAGAGACTTGCAATGCCTTTTTGACACAAGGAACATAATTGTAACTATGATAATCAATACCTGAACTTGAAGTTCCCTGGCTGCAAGGTCTAATAAACTCCACAATAGCCTTCTAGCAGGGACTCCTCACATCTTCAAAACAATAAGGAGAACCATAAGCAAAACAATCAAAGTGAAATCAGTGGCAGATTAATTTTTTCTCCAAATTGAGTTTTGTTGTAAGCAAAACAATGCACCCATCACATTTGTCCACATCAACTAGGAAGATACAACCTCCAAAAATGTAGGTTGTGGAGATCTATTATTGCTAATTAAATATTATTCTTCTAGAAAATAAGATTAACACGCAATTTGTTATCAAAATCTAAACTCAATATCATTTGTCCAAAACTAAAAATAATGAACTACAAATCTATATTTATAAAGAAAAACTAAAATCTGAGATAATATTGAATATCTAAAAAGATGAAAGATTAAATCAACTAAGAAACAACTCCATTAAAATAAAGACTAATCAATCATATAAACTAAAATAAAGAAAATTGAAATATCCATCGACTGAAATGAAGACATCTTAGAGAATTTCAAATGCATACATAACTACAAATGAAATATCCATCGACATATGTGGTTGACTACTCAAGACATAAATCATATTCAAACAACATGAGGCAGGTTTCACTTGTAAAACCTTGCGATCAATCAACTGATCCTAGCATTATTGAATTGGACATTTAACTACGAACCTTGAGTTACTATCTGCATATTCATCGTAGGGTTATGCAGCCTTACTCGAGAAATGGTTCAACTTTAACACAATTCCTCAATATGTTGGTATAATTAGCATCTACATCACTGAGGTAAGGAAACGTATCCCTCAAAATATCATTCCTAGAACCATCCACATCTTTACGATCAACATCATCCTCTCCTTAACAATCACATTGGTTTTTCCTTGAATCTCACTGTGATCATATCAGAAACTATAAATGACACTATTTCATATCTAAGTGGATGACCCTTTACCGACTAACGATCACTAGAGTCATACAAATTGCATTTATTACATAGACAAGAAAAATGTTTCCCTTTCGTTTCCTCGGGATAATCTAAGAAACTTTGAACTCTATTTTGATATGTGAAACTCAGTCCACTGTGAACAAAATCCATCTATTGTTTATTAGGCGCCTTCTAAGATTTCCCAAGAATAAACCCAAAAAGAATAGCTCAATCAGTGTATAACGTTTCAACACAGTATTCAATTCACAATGTCAAGAACAAGAGCAATGTCAAAAACAATGTCAAAATTAATGTCGTTATCAACTAATAAACCCTAATATCCAAGTAATTACACACTTAGAAAGCAATCGAAAACATATAAATGTTCGACATAGGTTATTTACCTTGAAAAACAACTCGAATCAGGTCCATAGCGAGGTCGGAGAAGCTTGAAGCGTTGGACCACGGGGAGTCCAATAACGAACCACAGTGAGGCGAACCAAGGCTTGGCGAATGACTGACCACGAACGTTGGAGCGACGACGCACAGCGGGTGGGGTGGCGGGTTCGAGCGACGAGCGGTGGGGGGAGACTAAACCTGAAAGCAGGGATGCACAAGGGTTGAGAACGAAGATTTTTTTAACAAAGCAGCACAATTTTAAAATGTACTCTCCCTCTCCTCTCTCTCTCTAGGTCTCCCCCCTTTTATTTCTTTAGTTTATTTCCCCTTTTTTCTCCTCTTATACTATATAAATCTTCCTATTTTCTATTAATACAAGTCTTATGTTATAAGATTCATTCTAGATCGTAACACAAAATAGCACAATCAAAAAAATATTTACCAAACTGGCATAGTTTACTATAACATATTCAACAAATGCTGTCTAAAATGGCATACGACAAGGGACAGACTCTGTTTGAAATGGCGTTCGCTGGACAGATGCCGTTTAAAAACAGGGTCCATGAACAATAATTTTTTTTTTTTTTTTACTAATGCACAACTAATTTGTATTTTAAAAATTATTACATTAAACCTATTTTACATAAATATTTTAATATTTTTAAGAAAGTATATTAACTTCATCGTAATATTGTATGTGTCATCTTTTTTTATTATTACGTCATCTAGCATATATTCTCTTTGGTTCTCATGTTATTTTTTTGACTAATACGTAATTTTTATGAATATAATATTAGTTCAACAAAAATTTAACAAGTATCTAAATGATGAATTGATTTGTATATATTATCGTTATTATTCACTATAGTAAATGGAAAGTAACATACATTCTTAATGCGCCAATGGCTCCAGCTTATGCAGGGTCTAGAGGGGTGGATGTATGTAGCCTTCACCCACCTATGCAAGGTCTCGGAGTACTTGAAAACAGCCTCTCTTAGGTACTCGTTAAATTTTTGTTGAACTAATATTATATATATGAAAATTATGCATTACTCTAAAAATAACATGACAACCAAAAAGAATATGTGATAGATGACGTAACAATAAAAAAGATAACACATACAATTTATGATGAAGTTAATATAGTTTCTTAAAAAATATTAAAATTTTAAATTATTTATGTAATATAGTTTTAATGTAATAATTTTTAAAATACAAATTAGCTGTGTATTCGTAAAAAAAAAAAATTACTGTTCATGGACACCGTTTTAAATGGCGTCTGTCCAATGCCCCTTATTGTACACCATTTCAAATGGTGTTTGCTGAATATGCTATAGTAAACTGTGTCAGTTTGGTAAATATTTTTTTGATTGTGCTACTTTGGTAAATATTTTTAAAATTGTGCTACTTTGGTAAAAAAAAATCGAGAACGAATGGCTTAGGGTTTTTCTAGTAATTTAGATTTTTGATAATAATTTTACTTATTTTACTTATTCCTTCTTTTTAATTAACATAACAGAAAATATATTCCAAAATATATCAAATGAGTGACCATCAATTACAATTGAAATATACTAAATAATTCAAATATAAATTCGCATATTAATTCTAGTATTATTCAATTCTTGAACTTGAATTACGGTATATATAATGGAGAGATAGTCAGGAACGAGAAAAAAAATATTAATTTTAAAAAGAGTATCTAATTTTTAATGATTAACAATTTTTAATTTTTCAATCGAAATTTTACTACTTACGTACGATTATTGACTATGGTTAGTGGGTAGAATTAACAACCTTATTCGGTGTCCGTCGTTATAAACCCATCATATACCACCTTTTAATGACGGTTTTTAATCCTGTCACAACTACACACTTCACACGCACTTATAACAACCAAAAAAAATTTCCGATCGTTAAAGACCAATTTTCTTGTAGTGTTCTTCAGTGAAGACAACTTGTATGGGTTCGGATGTTCTTCAACCCGAGCTTTTGAACATCTTCTTCGGAGATAATGTTCTCATAGCTTACCGAGTCAATCACTAGGTGGCACACTCTCTCGCCATTAGTGCAAGTCTTCTGGAAGATGCTACTCCGCAACCAGTTGTCTCCCTCTATTTTCTTGGGCGCGAAACGACTCACCTCACCACAAGTACGCGGCCCTCATCAAACCTGTAACTTCTTCTTCGCCATGTGGCGCTAACTCATCGTGAGCCTTCCCTCAACTACCATGCCATCTTCAACTTGGAAACCTTCGATGTACAACCCTTTGCCTGATCTGTCACTCTTCCGACACTCAGTGACAAGGTGTCTTATCTCTCTGCACTTGAAACAACGGGTCCTTGAGCTATTCGCCAATTTTTGGATACTTGCCTTTCCAGGTTTGGTGGCGACCGGCTTCTCTTGCATATCTTAGTTGGTTGGTAGTCAGACCTGGTCACACCCATTATCCTAGGTGTTCCAAATACGGCCAACTTGACGACGCCTCTGTTGCTTCTCGATGTTCATTGCCCTCTGACTTGCTTCTGAGACCAAAAACATGTCGAACATGTTTAACACTTCATGTATTGACTCCTTCAATCCACCAAAATACATGTCCGCAAACTGCTCCTCCTATCCCGCCAAGTCATTCCCGACAACTAAGGAGTAGAATTTCGTCATCTACTCCTCCATGGCCCAAGAACCCTAACGCAAACTCTACAAACATTGATACATCACCTTTGCATAATTGTGGGGTAAGAAGGTGCTCCGCATGTGCTTCTTCATCTTCTCCCACGTCTCTATCTTCCCCTTACCCTGCCTAAGCCAAATATGTTTTAGTTGCTGCCCCAGGTGGCGGCCCTACCTCGTAATCAGGTAGAAACCAACGAAGCCTGTTTGTGCTCCGGAACCTCCTTAAAATCGATCACTTCCTCCACTGCAGCTAGCCAATCCCAGAACTCTTCTGGGCATCCTCCCCCATTAAACTCCAAAATTTTGATCTGAAGCTCGGACTCCCGCCTCCGATCATCAACAAGATTAGTGCCTTCGATATTTGGCAAATTTCTCCCCACGTGCTGATCCTGAACTTCAACTTCCAAGAATGGGTTGTGTGGAAGCTCTCTTCTGTGTCTTCCTTGCCACTCCCTGCCAACGGGTTTTGAGGCTAAGTCGTAGGTGCTTGATCGGGATTCGCTCCTAATTAAATCAAGCACAGCTTGGTTTAACAAAAATTTCTCTTCTATCTCCTTGAATCTCCTCGATTTTGAGGCTAAGTAGTAGGTGCTTGATCAGGATTCGCTCCTAATTAAATCAAGCACAACTCGATTCGCAAGAATTTTTCTTCTATCTCCTTGAATTTCCTCTCGGTCTGTCGTTGAAAATCACGCTCATATACATCTCTGATGGTAGTGTACCTTTGTTGCCTACAAGCCATCTCAGAAACCGTTCTGAGCTCTAATACCAACTAATGCAGCATGAATATAAAAATTTAGGGAAACGGAAGGTTCACAGCCTTCCTTTTAATTTCTATTACTAAAACAAATAGAAACAAAAGGGAAAAGTCTATTCGTAATTTTCACAACTTGAGAATTAGGAAGAACACATAAGAAAATCTAAAATTAAATGCCCTAAACCCTAGACTTTATCTTACTTAAATAAAGAAGTTAATTCATCTGAGTTAAAAGACTTAAAAGCTAAGGATAAATAAAAAGACCAAAAAATAAATATAGAAGCAACTATTAGTTATCTAAACAACTAATAATTATCTTCTAATCTAATCTAAGCCAAAATATTCTAATCATTAATAAACTCCTCTTGCCGTACATCTAAGGCAACCTGCCAAGCCAGAAACCCACCTATTCTATCCCACCAAGTCTCCCATCTTGAATTCACCATCCCACCTAAACATACCCGACAAGTAAGCCACCAACTGCTATAGTACATCATCAGTCAGCATATCACATGACAACTTATCACCTAAGTAAGATCATTTTGATCATTTCACTTTTTTTCAAAATTCAAAAAGAAAAGAAAAGAAAAGATATTTTTTTTTTTATTGCTGAAACAACCTTTTCACAAAAATATAAAAAAAAAAATAAATATTGCATAAATTTTTTTTTTTGTATAACTTAGATGTACAACAATAATTATAGTAAAATATACATTTTTAAAATTTTAATATATCGAATAATAATATCTATGTAACACAATACAAAAATTTACGTAGCATTTAATTTTTTTAATATTTTAACAAAATTTTTTTAAAAAAATAAAATAACCAAAAAATCCTTACTTAAATAACAAATTGACACATAGCATGCTAATTAGCCATGGTATTTAAGTAATTTTTAATTTTTACACTTTTTCGATAAATTTTTATCTGCTATTTTGAGAATAAAAATATCAAATTGTAGTAATTTAGAGAATTGCCCTATGATTTCTTAGTCTTAAGCTATTGGAAAATTTTATTTACATTATATCAGAGCATCAGTTCCGAGTTTGAATCGGAAGAACTCCACTTTGAATCTTAATATATTTCAAACATATGGATCTGTTCATTATGTTACTTCAAATGCAGTAAAAATTTGAGTAAAAAGTCACAATGGAACATAAAATCATCCTTCAACCTTCAACAACTGCCATAAACTCTTAGAAAAGTTAGTTTACTAACTATACATTCTGAAATTACGATTGTAACTGAAAAAATATATAAGTAATACCCGTAATCCTCCAGCCAACACTCCCTACGAAAGGGAAGGAAATCCTCCCATTATATTAGTGGTAGGATCTCCATCCTACCACTTATCAGATCATCTTATCCTTTTTTGGAGGAGAACGAAAATCCAGACAAAGTGGATGAAACGGAAATGCTCCGTTAGCAATCCGACAGTTTCGTCCACTCTGCATAAAAATTATTTCCGCCATCATCCCATTTTGAGGACTCATTAGAAATAACTCAGGTGGCGCCACAATATGTTCTACAAGTTTTGGTAAAAGAGAATAGATTCTCAATTTTTATACTACTATTTTAACGATGAAAAATATTTCGCTGAAAACTTATATACATCTGCCCTTTCTCAACATATTTCTTTAGAAAAAGACTCCATTTTTTATTTCAAAGATATAAAATAAATAGTAGCTGAGGAAGTTAACATCCAAGGGTAATAATAAGCGAAAGAGATATGATTGCATGATTTAACACTGTTTATTTAAATACATAACCGTATTGTTTTGCCCATAAAAACCCGACAAATCCAACTTACCCAACCACAACACCAACAAGAGCAACAACAAACAAACAAACAAACAAACTTAAGTAAAAAAAACAAAACGAAATTATAACCCTTCCCCCCCAACACACTTTCTAACTCTAAGTTAGATCCCACACATCAACCGGTTACCGGATACGCCCCTTGACGGCGGCCAACCCCGCTGCCACCGTGGCGTGCACCACCCTGACCCTGATCCTCCTCCTCCTCACCGAACCCAGTACCCCACATCCCGGTGTCATGTCCCTGCTGTCCCTGCGGCCCCGGCTGGCGGTGCTGCTGCTGCTCCCAGTAATCGCCACCCGGGCGCCTGATCTGCTCCTGCCCGCCACCGTACCCGGTACTCCCGTACCCTCCTTGCCCTGCTCCTCCACTATAAGGGTCCCCTGACCCGTATCCGGTTCCAAATCCGCCCATCCCGGCTTGATCGCTATGCGGGTCGGTCTCTCGGTCCTGTCCATACGGGTCCCTCCCTTGCTTGCCATTCGGGTCACGACCTGCCATTATTTTTCCCTCGGTTTATTTCTTTTCTTTTTTGGTAATTTTTGGTGTTTGTGTTCGATGTGTGGCGGGAAAGGGGGGTTTTGAAGTTAAATAGGGGGTGGGAGGGCGGTAGGGATGATGACACGTGGCAGTAAGGATGAAGATAGTGGCGCCACGTGGAGCGGGCGTGGCATTGTGGCAGGGTGACACGTGGATTGCTGCGTGGTGGGTTTATGGTCTGGTTTGTGTACTGGAAGTTCTCCCCCAGCTGACATGTGGGAACGCCTAATGATATAGGAGTACTGATATACATTATGAGGGGCGGGATGGCGAAAATAGAGAGAGAGAGAGGGAGAGGAGCAAAAAAAAAAAAAAAGAAAATAAGGAAAATAAAGCTGCAAATAGTGGGACCCACCAGTTTTTTTTTTTTTTTTTTTTTTTTTTCCCCTCTCTCTCTCTCGTTGTGATTTCGTGACTTGCAATTCGTAACGTATATCATTATTCATGATACAGATAAGTTGATCCAATTATACATGTAATATATGTAGTATAATATCAGAAAAATTATCATTTATTTAACCATTTATCATTTGGATATATCGATATTTTAGTATATATTATTAGGTACTTTAAGATTTAAAATTTTTATTATTTAGATATTTTATGTCAAAATTTAATGGACTCTTGTAAGAATAAAACAAACTTTATACAAAAGAAATATAATGCATAGTTGCTGAAATTTTCTTTTTTATTAGAGTGAAGTTCTCCCCTTCAAAAGCCCTTAATTCCTCATTTTAGTACTCTCATTAATCCTGGCCAACAAATAAGGGAAAAAAAAAAGAAAAAAAAAAGTATGATATTTTGTAATGATAGAAGTATAACCATAGAGCTGTCATAAATTTTGTAATTCATTTTATAGTTCTCTATATTTACAATTTATAGTTCTCCATATTTATATGTTCGTAATTAAAGTATTGTCTTGAATTTTTCGTAATTAATAAAATACATAAATTTGTACAATATTTCACACTATCGTGAACTACATAATTGTATTTTACACTATAAATGTCATTCAATATATTTAATTCACACTATAGTGAACTACGAAAGAAACAAATTTACAAAAGCTATTTGCATTTTAGAAAAGTATTTGTAGAAGTTGAACTTTGTAATGTAATTTGTAGTTTTTAACTTCTATTAATTGAACTATGTAAATTATAAGTATTGCTTGGTAGTGCATTTTGTATTTTCAAATCTTAATATGTCAAAGCTATGTTGTTTTAAAAAAGTATATATGGTTGTCAACAAATGAGTAAAAAAAAAAAAAGTACGGCATTTTGTTTTGTAATGATAGAAGTATGGCTAGGGATGGCAATGGGGGGTAAAACCCATTACCCATGGGTATCTGCCCCGTTTGGGGCGGGTATGGGTATAGATGATGAGGGTAACGGGTACGGGTAGGGTACACATTTTAATACCCGTCACGGGTATGGGGCGGGTATAGGTATAGGCTTGTACCTGCCCCGTACCCACCCCGCCCCGCCCCGCCCCGACCCGCCTCGTACCCGCATGTATCTGGCCCGGTCTTCCCCCATACCCACATATCCCCGTTGTGTTATTTTATATAAAATAAATTTCTCAGGCAATTTATAATTATGAAGTCATGGTTATTATTGAAGGAAAAAAGAAAAGAATTTTATGTGTAATAAGTTGGACAATGGATAGGTAAAAAGATGGGTACGGGGAGCGGGTACGGGGTGGGTACGGGCGGGTATGGGGAGGGTACGGGAGGGTAATGGGTATGGGTTTGTACCCGCCCCGGTGGGTACGGGTACCCACTTCATACCCGTGGCGGGTATGGGGCGGGTACGGGTATAGAATTTGGGTGGCGGGTACGGGTATGGAGGAGGCGCCCCCCGTACCCGCCCCGCCTCATTGCCATCCCTACGTATGGCCACAGAGTTGTCATAAATTTTGTAACTCATTTTGTAGTTCTCCATATTTATATATAATATATTATTTCATGATCGAAATATTGCCTTGGTAGGTAAAAAAAAAAAAAAAAAAAAAAGAAGAATGGCATTTTGTAAGGATAGAAGTATGGTCATAGAGTTGTCATAAATTTTGTAATTCATTTTATGGTTCTCCATATTTATATGTAATACATTATTCATTATTTAGTATTGCCTTGAATTTGTCGTAATTAATAAAATACATAAATTTGTACCATATTTCTCACTATCATGAACTACATAATTTCTTTCACTCTATAAATGATGCTCAATATATGTAATTCACACTATAGTGGACTACGAAAGAAACAAATTTCCAAAAGCTATTTGTATTTTTGAAAAGTATTTGTAGAAATTGAACTTTATAATGTAATTTGTAGTTTTTAATTTTTATTAATTGAACTATGTAAATTATAAGTATTGCTCGGTAGTGCATTTTCTATTTTCAAATCTTAATATGTCAAAGCTATTTTTGTTTTAGAAAAGTACATAGAGTTGTCCACAAATGAGTAAAACCAAAAAAAAAAAAAAAAAAAAAAAAAAGAAGTATAATATTTTGTAATGATAGAAGTATGGCCATAGATTTGTCATAAATTTTATAATTTATTTTATAGTTCTCTATATTTATATGTAATAAATTATTTCGTGATTGAAGTATTGCTTTGAATTTGTCACAATTAATAAAATATATAAATTTGTACAATATTTCACACTATTATGAACTACATAATTGTATTTCACACTATAAATAATGTTCAATATATGTAATTCACATAGCATAGTATAACCAACATGCAAAAAAAAAACTAGGAGTATGGCATTTTATTTGTAAATTTTGATGGTTTAGTGTGTTAAAAAAAAAAGGGGAGCACGACATTTGATTTGATATGATAGAAGTATGGTCTAAGAATTGTCATAAATTTTATATTTTATTTTATAATTGTCAATATTTGTAAATTTTGATGGTTTAATGTGTTAAAAAAAAAGAAGCATGGCATTTGATTTGATCTAATAGAATTATGGCCTAAAAAATGTCCTAAATTTTATTGGATTTAATGTTTTAGAAATATGGCCTAAGAATTATCATAAATTTTATAATTTATTTTATAATTCTCAATATTTGATTTGATATGATAGAAGTATGGCCTAAGAATTGTCATAAGTTTTATATTTAATTTCGTAATTGTCAATATTTGTAAAAGACGAGAAAACATATTGCAGTCACTATTTTTTAAAAAATTGAACTGTGTAATTTTCAAGTATTGCTCGGTACTGCATTTTTTATTTTTCAATTTTTATATGCCATGCATTATTTAATAATAGAAGTATGGCTTTGATGGATTGGGGTGTCCAAAAAAAACAAAAGGGATTAGTATGACATTTCATTTGTAAATGTTCATAGCTTAGTGTGTTCCACAAAATAATAATAATAATAATAATAATAATAATAAGGAAGTATGACATTTGATTTGATATGATAGAAATATGGCCTAAGAATTGTCATAATTTTATAATTTATTATATAATTCTCAATATTTATATGTAATACATTATTTAATGATTGAAGTATATATTGCGTTGAATTTGTCATAATTAATAAAATACATAAATTTGTATAATATTTTCACACTATAGTGAACTAAATAATTGTATTTATGGCATTTGATTTGTTAGCATACAAGTATGGCCTAACAATTGTCATAAATTTTTTAATTTCAACAGTGTAATAATTACTTCTATGAAGTTTTAGATGATATTTTATTGCTTTTAATAGCATTTAATGTACTTGCTATAATGGCAGGGACGGATATAGTGTAGTGGCACTGGGGGCCTCACAGCCCAAATACATAATTACAACTATAGGAGCCCATTTAATTATTAATACCCTTCTAAAGCTCAACAAGTGCCCCCCCTCCAAAGCCCAAATGTACCCAGGGCCCCCACCCCACCCCCAATAAACATTGGGACTCTAATGCCCTTTCTCTCACTTCTACCAAATTTTTTTAAATAAAAACCTAAATGCTCTCCCCCTCTCTCATATGACCTCTCTCTTTCAGCAGTGAACGTCCCAAATGAACCGGTGGCGCTCTCGCTCTCCCCTTCTCCAATTCTCCCTCCCTAACATTTAATGTATTTGGTTGCTCTCTCTAGCATTTGAGTTTCTTCTCAATTTCTTATATAATATTTCGTTTCTTATTAGTTTAGAATTTTGTTTGCTCATTATAAAGAAAGGATTAAAGAAAGGATATGAGTTTCGAGTAAAATTTATGGTTTAGGGTTGGGATATTTGAGTTTTTATATAAAAATTAGAGATTTATCATTTTTTTTTTGACACTAGAGATTTATCATTTAGGTACCATTAGATTTAAACATTTCATCATATACGATAGGTATCCTGGATTTAAAAATTTTGTATTCTGGAGTTTAAAATTTTATTATTTTGATTGTAAAAATTAATCAAATTCTATTGTAGGATACTAAGTAATAAAATATGTAAATTTAAGCTACTCCATTTTATCTATTTGTTTAGGGACGGTCTTGACATTTTCAGGGCTTTAAGCAAAAATCTCAAAAGGAAGGCCTTTCATATATAATAAAATATAATAATTTTGATCATAAAATTTAATAATACTAAAATTTAATACTTCAAAAATTACAACCTCAAAATTTTGAGGTGGTTGTTTGGATCGCTGGCGATTATGTCCGACCCTGTACTTGTCATAATATGTGCCCCCAGTGAGTATTTTTTCTAGATCTGCCACTATATAATGGTCTCACATGCTATCTATAATACGCTTGGATATCTTTTATTCAAATCCCATTTACTGAAACTTTTCCATTCTTTTACTGTGTGCTTTTTCTAACATTGTCGACCTCCATTATTAATAATATTTTTACATGCTTCAATATCATTATTAAGTTTTATAAATGATGCTCAATGTATGTAACTAACATTATAGTGAACTACGAAAGAAACAATACTTCAGCACAATTAAGGGATGGCTTTCCTATTGACTGACTTCATTATCGTTAAGTTCCATATACGATGTTCAATGTATATAATTCATACTATAGTAAATTACGAATGAAACAATATTTTATTACAGTTAAATGATAAGTTCTCTCTTAATGTGGAACAAAATAAGGTTAACAATTCAAAAATTGGGGAATAAGGTTATTGAAGCAAGAATTATAACAGGATGAAACATTAGGGACACGGTACTGATACCACGGATTGAGATGACACTAATGCCAAATCAAAGCCCGATTTCATTCAAGAGAAGACAATTCCTTTTGAAATTGGTGTTCGTAATGACAATAAACAAGAGTCAAGGGCAAACATTGCGCACCGTCGGCATTTACCTACCACAGCCTGTTTTCAGCCATGGCCAGTTGTATATCATAGTATGAAAAGTGACATCACCATTAGGATTGCAGATGCTAATATGCAATCACAGGGATTTAGCACCATACTACACAAAAAATGTGGTTTATAGAGAAATATATCAGAGTTTTTATAATGAATAATTTTTAATTTGGATATATGTTAATTGTGTTTGTATGTCTTATTATGATCTATGCTCCATGTTCGTCCCATAATATAACATAATTTCCAAATTTGAGAACAAATGCCATAGTCTTAACACATAAATGAAGCAGTACTATATGTCATCGTAAGGTTACAACTACAACATATACACACTGATGTTAAAACCTTTCATCGAGAACCTTCAATCAAGACTTTATGGGGTATTTACATTAATATAAATTACAGATATATAGTTACCAATACTAAAATTTAGTTACTTAAATGTACATAGACTTTGCATAAAATATATATTAGTCTATGCCCATGCATCTAACCCATATGCCAATTGCCCACATTTGGGCAACAACATTGAAAGCAAACATCTGTGGGCGCCTGATGCGCATTCAAGGACCACAAACAAGTATTACCAAAAACTATGTGCAAAGAAGCTGTTCAATGGTGTTCATGGACTATCAGGTACAAACACTTCTTAGTACTTTTTGCTATTCTAATCAAGATTAACAGTACCAACTATTGCATAATAAATCCTTCAATAGCAAGATACAATACAAGTTACAATGGACGCCACAAACACGCACAAATGGAAGGAAACCTTTCAGTTAGGATAGACGTATTTAATACAACAACTACAGATTCTCCCTCACAATAGTGTGCACACAATAGGGCACAGCTACCAACTAAATTTCGACCTCTCACAGTAGTACAACACATCCCAGAATAACAGTGTCTTGACATTCCATTACAAAAGGCGGATATAGTCAAATACGAAGATGTCCCAGCATATGTTCCCAGCATATGTAAACATGCCAAATGCATATATTGGTAGGTCGTACATAAATATTCTAACATATATACTAATTATAGACCTAATTGTAATTTCTGTAAACAAACTGCAGATGTAATTGGAATAGTGATCGCCGTATCTCCTCTTACAACATCAGCACAAACGAGAGGCATTAAACATGAACTTCTTTTGTGCGATAGGTAAACAATACTTCATAATTATTACATTATATGCAACGTTCAAACCATATCCAACAATAGCAAATGTACTAGCAACTTCAATTCTAAAAAATTAATGCATATAGAATGGGGACTTTGCATCTATCATTATGGGGACAGTTTGCGTCCGAAGAAGGGAATTACCTCTTCACACATTTAGGAAGGCAAAATGTGCTACTCGCGTCCCAAGTAGCAATTAAAGACTTCCATGGTATGCTTATAAAGTATTAAACATACTACAATAATAAACAAAGGTTTCTACTGCTCACACAACTAACATATATGTTAACCTTTTAAAAGGACCATCGGTGACAACAACTGCGTGATCGTGGCTGCTAATCAACCCTAAATATCATGATACTTCCAAATATCAAGGATGGTTAGTTAATGACACAAACTATTAAACATTTATTCAAGCATGAAAGATACTTACATGTGATTGGCACATTATAACAGGTATGAATATAATGAGGAAGAACAAAAGCGAATGAGGTGGTTGTGGCAAAAAAACCTTAGCATCATCCTATCATAGATATATTTTAGGGTGGAGAACGTAACAATATCACAGTACACATTGAAAACCAATGTGAGCTACATCCTTAATACCAAAAATTGGTACAACGAAAAATACGAACAAACCTTATTTTATAAAGAATTACGAAGATTATCTAACTAATTTACAATAATCTTACAGGAAACATATCTTAAATTACGTGCATGCATTACAAGTATCGACATAACGAACGGCACAACTTACAAGGCATGCCAAAATTGTAAAACAAAGGTCACTTAGATTAATGGGCACTACCGTTGCGATAAGTGCACCAATAATAATGCCATTATGGAATAAAGGTACTCAAATTTAGCAAATAAAGATGCACATAATATAATTTATTAACTTTCCTTTTTCACATAATAGGTTATGCATTAAGATGGTTGTACGCGATCGACAGCGAAATAAAATGAACATAACATTATTCGGGAAATAGGCAGAGTATTTAAACCAGAGCACGGCTGAATATTTTGACATGATCGAAGGACAGGTACGCATCTAAACCATCTTCAACAAAAATAACTGAATCATGTCATACTCATGTGATTCTCAACGATACAGGAATATGGCCATTACTTGCTATCCTGCTATTTAGATGAATTTGTAGGCCGCTGCTGGATATTCATCATGAAGCCTATAGTAAATGGCAAGAAAAAACAACCCAAATGTGGTGTTCGTCACAGAGGCACATTGGGAAGAACAATGCCATTATTACAAGATGATTCAACAAAAACTAATTACAATATTGTCTTATGAAGAGCGTACAATAAATAACATATACGCACCAAATGTCGAGGTAAGTAACAGGTCATATTTTACTATTTCATAGCAATTGGGTCCGACATAATAATAGCATAATTTCATTGCAGGGAACAGAAGAAAAATAAGGGCACATCACACGGAAGGCAAACACCACAACTACCTTTTTTTGGAATCATGTTCCCTATCTTTTGTGAAATGAGCTTCATACTTAATACAGTGCGAATTTTGTTTAAATTTTTATTTCTTTGGATCAATGCAAATTTTCATCGATTAAAAAAATATGTACAACGTACATACTACTCGTGCATCGCACGGGAAAAAAAAAAACTAGGTTAATAAATTATGATAAAAGGTTTATTGAATTTGAATGTAAACTACATATATATTGTTGAAACAATGTGTCATATCAGCATTTTTTAATAACTGATGAACAAATGTTAATGAATATGCTTATATATTATCGAAATCATGTTTTACTTGAGTATTTTTCGACGAAAATCTATCAAATTTTAAAGAAGAATTGATTGATAAAATTTTAAAAGTTAAATATAAATTAGTAATGAATTTTTAAACCTCAAAATAGCCCATTATATATTTTCAAACATCTAGGTGTATATGACAAAGGTCAAATTGATGGGAAAAAATTGCGATAAGTATCTAAACACAGCAAGCAAAAAGATAAGACCGAAAGTGCAAAAATGAAATCCTTACTATATCAAAGTTACCACGCCGTGGCAAAAGCCACTATCCTCAAAGACAATTTCGCTACTGTTCCGGTGCAAACAATAGTTTCGGAGCCATCCGACTCTTAACGAGCACTCGTTAATTGCAGGGTAGGAGCGCCTATGAACTTTGCCAGTTGAAAGAGAGGAACGAAAATGGTGAGTGAGAGAAGAGACTGATTTTGTTGATCTTGGGATGATATGAAAATGGTGAAAGACAAGAAAATTTATAGCAGTAATATCACCTCCCAACAACCACATTTTGAACGGTAATAAGGCATTTGAAATGGCTGCAATAATGGTCCCAATAGCCATATTTTGAATGGCAACAGTGCAGTGAAGAGGCATATGAATTTCAAAAATACTTTCCGAAAAACAAATATATCCCTTAAGAAAAAGATCACCCACACCCTCGCCCAAGCACGGCGTAGCGGACAGGCAACTCACGTGTGGGCAACTCACGTGTGGTCCCCTCCATTCTTTCACTCTTCACTTAATTCAAACTCTTGAATAACATGCCTATATTTAAAGCACACTACCCTTCCCCCTTTTTTTCCTATGTGGGATGTAAGTTTTGCATTACTTGGCTTGTATTATTTTTAGCAACTGATTGTATCATTTTTCCTAACAAAAACCTCATTATATCTAAGTGATATTTTCCCATAATATTATGTCATGAACCTACATGACAGGGGAAGAGTTAAAATTAATATGAGAAAGAAAGATAGAAGAATTGAAGATGAGAAGAGAATTGGAATATGAGATGAGAAAGAATTAGAAGAATTTAGGAAGAGAAAGTAGAAATGAGAAAGAGAGAGAAAGAGATTAGGAAAAGATGAAGATACTATTTCACTAATTTGCATAATTCTCAATTACAACTCTAATTCCTTTTATATACAGACCTAATCCAACAATCATAATATCTCTAACTAATGCTCATAATATCTCTAACTAACTATTATTTGTTCTATCAACCAATTAATTCTCCTAACTACAAGTAACTATTATATTTGACTATTACATTTAACTATTCAATTACAATTACAATACCAATCATGACATACTATTGGTTTATAAAACTATCATTAAGATTTTTAAATCTTGACATTTATGACCTACGTATTCTAACGTTTCAATATATAAATAACATGTCTTTAATTTTTAAATTTTAATCACTTAATTACCTTAAATTTTAAAACTTTATTAATTAATCGGGTATTATTTTGTCAAATTTTGATATATTTTTGCGAGAAAATTCTAAAATGAAACATGATTGGAATAATATATAAGCAACCTTATTTCAAAAATTTTTTTTTTTTGCCAAAAAAAGCTAACTTAACACATGGTTTTATAGTTATTGAAGTATTCAAGCAGTTTCATGCTAGAGTTGAAAGGGAAACTGGTGCTAAAGTGTGACAGAGCACATAATGGTGAAAAGTACAGGGATTCGTTTAAAGAATACTGCAAAAAGAGTGGGATCAAGCTTTAAAAAACAATTCCAAAGTCTCCTCAGTTGAATGGAGTTGCAGAGAAAATGCATATAACAGTTGAAGAAAGGATTCTCTACATGCTCTCTCATGCAAAGCTGCCAAAGTCCTTTTAGGCAAAGGCGGTGATGACTGTTGTGTACCTGATTTACCTTTCTCCTTCAGTTTCACTTAAAGGTGATGTTCCTCAGAGATTTTGGACAAGGAAAGATGTTTCATACAAACATTTGAGAGTCCTTGGGGTGCAGAGTCTTTGCGCATATACCTAGAGATGAGAGATCCAAGCTTGACAGTAAGACAAAGCAGTGCACTTTCTTAGGGTACTCAGAAGATGAGTTTGGGTACAGATTATGGGATCCAATTGACATAAAAGAGATCAGAAGCAGAGATGTTGTTTTCTTTGAAAAGGAAACCATTGAAGATTGTGAGAAGATAAAGCAGTCTGAGTCTTCTTAAGGTGTCAGAGTCAACTTAAATCTAGTTCTACCTCCTACAGAGCTTGTTAATAATACGAGAGTTGTTCAGGAAAATGATGATGATACAGGTCTTGTTATTGATGATGATGTTGGTGATGATAATCCACTACAAGTTCCTATAAAAGCCGCCAGTAGAGACTCAGTTATCCACTAGAGATAGACAACCTTCTACTAGATATTTAGCACATGAGTATATGATATTAACTGACGAGGGAGAACCAGAGAGTTATGAGGAGGCTATGTCACAAGTGTACAGTGATGAGTGGTACAAGGCCATGTAAGATGAGATGAAGTCCTTGTATGAGAATCACACTTTTAATCTGGTAAAGTTGCCTAAAGGAATGAGAGCACTCAAGAATAAGTGGGGATTCAGATTGAAGACAGAAGAGAATTGCTCATAACCAAGGTACAAGACGAGATCGATTGTGAAGGGTTCAGTCAGAAGAAAGGCATCGCCTTTAATGAGATCTTTTCTCTAGTTATAAAGATGTCTTCTATCAGAGTTGTTCCTAATTTGGCTGCTAGTATGGAATTAGAGGTCGAACATCTTGATGTGGAGACTGCATTTCTACATGGTGATTTGGAAGAAGAGATCTACATGAAGCAACCTAAGAGGTTTCAAGTTAAAGGGAAGGAGAATCATGTATGTTAATGAAGAAAAGCTTATACGGATTGAAAGAAGCAACTCAGCAGTGGTACAGGAAATTTGAGTCACTCATGGTTGATCATGGCTTCCACAAAACACATGCTGATCATTATGTGTTTGTGAAAACCTATGCTGAGGGTAATTTTCTTATTATCCTACTTTATGTTGATTATAGATCACGATGCGAAGAAGATTGTAAATCTGAAGAGTGCACTGAGTAAGTCCTTTACAATGAAGGACCTTGGCCCTGCAAAGCAGATCTTAGGCATAAAGATCGATCGTGATAGAAGAAATAAGAAGTTGTGGCTATCATAAGAAAGATATATTGAGAAACTATTAGAGAGATTCAACATGAGCAAGGCTAAACCAGTAAGTTCTCCACTTGCAGGTCATATGAGGTTGAGTTTAGATCAGTGTCCTACAAGTGAGAAAGACAAAGAAGAGATGATGAAAGTTCCCTATGTATCCGCCGTGGGAAGCTTGATGTATGCCATGGTATGCATTAGACTAGACATCGTGCATGACATTGGGGTTGTTAGCTGCTTTATATCAAAACCGGGTAAAGATCATTGGACGGCTATGAAATGGATCTTTCGGTATCTTTGAGGTATTTCCAATGCATGTTTATGTTTTGGCCCGGAACAGCCTGCATTAGCTGGTTACACAGATGCAGATATGTCCAGATATATTGATTCCTGTAAGTTTACTTCGAGGTACTTGATGACATTTGAAGGGGAGGCAGTGTCTTGGCAATCAAAATTGCCAAAATGTGTGGCATTGTCAACTACTAAATCCGAGTATATTGCAGCGGTTGAAGCTGGTAAGGAACTAAGATATATGATGAATCTCTTGCAAGAATTGGGTATGAAGCAAGAAAAATATGTTCTACACTGTGATAGTCAGAGTGCCATCCACCTTGCCAAATATGCCACTTATCATTATTAATCCAAGCATATTGGTAGAAGATATCATTGGATTCGAGATATGCTAGAGTCCCAGTTGTTTAACTTGAGAAGATCCACACCAAGGCCAATGGTGCGGACATGTTCACGAAGTCCTTACCGAAGGAGAGTCTCATTTCTTACAAAAAGAGAGCCGGTTTGGTCGAAACTCCCACGTTTGAGTGAGGGGGAGATTTGTTACGTATTCCCTCCAACTTGGAGGAAGAAGCCCGGTTTTATTTGGGCTTTGTTATTACTTTGACCCAATACATATTGTAATTAAAATTAATGAAAACAAATATTGGGGTGCTTGAAGGCTGGTACATTCTGCAGTATAAAAAAAAGCAAAAAAAAAAAAAAAAAAAAAAAAAAGAGTGGAGAGAGAATCGCAGAGAGAGAGAGAGTTGTGCATAAACTTCTCCAGCCCTGATCGACACTCAAACGTTCACCGATTAGGATGAAATTTTAGTAGTTGTTTCTTCCATATTAATCTTTATATCTTATTGATGGATTGTGATTTTTCCTCTCAGAAGTCGATATTTCACTCAGCTTTATTTCCTTTACGATTTTTGATATTTTCGACCCTACGGTGAGATTTTTGGGAGATTTGACGTTGCAAGAACTTTCTTAATTTGTATGCCTCTAGCTTGGCCTAGAGAAGATAAATTGGTTTACTCACTTCTGATTTAGTGATTGTGCCGTTTATTGATGGTCCAATGGTTTTTTCCCTTCACATTGGAGGGTTTTTCAATATAAAAATCGTGTCTCCTTTAGTTTGTTTGTAGATTGATTTGTTTGATTGTTGTTTCATTCTCATTTGTGAATTGATGATAGTTTTGTGATTGCCTATTTTATTAACACAAAGAGGGAAGTAAGTTATTTTCCCCAACACCATTAGTGGCTAACAAGATTGATGCATTGTCTCTCACCATGGTTAAGCAATGATTTGCAATGGTATGGGGGTGTAGATCTTTAACCGACCTTTGAGAAACAAACATCTAGGAATCGTCCCCAATCTATAGAGGCTAGAATATTGAGTTTCCAAGTTAAGATAGTTCCTTGGATAGGAAGGTCCATTAGATTATAACATAGCATAACAATCCTAGTTTATGATGCAGCCAGCCTAGACGAACTAGAACCAGACGGAGCGAGTAGACGGCTTGGCAAGACGGAACTTGGCGTGACGCCAAGAAGCAGCTCTAGTGCCAGAATCTGTGAGATTTCAGCCGCGATCCTTGTGATCCTCTTAAAAAGTCCGTTATTTTTCCTTATTTTTCTGATTTGATTGTTATATTTTTCTGATTTGATTTTATTTTCTAAATTAGTGAAGATTTGAATTCAAATCTTGAATTCAAATCTCTTTGTTCCTCCCCTATAAAAGGGAGAGGTCTAGGTTATGATTAGTTTAGTTATTCAAAATTCTCAAATTGTTTTGTTTTGCTTGTTTCTCAACTGTGAGAATTCGAGACTATCACCTCTTTGTAATTTTATTATTTTCTTAATAAAATTGAAAGGGAAGACAGTTGAACCTTCCTACGGCCCTTATTTTCCTATCACGCACTACATCAGTTGGTATGAGAGTGCATAAACGCTTCCAAAAACAATGGCCCCAAGACGTCAACGGAATGCCACCGTGGAAGAAGTGACTGACTGTGACCAAAATTAGCAGTACAAGAGGAGATTTGAGGAATTGGAGGAGAAATTCCAATGGGTCGAGCGATGCTTGATCCAACTCGGGGCGAACCCCAACCTCCCGGACGGAGTTAGGCCCCAACACCAACCTTCACCAGGCGTTATTGGTGGAGACAAGGATGATCCTTTCCTTAACCAATGTCATGACAAAGATTTCTTGGAGCCAAGGTTGAGGAGCCAACCGCGCAATGGAGGTGACCCCAACTACCATGGAGACAGGAGGTGGGAATCCGGACTTCGGATTGACATTTCAGAATTTAATGGTGGAGGACGTCCAGAAGAGTTCCTCGATTGGCTCGTTGTTGCTGAGGAAGTCTTGGAGTTTTAAGAGATCCCGAAACAAAAGCAGGAGCCACTGGTTGCCACGCTTCTTCGCGGAAGGGCAGCCGCCTAGTGGCACCAACAGAAGCAGATCCGGCTCAGAGAAGGCAAACCTAAGATCAAATATTGGGAGAAGATGAAGAATCACTTGCGAGGCGCCTTCTTGCCTCACAACCATGCTCGTATGATGTACCAGCGTCTACAAAGTCTTCGCCAAGGTGCAAAAACCGTAGAGGAGTACACATCTGAGTTCCATGCCCTGTCGCCAGGAATGACTTGTTAGAGTTTGGGGAACAGTTGGCTAATAGATACATTGGGGGATTGAAGGAAAGTATACAAGACGTCCTTAATATGTTTGACATCTTCACTGTGTCAGAGACCGCTCAGAGAGCAATACAAGTGGAGAGGCAGCAGAGACACCGTCCTACTGGAGGCACCTGGAGCACGCCAACTGGGGGAAGACAGCAGACCCAGGCCACGCCAAACCTGAATGCTGCCACCAACACTGTCAGACAAGTCAACCAAGAATTGGCGGGTTCTTCTAGAGCTCGTTGCTTTAAATGTGGGGAGGTAGGACACTGATCCTTGGATTGCCACAAGGGAGACAAACTAGGGAAGGCCCTTCTCATTGAAGAGCCAAGAGTTGAAGAAGATGAGACCATTGATGAAAATAGCTTTGAAGAGTTGGCCGAACCAGAACTACACGATGTCACGGGTGATGTGGGACAGTTGCTTGTTGTTAGGCGTGTATGCTTCACGCCAAAGGAAGGACATAGGGTAGCTAGTTGCGGAACACCATTTTTTAGACAACCTGTGCTATTGGCGGCAAAGTATGTCGAATGGTCATTGACTTAGGGAGCTGTGAAAATGTAATCTCAGAAGAAGCCGTGACGAAGTTGGGATTGAAGACGGGGGCACACCCGCATTCGTACAAACTTTCTTGGCTGAAGAAGGGGAACCAGGTGATGGTTTCCAAATGTTGTTTAGTGAACTTTTCCATTGGGCTAAGATACAAGGAAGGAGTTTGGTGCGATGTCATAACTATGGACACATGTCATCTTCAACTGGGGCGTCCTTGGCAGTATGATTGAGGAGCTGTTCATGATGGATGAAAGAATACTTACAGCTTCCTCTTTGAGGGGGTTAAGACGGTATTGCATCCAAACAAGGAAGAAAGACCAAAAGCTCCTGAAGCCAAGCATCCGAATGTTCAAGGCCGCACCTTGTTTGCTAAGGAAGTTCGCGAGAGCATGGCTTGGCGTGTAGGTTGGCGAGAGGGAGGCGTGAGACCAAGAAGTAGCTCCAGTGCCAGAATCCATGAGATTTCAGCCGCGATCCTTATGATTCTCTTAACAAATCCGTTATTTTTCCTTATTTTTTTGATTTGATTGTTATATTTTTCTGATTTCATTTTATTTCCTAAATTAGTGAAGATTTGAATTCAAATCTCGAGCTCAAATCTCTTTATTCATCCCCTATAAAAGGGAGAGGTCTAGGTTAGGATTAGTTTAGTTTTCCAAGTTAAATTCTCAAACTGTTTTGTTTTGCTCGTTTCTCAACCTGTGAGAATTCGAGACTATCACCTCTTTGTAATTTTGTTATTTTCTTAATAAAATTTAAAGGGAAGACCGTTGAACCTTCTCGTAGCCCTTATTTTCCTCTCATCTGCATCAGTTTATGTATACTTGATTCTCAAACTGATATTCCTCCCTAACTTGTTAGTTGTGTCTAATAGGCCTCTTTGTCTACCGCATGACAAGGTGCATAAACACCGAGCTTAGTTAAGAGTTCCATATTAGATCAATATTCCTCACTGTGATGCACATCATTCGGTTTGATTTCAAGGATATATCTACAGTACAAGTGTTCGTATCCACGTACCCCCAATATGGTAAGCTAAGGGGGAGAAGTCCATAATCCAAAACCAAGTTTATGCTTCAAAATATGAATGGGTGGCTCAAACATTATAGGTTCGAGCAAATACCAATCAAGATTAATATTGCCTTTCAATATTTAAGTTTCTATGGACCACAACCCGTCTAGCCCCTTGAACATATCAACATAAAAATCATATCAAAGAAATGCACAAGAAGCCCTACACAATTCAAACCAATAATAGAATTTTGAATATGGACAATAAAACTTTGAAAGATCGGATACTCAAAGGTAGATTCTTTAGACTGACTTACGAGCAAGACGAATGAGCCAGAACATGATTCACACATAGGTATGAAAACAAAACGAGCACAAAACAACAGTGTAACTAATTTACAAATTTTTGTACAAAGGTAAGAAAGAGATATGGGGGACAATGCTCCCCAAATACCCTTCAACCCCTATCCTGAAATGATGAAGGCGAGATTCAATCTCAGGCACCACCTTTCAAAGACTTTATCAACCTTACCTATCATTGGTTAGTAATGACAATACTTAATTTATACATAATCGCCAATATTGCAAACCTTTCTTGTTCTTTTTTTTTTTTTTTTTGATAAATTGTGACAAAATCGCACAACAAGCCGGCCACTCGCTAGGCGAGGCCGAAGTCCGACCTCAACAGCACGGGGACCAAAAAGAAGCCATCACAAAACAAGAAAAAAGTCACAAAACACGACACAGCAGACAACGAAAACAGGACCAGAAAAGACACAGGGACAAGAAACAAAAGCGCGTGCAGAAACAACACAAACAGGGAACGAATATGTTCGCTCCTCTTCAGTTTCGTTACCTTTCTTGTTCTAGATTTAATTATAGCTAAAAGAATATGTTCGCCCCAAATCTTACCGATAAGCATAACATCTGGTTGTGTTTGTGTTTTGTACCAAAATAAACTGCCTCTTTAGAGCTCAGCCACTTAGGTATAATTTGCCATTGATGAATGGTCGGTGCTGCTGCCGTAGGAGGTTGACTCATCGTTGAAAGATTGAAGAAATTGGGAATGATAAGCAAAAGGGAGATGACTAAGATGACTGATAACAAAAATTTAAATAAACCGTCCTTATCCGAACTAGGGGTGCACAAGGTGTGGGTCGGTTTGGGTATGGGTTAGAACCAATCCTGTCCATTTGATCTTTTGTTAGAAAATAACGTGTACAACAAAAATACAGTGTAAAATACAGTAAAAAATAACCGAAAATTATAGTAAAAATAACCGAAAAATACTGCTGAAAATAATCGAATATTACAGTAAATTAAACAACGAAAATCAGTCAAAAAATTTAGCGTTAAACTTCGGTATAATGCAGTAAAAATTTCAGTAATTTTGTATCGAAAAAAATGCAGCCAAATAAATAAACACGACAATCAAATAATACCGAATGAGGGAGAGTAGAGTAGAAAATACTGAAGATACCGTGCCGTGGGAAATACCACTGCCCTAAAAGACGATTTCGCCTCTGCTTTGGTGCAAACAGATGTGTAGGCGGCCGTCCTCCACGATTTACACGATCTGACCCTTAACGTGCACTTGTTAATTGCTGGTTAGGAACGCCTCGAACTTTGCCCAAATCGTGAAGGAGAAAAAGAGAGAGAGAGACAGAATTAGGAGGAATAGAGCTGCGGTTTGTGTTGGATGATCAACCTAAGGTAGAACCCCCCTATTTATACTAACCTAAATTTTGACAAATATAATTGTTGCAATTAACAAGCAGGCCCAAACGGCTAGTAATATTCGTTGGGCATTAAGACCGGGCCCAACGGCTAGTTATCATAAATTTTTGCGAAACGAATATACCCGTTAACAAAAAGATTACCCACACCCTTGCCCGAGCAAGGCACGGCAGGCGGTGCGCGCGCATGGTTTCCACCATTCCTTCGCCCATGGCTTAATTCAAATAGGTTAAAAAAGGTTCCCTTATAAACTCAACTTGCCTCCCTTAAATTGTCTATGTGGGATATAACCCACTTAGTGTATTTTCAAAGTTTGATGTATTTTTTCCATAATATTTAAAATTAGCTTGTATTATTTTTTCAACAATCCCCCACAAAGGATACAAGCGAGAAAGAAAGATAGGAATAGACTGGACCAAAGGGAGTTCAGTTTTTCAGTGCCGATGCCTTGCGACTTGAATCGTCACCTAGTGTAACCCAAGTTTAGGACTAACATCTTGCAAGGTGACTTTCGTCTTGAACCTCACAGGGGGTTGTATAGTTTTCCACTTGGACACATACCAACTCCAGATTTCGGCAACTCTTGCGGTTTGGTGCGTTTAATCGGCCATGCACTCATCCTGGATGTTCATAGGCGCTCTAAAATGCAAGTCTTAATCCTTCATAGGAAGCGGCCAGACTCCCACACCTATGTAGGTGGATCCCATCAAGTGTGTATTACCGCATACCACCAAACATATGGATATGGGTCCATGAAGAGCTAAGGCTCAACCTTACTCCTTGGTAACATACAGACAGTGTCTATCAAGTGCAAGCCTTGCTTACACCACCAAACATATGGCTACAGACCCGTCTCTGCACTGTCACACAATAGGGAGGGACAATATAAAACACAGTGCATTTCTCGAATGAAACTATGACTTCTCACATTGAACCTGTTAAGACCAGGTTGGATACATCACAGTTTATTCATGTATAGACTTAAATCCCATCCCTTTCAATATTTCTATAATCATTTTACGACAAAGGCCTTTTGTCAACGGATCCGCAAGATTCTTTTCAGACTTTACATAGTCCAGTGATATCACTCCACTTTCTAGTAGATCTTTTGACAATCTTATGCCTGAGACGAATGTGTCTCCTCTTGCCATTATAAACCTTGTTCTTAGCTACATCAATTGCAGCTTGACTGTCACAGTGAAGTGACACTAATAGATCTGGAAGCCCTCACAACGGCACATCTCGCAACAGACTTGTTAGCCACTCGGCTTCATGACCTGCCAACTCAAGAGCAATAAACTCAGATTCCATAGTAGACGTAGGAGTACAAGATTGCTTAGATGATTTCCAAGATATGGCACCTCCAGCTAATATGAATACATACCCACTAGTGGAGTTAATTTCGTCATTATCAGACACCCAATTGGCGTCGCAATATCCTTTTAATATAACGGGAAACTTTCCATAGTGAAGTCCCCAATCCACAGTTCCTTTCAAATATTTAAGCAATCTTTTTAACGCATTCCAATGCTCTTGATTAGGATTATGTGTGTATCTACTGAGTCTACTTACATCATATGCAATATCAAGTCTAGTATAGTTCATTAGAAATATAACACTACCAATTATTCAGATTAGCACATAGCAACCCCTTTATGTTTAGTTAGATGTACACTGAAATCATAAGGTGTTCTTACAGGATCAGCATGGACCATGTTGAACTTTCTAAGTATCTTCTTAACATAGTGAGACCGGTTTAGGCTTATAACTTTTGGAGTTTTTATGATTTTAACTCCTAAAATCACGTCTGCCTCACCTATATCTTTCATCTCAAATTGAGAGCATAAAAAGATTTTCGTTTTACTTACAACACTCGAGTCTGTGCCAAATATGAGCATATTATCAACATATAGACAAACTATTACACATCCATTTGAATCAAACTTAGAATACACACAAGAATCACCATTATTTATAAGGAAATTATTGGCTACTAGCGTGCTGTTAAATTTCTCATGCCATTGTTTAGGTGCCTGTTTTAGACCATATAGAGATTTTACAAGTTTACAAACTTTATTTTCATTACCAGGGACAACAAAACCCTCAGGTTGCTTCATGTAAATCTCTTTGTCTAGGTCACCATTAAGGAATGCTATTTTAACATCCATTTGATGCCCTACTAAATCATGGATAGATGCAAGGGCGATCAAAGCTCTAATTGTGGCTATTTTGGCGACAGGTAAATAAGTATCAAAATAGTCTAACCCCTTTTTCTCGGTGTAGCCTTTAGCCATTAACCTTGCCTTAAACTTGTCTATTGTTCTATCAGCCTTCATTTTCTTTTTAAGGACCCACTTACGACCTATTGGCTTACAACCTCTAGGAAGGTCTACCAATTCCCATGTGTGATTACTTAGAATTGATTCTAATTCGCTATTAATAGCTTCTTTCCAAAAGGTAGAGTCAACTGATCTTATAGCCTCATCATAGGTTTTAGGGTCTTCCTCTAACATATAGACATTTGCAATTTCTTCATCTATGAAATTATCTTCTGATAGGAAAGTGGTACCAAAATCAGGTCCAAAGTTAGTTTCTTTCCTAGCTCTTTTATTCCTTCGAATTTCAGGAGTGTCTATATCATTAGTATTATCATGATTAGCAGTTACATTATGAGAAGGCAAACTAGTAGGCTGTGCATCATTAGATTTCAAGGGAAATATATGTTCAAAGAATTCAGCATCTTTAGATTCCATAATACTACCTCATGCATATGAATCATTAGATCCTTTTATCAAAAAGCGATAAGTAGCACTGTGATGAGCATATCCGATAAAAATAGAATAACCAGTCTTAGGTCCAAATTTACTCCGTTTAAAGTCAGGTAACCCAACCTTAGCTAGACACCCCTACACTTTTAAATATTTTAGATTAGGCGCATAACTTTTCCACATTTCATATAGGGTTTTATCTAGTTTTTTTATGAGAAACTCTATTAAGTATATGACAAGCAGATAATATCGCCTCCCCCCACATGTTGTCAGGTAGTCTAGAACTAATAAGCATAGCATTCATCATACCTTTTAAAGTTCTATTTTTTCTCTCTGGAACACCATTAGACTGTGGGCAGTAGGGAGGGCTTCGGACATGTATTATTCCATTTTCCTCACAGAATCTTTCTAGAGAGGTTGGATCATATTCTCCCCCTCTATCAGGCCTAACTCTTTTTATTTTCCTTCCTAACTGATTTTCTATTTCAGCTTTGTATTTAAAAAATATTTCTTCTACTTCATCTTTAGTAGTTAGAAGATATACCATTGAGTATCTAGAGTGATCATTTACAAATGTTATGTAGTATCTTTTTCTACCTCTACTCATCAGACTTTTATAGTCTCCTAAATCAGTGTGAACTAGTTCAAAAAGTTCAGTTTGTCTCTCAATGGACTTAAAGGGTTTTTTTAGCATATTTAACTTCTACACATACTTCACACTTATTGAAGTTGACATCATTGAAGTTAGGGATCATGTTCATCTTCTTAAGCCGTTTAATTGATTCAATATTTATATGTCCTAAGCGAGCATGCCACAATTCAAGAGATTCAACAATATAAGTAGAAGAGGTACTAGTAATGTTATTCATGCAAAGAGCATCAAGGATAAAGAGACCACCAGTATACAAACCCTTACCCACAAATTCTTCATTCCTAGTCAGGACTAACTTGTCTAAGTCAAAGGATAATTTCAACCCAGCTTTGATTAAAAGACTACCCGAAATTAAATTTCTACGCATATCAGACACATGCAACACATTTGTTAAAGTAAGAAACTTTCCAGAAGTGAGTTTTAAAGAAATCTTCCCTTTTTCGAAGATTGGTGCGGCTGCAAAATTGCCTATATAGACCACTGCTCCATTGGACATTTTCTGGTAATCCTAGAACATGTTTCTGTTTGTGCAGATATGCCTAGTAGCCCCGGTATCCACTATCCACTTAGTCATGTGGTTTACTAGGTTCACATCTGAAATAACAGGTACAATATTCTCCGCTTCTACAAGGTGGGCCTCGGGTCCTTAGGCTGATTTCTTTTACTTCTGCAGTCTTTGGCCATATGTTCATATTTTCCATAGTGATAGCAATCATCGAGGAATTTGTTGTTCAACTTTTGAATCTTTCCACCAGGCTTGAAATTTGAGTGGTGCTTTTTTCCTTTGTTCTTGAACCTGTCAGTAGTACTAGGCCTAGCTTCGATAATATTAGCTTTAGATCGGTTGGAGTATGCGTACCCCCTGTCCTTAAGCCTATCTTTTTCTTCAATTTTTAAGTGGTTCACTAACTCCTCTAATGTCAAGTCCTTCTTTTAATGCATAAGTAGGTTTCTATAATCCTTTTAAGAACATGAAAGTTTTTCAATTAAAACATATGCTTGAGTTATTTCGCAAATTTTAAGGCCTTCTGATAAAAGAGTAGTTACTATGTTTTCATATTCATGGACTTGATTAATGATTGGTTTATTGTCCATGAATTGAAATCTAACAACTTACTAACTGCATATTTTCTAGTCCCTACATCATTACCTCCATATTTTCTGTAGGGAATCCCAAATCTCTTTTGCCGTGCTCAATTTTACATAAATATCAAAGAGTCCATCACTCATATAATGCAGTAAGTTTCCCCTATAGGTTCGGTCGTCTACGGTGAATTTTTTTTCATAAGCTTTTTTCTCGTTTTTACCTTCAGGTGCCTTTTTCTCATAAAGTACATAATCAATACATACTAGTTGTAGAAAATTTTTTTTTTTTGGGACCACCTCTTATAGTTCTTCCCGTTAAGAGGCTCAACATTAGACATGTCGGGAAGGGGTATTTTGGTTGCCATGTTCAAATATAAGTATGTGAAAATCGTCTTTTAGATTTTTAGAAAATAACATGTACAACGAAATACTGCGTAAAATACAGTAAAAAATAACCAAAAATTACAGTAAAAATAACCAAAAAATACTGCTGAAAATAACAGAATATTACAGTAAATTAAACAGCGAAAATCAGTCAAAAAATTCAGCGTTAAACTTCAGTATAATGCAGTAAAAATTCCAGTAATTTTGTATAAAAAAAAACGTAGCCAAATAAATGAATACAACAATCAAATAATACCGAATGAGGGAGAGTAGAGTAGAAAATACGGAAGATACCGTGCCGTGGGAAATACCACTATCCTAAATGACGGTTTCGCCTCTGCTTTGGTGCGAATAAATGTGTAGGCGGCCGTCCTCCAGGATTTACACGATCCGACCCTTAATGTATACTCGTTAATTGCCAGTTAGGAAAGCCTCAAACTTTGCCCAAATCGTGAAAGAGAAAACGAGAGAGAGAGAGAATTAGGAGGAATAGAGATGCGGTTTATGTTGGATGATCACCCCGCCCCCCCCCCCCCCCCCGGCAATTTATACTAACCTAACTTTTGAGTAGTATAATTGTTGCAATTAACAAGAGGGCCCAAACGGCTAGTACCGGTTCATGGGCATATTAACTAGCCCAAATGGCTAGTAACATTCGTTGGACATTAAGTCCGGGCCCAACGGCTAGTTGTCATAAATTTCCGCAAAACGAATATATCCGTTAACAAAAAAAAATTACCCACACCCACGCCCGAGCACAGCGGGCGATGTGCGCGTGTGGTTTCCACAATTCCTTCACCCATGGCTTAATTCAAATAGGTTGAGAAAAGGTTCCCTTATAAACTCAACTTGCCCCCCTTAAATTGTCTATGTGGGATAGAACCCACTTAGTGTATTTTCAAAGTTTGATGTATTTTTTTCACAATATTTAAAATTAGTTTGTATCATTTTTTTAACATCTTTGGCCCAAACCCAAAAATCAATTGGATTATGGGTTTGGGTTGGATTGGATTTGGGTCTTATTAGGTCAACCCATTACGTAGGTTAACCCACCTTCAAGTATACTAAAGTTAAACTTTTATGATATTAGAATTTTAAATTCTAAATGAAATTTTAGTTTTTTTTTTTAAGTCATAAATGTAAACAGAAAATGGCGATTATATTATAAAACGTCATATTACATTTTACTTCAAGCAATTGTCCATACTTTTTTTCGATAATTAGCTACAAAGGCACAATACAAAACAAGTACCCCGTACAAACTGTGACTTACCAAAAAAACCCTCTTACAAACTGCGATCAAAATAGAGATAAAGATTACAAAGCAATTGATATTATTTGCACCAATGGTCTATGTGCTTTTTTATTAGTTTAGTCTTTATACTTTTAATTGTGTCAATTTAGTCCTTTGATCAAATTTAAGTTAAGTTAAGATATGGGTTTTAATGGCACAATCACATTAGAGGCATGTAACCCAATCAAATATATCCATTGACTCAATTTAACCAATGCATGGGCAAAGCATTGAAAATTTAATTATCAACTTAACATAAATTTTACTATAAGGAACAAATTGACACAATATTAATTATAAGGGGACTAAAATGACACAATGTGCAAAATACATGGACTTTTAGTGTTAAAAACCTTGTATTATTTTTTAGTAGATCAATTTTCTTTTAAATCTAAACATTTAAAACTCACACTGGATCATGGTTATCAAAATAGCGATTCAGATCGTAAAATCGTGCGATTTTACGATCCTATTTGGGACTTTCGATTCAAATCGCATTAAAAATCGTATTGTTGTAGAATCGGAGCAGAATCGGTAGAATCGCAGTTGAATTGGTGGAATCGTGATTCTAAGCGCGATTCTACCGATTCCAAAAACCACATTGGGCTTCTATATGCATGTCAAGTGCAAGTCGGAAATGAAAAAAGGGGTCAAAATCCCTAACCTAAAGCCAATACTCCATGTCCATGGCGTTGATGCTCTGACACTGGGGCTGACACCGACCTTTGAAGAAGATGAGCTCGTTCCCACTTCCTTCACTTCTCTGGTTGCTCTGGCATTTAGTTTTCTCTTTTGTATCGAAGCTTGAAATTTGATTTTGCCTTTTGATTTGTTAGACAGAAAGCAAGTAGGGTTCTTTAAAGGTACAAGAGAGAGGAAGAAGCTCTTTTGTTTTGGGTCACAGAGAAAGGAAGAAGCTCTGCAATGGAATAATGAGAAAAAGTGGAAGACAGCTGGACAATGATGACACTCGTACCGCTGTTGGAAATTCTGATAAAGTTGAGGACCAAAATGGACAATGCAGAAAAGAACAAAAAATAAAGCTAAACTAATTATTGTTTAAAAAACAAAAAAAAGCTAAACTAATTACAACTCTTAACTATAATTAAGGAAAATATTTCCTATTTAATTACATCATAATTCCTCTCCTTAGTAGGTACATTTTAATATCAAAACTCGCATTATTTTGACTTTTTGATGTTCTTTATAATATATTTGAGGATTGCAATACTACTTTTGTCAATATAAATACTATTTTTTACACAAAAGTAGAATCTTACAATTCTCGATCCGATTCTACGATTCCGATTTTGATGACCCCCCACCGATTCTGCATAGAATCCCGATTTTAACGACCTTGCACTGGATCATATCCAAATCTGAAGTAGTCGGCTATAAATACCTAAAAGTGACTTGATTGTATGATTGATATCCTAATTTGTTAATTTGAATACTTAATATACACATTTATCTTCTTCTGAATTCAATTTAAACCTATTATATTTTAGTTGACCAGAAAAAAAAAAATCTAAACTGCAATCGAGCCCATGCAGTTATGGTTCGAACTCTTGTTTAAAGATATTTAACTTAATAATGACACAAGATTCATAGTTTTTTTAATTCTAATTTGTAGAATCTACAGTAAGAAAATTAGAATATTAATATAATTTCAAGGTACATCAAATTTTTCTTAGGTTGGTTGAATCTTGGATATATCAAGGTTTACCCATGGGTAACCCAAAACCAACCTTACTACCCGTAGGTAAGGGTCCTTAGAACAATCAAGACCCAACATGTAATGAGTACCCAACCCAATCTCCATGGGTTGGGTGAATCTTGGGTATACCCATACCCATGTGCACCCCTAATCCAAACTAGATTCCATGTTTGATCTCCATGTCAAGGTACCTGGAGTAGAAAATTACCTTAGGGCTTTGAGGGAACAATTGAACTCAATGGAATGGGCAGTATGGTAATACAGAATAAATAAGTTAATTATTTATTAGATATGTGATTAACCAGTATTTTAGTATATAGCCTTATATTAATGATCATACATGTAATTTTTCCTTGTATTACGCAATTATGATAGTATTAGTATTAGTTAGTAATTTCTCCTTCCCATTTATAAATCGAGGCATAGGCTTTTATGAGTCTCATAATTTTGGAATGTTAATCAAACTCTCTCTATCGTACTATTCTCTCTATCTCTCCCTTAAATTCCTCTTTATCTCCCTCAATTCTAGATTGATACAGTTTTAACTGTATCATATATTTTATTGATTTTTAGTGAATCGGCTAATGTACGGCCGAGATTTGGTTCCTTTTTATCCCCTAGAAGCCAATATCATTATGAAAGTGAACAAATTTTGGTACACCAATCCCCTTGATTACTTTTTCGCTGATTTTTCCCCATATTTGTGGGGGAGATATTGTAAATCATCAATTATCAAGTAGAAGCTCGGTTTCAAACATTTAAGGCCTAGTAGATTTTGTGCGAAAAAGTAGGGATTGATAGTTGTTGAGTTTGGAGACTTTTGGGCTTCTTCAACAATCTTATAAAAGTCTAGAATATTCTTAAGACTCTTCATATGGATGGCATTTCTAATTGGGTCTTCATATCGTTGCTATAATTGTTAGCCATGATAGTAATGAGGAGACTTTTGGGCTCCTTGGCTGTTATGTTTTCTGAGGCTTATAAATAAGATCTTGTGCTTTATGGAAAGACATAGCAAGTGAGGAAAAAACAAAGTAGAAGAGAAGAGTGAGAGTAAGATAGAAACACTCTTGTAATACCTCTAATTTTCATAGTGAAAGTCGTTGTTCCCCCTCCGTGAATGTGGTTTTGACTGAGCCACGTAAATCTTTGTGTCTTTTCTTCCCCTGCCCTGTTTTCTTATTTTGGAACCCAATTTAGAGTTTCGGTATGTGAGGGTTACTTAACAATAGGAAGCTACGGTTTTAGCCCGGATGGTCGAGGAGCTTTCCACTTTTTCTTCTTCTTTTTATTTCTTTCTCAAAATAAACTAAATCTTTTGTTTTTTTTTTTTTTTTTTTTTTTTTTTATAAGAAGGAAATTGATTTATGACATGCTAGCTTTGGTGTTAAGGTTGTTCTTCTATTTGTTGATGACAATTTGTTGTTTTTTGATACTTCGATAGAAACTTGTTAGAATATCAAAACACTTCTAGATCAATATTGCCTACAATATCCGAGCAAACCGGTCAACTTTTACTAGTCGACAACCTTTTTCGAAATGTCCCTATTTCTCGAGAAAGGAGTCTACTTGGGGTAAATTTTGCAACCGGTCTTAAATTGGGCCAACCTATAATTTCATATTAAATTACTTATATCTGATGTAAATATTAAATTATTAACATAACTTTGATTTAATATAAAAATTAAATTGACGGTAAAAAGATTAAACTTTGATCTTTCATTTAGTTGACTTCAACAACTCAACACTTGCATTTATTTGAGGCAACCCTACTAGTACAAAGCTTAAGAACTTGACACATCAAGCCCCAGCAGTGCTATCTATTACAAAGATCGACATGATACAAGGCTTCTTCATGGGAGTTCACCGGCCACTGGCAGTCCCGTTGGTGTCCTGGCAGAACTCAGTGACAGCAGCGGTGGTGGTGGGTAGATCTGGGTCCTAGAATGGAGATGTGAAATCACTGATCATGATCTCCTTCGGATCCTGTTGAAATTAGTATTTCATATTCTTGTCCTCGTATTTGTATTTGTATACTTTAGTATCTGTATTTATTTTTAGCATATTCTTTTCTAGATTCTTCCATGTAATTAGTGAGTAGGTAGATATTTTGATAGATTTTTAGTCTCTTCCTCTCCCTCTCCCAACCGGCCACAATGGGCTTTTACTACTTGCTTTAACTTTGTTTTACTCTTTGTAACTCTTAGCTTGAGAAGATGATTGGGTATGTCCTTCATCTAGTATAAATAAGATAGTCTTGTTTCATTTCTTGATCATCCAATACAACTTTTCTTTCTCAACATTCTATCTTAAGTTTTTACATGGTATCAGAGCAAGTTCCGATCTTGCATTAAGTGGCGTTTTTTTTCTTCCTCCTAGCTCACTACCGAAGCACTCTTTGGAGTGCATTTGTGAGTTGTTCTTTTCCCTTTGCTTCTTGTGCTTGTTTTAGTGTTTTGGTTTGGTAGAATATGGCGGGTGTTAACAATAACGAGACTACTCAAGCAAATAATGATCAAACTATCATGCTGGCTCTCTCGACAGGGGGAGTCATTGATGTTAACTCACCATTTTATCTGCATCCCTCAGATAATCCCAGCTTGGTTTTTGTCCAAAACACTTTAACAGGACCCAATTATCCTTCTTGGAGAAGGGCTATACTAAAGGTTTTTAAAGCAAAGAGAAAAATTGGATTTCTTGATGGTAGTATTACCAAACCGGATGAAGATTCACCGGACTTTGAAACTTGGAGTGCGTGTGACTCCATGGTTGCAACTTGGCTCAAATTCTGTGTCGAAAGAAATTAATGAGAGTATTACCTATTTAGAAACTGCACAAGATATTTGGCTTGATTTGCATGAGAGATTTTCTCAAGGTAATGTCCCTCGTATTAAAACGCGAGATCTCGCATTTGAAGCAAGACAATTTGCCTATTTCAACTTATTTTACTAAGTTGAGATCCTTTTGGGATGAATTGTATACGCTAGTTGAGATCCCGCCGTGCACTTGTGGACACGCCAAAGCTTTTTTGCAAATTCGTGATATGGAAAAATTGGGTCTTGATCCTTCTTTTTCAACTGTGTGTTCACAGCTTATGAACACTAAACCTTTAACCTCTATGGGAAGTGCCTATTCAGTGTTATGTCAGGAAGAGAAGCAGCAAAGCGTGGCAGCGGGCTCACTTGTGACGCCCGAAGCTGCGGTCTTGAGAGCGAAGGGGCCAGGAGGCTCTTCCATGGGAAATAATTCCCGTCGCACTAATCGTTTTACCTGTTCTCACTGTAAGAAACAGGGACACACCAAGGAGAGGTGTTTTGAATTGATTGGATATCCCCCAGGTTGGAAGAAGCAGGGGCCAAAGGTGGTTGGGACACCCGGAAGTGCAGCAACAGCCGCGGTTCAATGCGGTAGGGAAGAACTGACGAGTGACAGCCCCATTGTCGGGCTATCCGCTAGCCAATATCAGCACCTCTTGTTGCTACTTGGACAAAGTTCGGTCTCACCTAGTATAAATCTGACAGGTTGAGTTTTCATTTCTAGTCAAAGTTGGATTATTGACACTGGGGCCACCGATCACATGGTTTCTTCACTATCACTCATGTTTGATGTTGTGCCAAACAAAATTGTAAAACCCGTTAAATTACCAAACGGGGCAACTTGATGGTTTCTCATATTGGGAAAGTTCGGATTTTTGACAATTTTATTCTCCATGATGTGTTGTACGTGCCGGGTTTTTATTGCAACTTATTGTTAGTGAGTAAACTCACACGTTATGAAAATTGTACGTTAACCCTTTGTCCTGATTTTTGTTACTTTTAGGACCGACACTTGAGGAGGCTGATTGGAGTGGGTAGAATGAGAAATGGGCTATATCTGCTCGAGACGCAGCCGGTTGCTCCCTCGGCTCACATGGTTCAGAATAATAAAGAGGCAGTTTTGTGGCATTGCCGTTTGGGTCATGTTCCTTTCAACAAGCTTTCATTTTTTCCGCATTTGAACATTTAAAGGACTAATGTTGTTTGTGATACTTGTCATCGTGCGAAACAAGCACGATCTCCTTTTCCTTTGTCAGTTTTTGAGACTCGAGTTTGTTTTGAATTAATTCATTGTGATATTTGGGGGTCCTATAGAATGATTTCTTTGAGTGGTGCACTTTTTTTCTTACCACTGTTGATGATTATAGCCAATGCACGTGGGTGTATCTTATGAAAGAGAAATCCCAAGCACATGGGATTCTTATGAATTTTTGCCGTATGGTGGGTACTTAGTTTGGCTTGCAGGTCAAATAGGTCAGAAGCGATAACGGTCAAGAGTTTAAATATGGGCCGTTGTTAGACTTCTATGGGAGAAATGGAATCCAATACCAGACTTCATTGACCGGGACACCTCAACAAAACGGAGTTGTTGAACGCAAGCATAAGCATTTGTTGGAAGTTGGGCGAGCACTTCGATTTCAGGCAGGACTCCCTAAGAGGTTTTGGGGTGATGTGTCTTAACGGCTGCCTACTTGATTAATTTGATGCCTTCTTCATTGCTTGGTCATAAGAGTCCTTACGAATTGTTAATGGGCAAACCCCCGTCATATAATCATTTGAGGACTTTTGGATGCTTATGTTATTACCATGTTAAAAATCGCACCAATGACAAACTTGATAAACGAGCTTCACCAGGAATATTTGTAGGGTATCCCCATGGTCAAAAGGGATACAAAATATATAGCTTGGATGAACATAAGATCGTTGTTTCTAGGGATATTCGATTTTATGAAGACAATATGCCCTATTTAAAAATTGATACATCGGGGCCTACGCATGAAGGGCACAACAAGGTCCTAAGGCACGATTTTTTGACCACCGACACTGCAGCACCGGTCCCAACTGGACCGGTTCTGCAGCAGCAGCAATACACGACAGAACCGGTCCCGACTGGACTGGTTCTGCAGCAGCAGCGGATCGGCCCTTATCTGGCCGGTCCTCGAGGGACCGGAGGAGGGTCTGGCTGAAGGGCCAACAGTACCAATAGGGGGCGTTCCCCTTAGTGAAGAAGGGGTCATAAGAAGAAGTGCTAGAGTTCGGTCTATGCCTGTCAAATATCAAGACTATATAACAGAGGTTCCGCCTTCTATAGCCCATTCTCCCACTCCCACTCCGTCAGTCAACTCTGGTATTTTATATCCTCTCTCAAATTTTGTTTCTAACGTACAATTTTCTGACGCTCACTCGACACTTTTGAATGCCATCACTTCATGTGATGAGCCGAAAAATTTTAATCAGGCCGTACAATATGAACAATGGAGGGAAGCTATGGAGAAGGAGATCAAGGCACTTGAAAAAAATAACACATGGACGCTTGAGGCTTTGCCAACTGGAAAGAGAGCTATAGACTCAAAGTGGGTCTACAAAGTCAAATATAAGTCAGATGGGACGATTGAGAGGTACAAGGCTCGTCTTGTTGCAAAGGGATATACTCAGGTAGAAGGTATAGACTACCATGATACTTTTGCCCCCTGTAGCTAAACTTGTAACTGTTCGTTGCGTTTTAGCCGTAGCCACGGCTCGGAGTTGGATAATCCAACAATTAGATGTAAATAACGCTTTTCTTCATGGGGACTTGGATGAAGAATTTTACATGAAATTACCACAGGGTTTTGAGTGTAAACATGAAGGCAAAGTTTGTCGCCTTCGTAAGTCCCTTTTATGGACTTAAACAGGCCTCACGGAACTGGAATCAGAAATTCACCTCAACCTTAATTAAACTTGGTTTTCAACAATCCAGAGCTGACTATTCATTATTCACTTTTACGCTTGGGTCAACATACACTGCTATTCTCATTTATGTTGACAATGTCCTTATAATTGGAAATGACATGGATCATATTGCAGAAATCAAAAATGTTTTGAATGAAACGTTTGGGATAAAGGACGTGGGCCAAGTAAAGTATTTTTTAGAGATTGAGGTCGCCCGTTCCAAAAGGGTGTTAATGTTGAGTCAAAGAAAATATGCCCTTGACATTATTAGTGAGACTGGACTCCTAGGAGCAAAACCTGTTTTTTACACCGATAGTGCAGAATCATCAATTAGCAGATGGGGTAGGAAAGCCCGTGGAAGATGGGGGTCAATATAGGTGGCTAGTTGGGCGGTTGTTGTACTTAACAATCACTCGTCCTGACATTTGTTATGCTGTTCGAATTTTGAGTCAGTTTATGCATCATCCTCGAGTACCTCATCTTGATGCTGTCATGAGGGTCCTCCGTTATCTGAAAGGGGCTCCGGGTCAAGGAATATTCTTTCCATCTGCTTGTGATCTCAAACTTCGTGCTTACTGTGATACTGATTGGGCCGGATGTCCAACCACCAGACGATTAACGACAGGTTTTGTTGTTTTCTTGAGTGATGTGCCTATTTCATGGCGGTCCAAGAAACAAACTGTTGTTTCCCGTTCTTCTGCAGAAGCAGAATACCGATCCATGGCATCCACAACTAGTGAAATAACTTGGTTACGTCAGTTGTTAAATGATCTTGTTGTTCCCACTAACGAACCAGTTTTGCTCTTTTGTGATAATCAGGCAGTTCTCCATATTGCTTCTAATCCCGTGTTTCACGAAAGAACAAAGCACATTGAAATTGACTGTCACTTTGTCCGAGACAAATTACTATTCAAGGAGATTGCCACAGCCTACATTCACACCGGGGGACACGTAGCCGATATTTTCACTAAAGCGCTTGGCAGTTCGACACATGGTTCATTTCTCGGCAAGTTGGGCATCGTGAACTTGCATGCTCCAACTTGAGGGGGAGTGTTGAAATTAGTATTTCGTATTCTTGTCCTCGTATTTGTATTTGTATACTTTAATATTTGTATTTATTCTTAGCATATTCTTTTCTAGATTCTTCCATGTAATTAGTGAGCAGGTAGATATTTTGATAAATTTTTAGTCTCTTCCTCTCCCTCTCCCAACCAGCCACAATGGGCCTTTACTACTTGCTTTAACTTTGTTTTATTCTCTGTAACTCTTAGATGATTGGGTATGTCCTTCATCAAGTATAAATAGGATAGTCTTGTTTCATTTCTTGATCATCCAATACAACTTTTCTTTCTCAACATTCTATCTTAAGTTTTTACAGATCCTCACCGGCCACTTGTTGCTGCTGCTGCTGCTGCCCAGCGTCGCCGGTGGTGTTGGTGCCGAATCCTGGGACTGGTTCCCACTTGCCGGTTGGAGGTTCACGGTGCTGCTGCTGGTGTTGGGGGTCTTCCATTTTAAGGTGGTTGTTTTGGGAGGATGGTGGGGTGAATTGGTGATGATGAGGTGTGTGAATAAATAGGATAAGAACAAGAATAATTTTGTATGTTGAGAGAGAAAAAACTACAAAAATGTCACAAGAAATAGGTGCTTAAAACTAGTTTGTCGTTAACAATAAACTATGTTCTAATCGGGGCATTTTCGTGCGCCCCTTCTCATGTCGTGTAGGATTGCTCTAAGAACAATACTACTACACGTATTTGAATAAGTTTTTTTTATGAAAAGAAGTAAAATGCAGAAAAAATAAAAGTGCTTTTAACTAGAAAGGAAAGGGAAGGAACATACCCAGTGCCTCAAGGGTCCCCGCCTACACAGGGTCTGGGAGGGGCGGATGTACGCAGACTTCCCCCTTCAGGGTGTTAACCTAAAGAGAGGTTGTTTCCCAGTGCCCCCAATCTCAGAGTGAGGACTTTTCAGGAGGTCACCCATCCTGGTACTACTCTTGCCCAAATAGAAGCATTAAAAATAGAAAGACATCCCGCTTTTAACTAGAAAGAGTGTCTATATTTCTATTTTTAAGTAGAAGCATTAAAAATAGTGTTTCTTTTTTTAAAAATAAGCATAAGCAAAACCTAAAGGGTCGTGAGAATAAATTTGTAGAAGTGGGAATGAGGAAATGAGAATGATTTTTGGGAGTGCAGATGGACCAATCTTTCCCATCTTCATTTGGCATATGGTGGAATGGATATGGAAATGAGGCTGAAATAGTCATTCAAATATTTGGTATGCAGAGATGGGAGTGGGAATAAACAAAATAAACAACATTCTCCGTGCCCCAAGGGCTCCAGCCTAAGCAGGGTCTGGAGGGTGGGTGTACGCAGCCTTCCCCCTTTAAGATGCTACCCTAAAAGGAGGTTGTTTCCAAGAACCCCCAACTCGAGGGGTGCAACACGAAGACTTCCCAGGAGGTCACCCGTCTTGATACTATTCTGGCCCAAGCACACTTAACTTCGGAGTTCTAATGGGATCCAGTGCTTGCGTGTTGGTACCCTCTTAGGCGGGAGCCCTTGTTATTATAATCCACTAGAATTTCTTATAGTAGTAGTAGTAGTAGTAATAGTAGTAGTAGTAGTAATAGTAGTAGTAATAATAATAACGCTTAAAAACTTGTTTAGATTTACTATTTGAGACAAATTAAATAAAATAAAAATTAGATTGAGATTAAAATAGTAAAAAAAAAGGACCAAATTTTTTTTATTCCCATTCCCACGCTTCTAAACCAAGCCACCCCATCCATTCCCACTCACATCCCCTCTTTCATTCCCATTTTCGCATACCAAAGAGCCTAAAAGTGGAATGGATTTGTTGGAGAATTTCCTAATAAATCAGGAATCGGGTAACCAAACGATCTCAGGTGTTGAGGCCATGTAATCACTTTCCTTGAGGCTTATTTCGGAGTACAAAATATCCTTGGGGATAGAACGACAATCAAAAATGAAGTAAAGATGTATAAGAGGAGAGATAGATTGAGATAAATGAGAATAAAATTTTCAAGACTTTCACAATACCTTCTTATGAATTTATTCAAATGTTTTTTGCAATTAATTTTTATAATTTCATCCCCCCTAAACATGATAATAAAGGGGTTATCTATAGTTTACAAGTGTCTCTTTAGGAAGGGACACGTCCCTTGTCCCTTCATGAAGTGACACTTCCTTTTTAGCATTTTACAATACTTAAAAGCAAACATCTTTCATTTGTCTTTTTCAAAAAAGGAAAAATATATAAGAAAATAAGGTTTAAAAGATATTCCAAACTTATCAAAATGTTACTGTAATTCTAAGATCTGTATGTCGACACACAATTGCATTAATTCGGTTCTGTAGGATTGTGTATCTACACACGGGCCCTGTGTCAACACACACCCCATACAAATAGAAAATACTTAAAAACTAAGGATGGGACAATCTCTAACACTTTATTCATTACATATATTTTGAAAATACACCAACAGAATTATCCATTCCCACTCTTGCCCACTCATTCCCACCAACCAAACAGCCTCTAAAAGTATTTTGACCAAAAAAAATATCCTTATTAAAAGTATATTTTATAAGAACGCTTTATAGAAAATAATTTTAAAAATTAGTTTCCACAACTTGATGGCATCATTTTTTTTATTGTAAATAAAAATTATGTTTTAAAAGTAATTCTTTAATGTTTTTTATTTTTCATCTTTTAATTAAACTAAAATAATATGATGTTTAATTTCTAAAATTAAAAATTATGAACGAAAAACTGTCAAGAAGCTATTAATTTATGCACCTTATTAAAGTTTATTAATTCATTTTAAAAGATAAATATTTGATATTATTTTTCAAAGATTTATCATTTTATTAAATAAAATAAAATATATAAATTGTGGTGGATTTTAACACAACTCACTGGATAGCTGAATTGTGTTTATGCCCCCAGTACACAGGGAACAATAAATTTATTGAAGCTTGATAGTTCCCAGGAGTCATGGATTGGAGGGTTGATTTTGGCTTTCTTTGTTTACTAGGAAGTAAATACCCAAAATCGAAATTCATGAGAAGTAAATATTTGCTCCTTTTTTGGTTATCAGACAATAGGTAATACATGGGAAATAAAAATTAGAATAATATTTAAAAAGGCCGCGCGAACTATTGGTCTCTCGAACTTTCAATTTCATCAAAAATAATTTTTGAACTATTGGTCAAAATCAATGTGATCCTCCCAACTTCTAATTTCATCAAATAAAATCCCTAAACTATTATTGAAAGTTAATTTAATCCTCTCAACTTTTAAATTATATCAAGGACACTCCAGAGCAATTAATGAAAACTAATTTGATCCCTAACTTTAAATTTTACCAAAAATATTCGAAACTATTAAGAAAATAGAAAAAATTAGTTTTTTTTTTGGGTCAAAAAAAATTAATTTGGATATCTTGATACTTGTCAATATATTTTATAGATGCTCCATGATTTTAAAATATTTTTGAGTTACTCCCAAAATTTTTAACTTCTTTTCAAATATTCTTTCCGCAATTACTAAATTATGCCAATATGACAAATAAAATAAAAAAAATCTAACACATAATTTAAATATTTAAAATAATTTTAAAATTTTAAATATATAGAATTTGCTAAACCTACCAATAAATAATTTTGAAAATTAACAAATAAAAATTATATTTTTTTATTTTTGAAAATTATTTTAAATTTTTTATTTATAATTGTTTTAAGTATAGATGAAAAATTTCCCCTTAGATTATTTTTGAAGCGCCAAGTTAGTTTAATTTAATGGAATACTAACAGAGTTATACATGGAAAAAAGTTATCAAAATTTAAGTTATCATAAGAACATTTTAAAAATTCATGATATCTAAAAAGTATATTATCAAATTTTAGGGAACTCTGAATCAAAGTTTTTTAAAATTTTTTAAATTGTTTCGGATGCCTTTGATGTAATTTTTGAAGTTAGGGGATGAAACTGATTTTATTTAATAGTTCGAGAGTGTCTTTGATGAAATTGAAAGTTTGGGGGGTCACATTGATTTTGATCAATAATTTAGAGGTCTTTTTGAATATTATCCAAAAATTAATTAGCAATTAGCAATTTCTTTATAGTGCATGAAGTAACTTACCTTGTCCTCTTGAGTAAGTTTTAATTCTTTTTTTTTTTTTAACTGTCCCTCAAAAAAAAATTTATTTCCAATTCTGACAACCAAACACTTCATCTTACTTCCTAGAAAATTAACACGGGATTGGATTCACAGGAAATACAACTTCTCATAAGAATTCAATTTATATGTTAACGCAAACAAGCCCTTTGAATATGATTTTTCGTAATTCTATCCAATAATATGGCTATGGGGATTTAGGATGAGAAGGTTGGTGCTGCCCTATTCCAAATGAACCCTCTAAATATCATAGGTTTGATGGGTTTAGTACCTTCATTTTCAAAGATATTAGGATATAATTGGAACGGTTGTGCTAGAAGTAGTGAGATCTTTCTTCTGGAGTGGCAGATTCCTGAAAGAAATCAACCATGCGTTCATTACATTGATCCCTAAATTAATTTTGCTAAATGTAAAACACTTCGACCGATCGATCTCTATATCATGCACTTAAGAAGGGAAAAATAGGGATGAGAGAAAGAGAGGAGGTGAGAGAACTGAGAATATACTAATTGTTAGATTTTTGATAATTAAGAGGAAAAAATTCCTCAGAGATACAAAGAGAAAGTCTCATAAATAAAAATGATACAAAGAAAGAAAGAAAATAACATCTCGAAAAGAAAAACCCTAATCTGGAAGTGCAACATGGGCAAAACTGAGCAATGCTCCCCTTGTTTTTTCTGTATTCCGCAGAGCATTCTGGATCAGGAACAAGTTTGTGAAGAAGTTAGATGTGCCCGCCTTGCATGAGAATGAGCACCGAAAGCTTGAGCCACATGTATTACGACTAATCTGTGTCTGGATCTGGGGAAGGAAATATCAAAATGTGAGGGTCTTCCATGCATTAATGTATGGATATGTTAGTGGGACCAACTATTATCTGAAATTAAGTGATGATCCTTAATTTTTACAATATCGATGATGCCTAGCCAATCGAGGATAGAGTTCTAGAAAATATAGTTTCCCAAATTGTGTTAACTATGGAAAAGAAAGTCATGAGATACACTTTCTTGGTTGATCCCTTGAGTTATTGAAATTTTCATTGCTAGAATAGATCTTTGAGGTTGCTTGGACAAATAATAGTTATCCCCCTTCATAGTAATGGTCCAAAGAATCCATGATGACTTGCACGTAAGAAAGAGATGCTTACATCTTTCGTTGCTATTTGAGCAAAATGGGCAAAAATTTTTATCAGTGTCAAGAATCTCAATTCTCACAAGCCTCTCTCTTGTGTTTAGCCTCTCTAGAAGTGCCAACCAAACCAATAACTCAATTCTAGGAGGAACTAACCCACACTAAACTCCTTTTACCTGATCTGTGACTGAGCTACCAAATGCAATGATTACAGCCCTGTAAAAGAAGCTGGCTGAGAAGTTACCTTTGGAATCATGTTTCTATGTGAAGAAATCATCGACTATAGGAGAGAGAGTAGCTTAGGTTTAGCATTGTCTTGAGCTCCATTGCCCAATCGAACAACTTACGGCGCCATCTTTGGTTCTAGTGCCACGTAATTCCATTCCAAAAACCCATATGCTTAATGATAGTGAGTTGCTATGTGGAAATGGAGAAGAGCCTTGGATATTTTTCCTTAAGGGACAATCTCCAATCCAAATGTGAGACCAAAAACGTGCTTGACTACCGCGACTAATCTGGTAACAGTCCTGAAGTGATAGCAAAATTAATTGGGTCTAAGTTGTTTTGAATTGAACATATGTCTTTCCAAAGTCCCTTTTCTATCATAATAGGGGTGAGGTGATGGAGAGAATTTGATTTGGCCCGTATTTGGCTTGAATGAATCTTTTCTGGATCGGAGAGTCCTTGACATTAAAATGCCACCACATATTTGTTGAATGAATACAAGGCTGACCTCAATTTCTACAACTCAAATAAAGAGTGGTTCGTCTGTATAGGGGAGAGGATCCCATGCAGTGGATCCCTCTCTCTCTCTCCCCTCTTTTTCTCTCCACCGCATGGGATCCTCCTCCTTCTTATAATAGTATAACAGTCAATCGCTATAATCGATCCCACATGCAACAACTATAGCAGCCATAACAACTTCCATTCCCAAGTAATGTGCCACGTCCATGACCATGACACCCTAACTGCATGTTCATGCACGTGACTATGGCGCCGTGACATGCATACCCAGCAGCACATGACTAAGACACCATGACCTATGACTCTGCGCTATGCCAAGTGATTGGAACAGCCAAGCATGTGATTGTGACAATCTCCCTCCCTTTCAAAAGGATCCTTGTCCTTCAATATAAAATTTTTGAAATTGCACTTGATTTAAGACCAATCATCCCAAGTAGCAACATGTGAAGGAAAATTATAGGTAAATGCACAAACACAAAGTTTACGGAATACCTCAATTATGGAATAGGATCAAGACTTGCCTTACTGCCTTGCTAGGACGCCGTAGAAAACCTTAGTATCGACTTAGAGAGCTACCCGAGTCCTCTATGATTCCACCTCCTCAAAACCATGAGTCAAGATGGTGACTCCAGAGAGAATAATCTTGGGAGAGATAACTAATACCTACTTCTATATTTTTATTTTGGATAACTAACTGGTTGAGAGGAGCATTTATTTATAGGATAAAACCTCTCAACCACTCTCCCTTCTAATTAGGGAGAGTATCCCACCACTCTCCATAATATCTCAACCATGAGATATTATGGGATAGTGGCTGAATGTTAATTATCTCCAACCACTCAGCCACTAAGGCTACTCTCTCACTTCATACAGGTAATGGGACGTGCGACCAAACGATACAATCAATAACGGAGCGTATTATATTAAGCCGCCATCTAACTAACATAATACCTCAAGAATACATAAGTAAGTTCAAAATACCCCAAATCATTTAACGTCACCAAGAATCTAGCATCATTGACCCCTCAAACTAATGAGCTAAATTCTCACAACTTTGATCATGTCACGACTCATGTGATATGATCGCCCAGGCAGTTCAGGTAATGTCAAAAAAACTTTTCCTTAGACACACACGTCAATCCATCTTAGCCTAGTAGCTTTCCTAGACATGTTCCGCTAGACCGTATCTATCATGGCCCTTGGATTACATGCTAAAGTAGCAACACTAGTTTCCAACTTCATGACATGGTTCCCAAGTCCCAAAGCGTACCAACATGGACTATTAACTCCTAGAGCTCACACAGTGAAGAAGAGGGTATCCATTCAATCACTCCCAATTCTGGTCATCTCATAGCACATACAGTATGATATGTATGTTATGGCATAGCTCCCACTTAATTGGGCATGTCACTCTACCGTTTATGCCACACGAATTTTCTCACAGGCAATACGCAATATGCCACTAAAATTTGGCTATGTAACAGGCATGACATGGACCGAGTTCATGAAATCCATGTTTGACTCTTTTGAATCTCATCTCAGACTCACTGAGGCGACATTCTTTCCTATGCCTCTCATACAACACATAGAAAGGCATGATGAGATCCATGTTTACTCAACGCATGACCTCATATGGTCTGATCTCCAACGCACTCAGCGTTGAGGTGATCATCCGTGTCAGTGGACTGATCATAGCCTGGTGACATCTTTACACTGGCCTCATTCATAGATACTCATGCAAAAAAGATCAGGTTAACAAATAAACAAAAATCACTAAATTGCATAAGAAAAAGGTACGTTACCGTAAAACGTATATAATTACATCAAATTCTTCGTAGTTCTATGCTCCACACATGAGCTTGAAAAACATTTCTAACAATCAGCTTGGTCAAAGGATCATCCAACATTTTACTTGTAGAAAGATGCGTAAGGACTATTTCCTTCTGCCTAACCTTATCTCTAATATAGTGATAGCGCCTATGGATATGCTTCGACTTATTATGGAATTTCGGATCCTTCGAATATTGTAATGCAGCCATGTTGTCACAATATATCATAACAGGTTCCTTAGCAAGAGTCGTGACATCTAACTGCTGCAGGAAACTACGTAGCCACACTGCCTCTTGAGTTGCTGCACAACCTACTACATATTCTGATTCCATTGTCGAGAGGGCAATGCAATCCTGCTTTTTACTAGACCAAGAGATAGCCCCACCTCCAAGAATGAGCACATATCCTGAGGTGGACCTACATTCATTTCGATCTCCGCCCCAATCCGCATCAGTTTACCCTTTTAGCCTCAAGTCACCGCCATGGTAACAAAGCACTAAATCCATGGTACCACGAAAGTAACGAAAAATCCTCTTCACAACTTGCCAATGAGCTTGTCTAGGATTACTTTGGTATGGGCTGACTAACCCGATAGCAAAGCAAATGTCTGGACGTGTAAACAACATAGCATACATTAAGCTCCCTACTACACTCGCATATGGAACGTTACTCATCTGTTCTTTTTCCTCATCTGTTTTGGGGCACTCCTCAAGGCTCAAGCTTTGGCTTTGCTCAACTGGTGTATCAACGGGCTTGGAATTGTGCATACGAAATCGTTTTAAAACCTTCTTAATGTAAGCCTTTTGAGACAAACCAAGAAGCCTTTTAGAACGATTTCTCAAAATTTCAACTCCAATCACATATTTTGCTTCACCGATGTCCTTCATCTCAAAAGTGGAGGACAACCACTTCTTAGTGGTGTTGATCATTTCCAGATTACTTCCAGCCAAGAAGATGGCATCGACGTATAGAGAAAGAAACATAATTCCCTCTTCTGTCTTCTTAACGTATACACAATGGTCCTCATCTACCATGGACAAACCAAAAGATATTATAGATTCATGGAATCTAAAATACCACTGTCTAGACGACTGTTTGAGACCATAAATGGATCGTTTAAGAAGACACACTTTGTTTTCTTCCCCCTTAGTAACGAAACCAAGAGGTTGATCCGTATAGATCTCCTCAATTAAGCTTCCATTTAAGAAAGCTGTCTTGACATCCATTTGGAACAACTCTAATTCCAAATGAACAACAATGGCCAAGAGCATACATATTGAGGTTAGTCTCACCACCGGAAAAAAAAAGTGTCCTCATAGTCTACACCCTCGATTTGGATATATCCTTTTGCCACCAACCGAGCCTTATATTTGTCAATTGATCCATCTGCCTTGCGCTTAATCTTGAAAACCCACCTATTTCCAATGGATTTGCGCCCAGGCGGAAGGTCTATCAACTCCCACACATTGTTCTTAGCCATCAAGTCTATTTCATCTCTCATGGCAGCTAACCATTCACTAGAATCTAGTGAAGCCAATGCCTCCACATAGGAAGTAGGTTCCTCATCTTGATTAGGAGTGCACAAAAACACTTCCCCTTCAATCTGAAAGTATCAACGAGGAATAAGACCACGCTCACTTCTTTCCAGTCTAAGTGAAAAGGAGTTATCTATTGCTGGAACATCCCAACTCATGGGTGTTTCATCAGTAGAAGGCAACTCACTCCCACTATCCTTGGCAAACACTAGTTGAGTTTGAGAAATTTCACCTTCCCCACCTTCACCAAGCGATGGTGAATCCTCATCTAGCAATTCATATAGCTCAAGGTCCTTTTTAACTTCACTAAGATTGGGGAACTCACCCTTTAGAAAATCAACATCTCTAGATTCTACCTCTGTCATACCTCCAGTAGTATGCTCACCAAGCATCACATACCCTTTGGAGTGTTCTGGGTGTCTTACAAAAACTTGCTTGCTAGCTCTTGGACCAAGTTTACCATGTTTGTGTGATGAGTTATAAACATAACCACAACACCCCCATGGACGAAGATGATCCAAACCTGGCTTACTACTATTCCACAACTCATATGGCGTAGTAGTCACAGACTTATTGGGAACACGGTTAAGTATGTAGGTGGCAGTCAAAAGCACGTCTCCCCAAAAACTTATAGGAAGATTCGCTTGAGCCATCATAGACCTAACCATGTCAAGTAAGGTACAATTCCTTCTCTTGACAACACCATTTTGTTGTGGTGTTCTAGGAATCGTGAGCTATTGACGAATACCCTTTTCCTGACAAAATTCCTTGAACATATCAGACAAGTATTCCCGACCTCTGTCGGTACGTAGAGTTTTCACATTTCTCTCCCTTTGGTTCTCTACTTCATCTACAAAGCATTTGAAGCAATCCAATGCTTCGAAACGGTGAGACAAGAGGTAGACATATCCATAACGTGAATAGTCATCTATGAACGTGAGAAAATACAATGCACCATGCCTTGCTTTCACGTTCATGGGTCCACAAATATCAGAGTGGATAAGCTCTAATGGGTGGGATGCCCTTTCAGCCTTACCAAAAGGCTTTCTACATGCTTTCCCTGCTAAGCACGACTCACACATAAGGAGTCGTACCTTTGTAAGAGGCCCCAATAGGCCATCCCGAACTAATCGGTTCATTCTATCTTGGCCAATATGGCCAAGCCTAGCATGCCATTTAACAGAATTTGATTTATCAACAGGTAAAGAAACAGACGCAGTAGAATAACTAAAATCATCGAGATCAAGACGAAAGAAACCATTATTAAGACGTCCATAACCAAAAAAGTTCCCACGAAAATAAATGTCTACACGATCAACAACGAAATTAAAAGTGTAACCAAGATGAAGCAAAGCCAAGACAGAAGAAAGATTACATCGAACTCCTGGTGCGTACAACACATCATGCAAAATTAATATATTCCCACCACGCAGCTTGAGTTGATATGAACCAACTCCTAGTACTTCTTCTTCGCTGCCATTTCCAAGCATGACAGATTGCGTGCCGGATGGAATTCGATGGTAATCTACGAACCCAATTCTATCACGAACTATGTGCTTGTTTGCTCCTGTATCCATGATCCAATCAAGGAGATGGTGAGCAACCAAGGCATGAGTACACACAAAGGTATTCAAAGAGTTGGGTAAAGAGGGTACCTTTTTGGGCTCGGGACAATCACGAGCAAGGTGGCCCTTCTGTTTGCAGTTATAACACTTCATCTTTAAGACATCCTTTTTCGGGGCTTGCTAGCCCTTCTGGCGTTTCCAAACACCCGCACTTTTAGGACCATGCTTACGAGCACCGTGCTAGGCTTGGGTCTCTGACCCTTATGCTTAGGCTTCGAAGGCCTGCGCATGACAGAATGAGCAACAAGAGCAGTAGCACGAGAAGCCTCACGATGCTCTGCCTCCAACTCAAGGTGCCTTGAAATGTCAGCAAAGGTCTTAATCTGCTCATTGTGAGTCATTAAGAGCTTCATTTGACTCCACTCATCATCTGGCAGTGAACGTATCACAGCCAGAACTTGTTGCTCGTAGGTGACCTCGGTTCCAACATTTTTGAGGTCACGAATCATAGAGCCCATAACTCTTAGATGTTCAGCCATGGAGTGGTTTGGACTTTTGATGTACTCCATCCACTTCAGATTTAAAGCACGAAGCTTTGTAGCTGAAGTTTGGCCATATGTAATTCTCAGCTTATTCCACAGAGCTTTAGCTGTTGTACAAGTCTCAAACTCGCCAATCAGGTCATCGCGCATGTAATACAACATAATATAATGAGCGCTTCGCTCCTTTTTGAGCCGAGATTCATAAGGAACCAATTCCTTTAACCCTTGTTCGAACTTGTCTTCCTTTGGCTTAGTCATGGTTATGGGTAATGTTTCTAGCAGTTCTCGTTCGTTTAGTAGATATTGGATTTTTCGGTGCCACATGACATAATTAGTTCCGTCCAGTCTCTCTAAATTGGACATGTCACTTAGGGTGCATTTGGCCGCCATTATCACTACAATTCAAAGGATAGGCAATAGATTAATTGAGGCACAATTATTTAATTTAATTAATTAGATCGTCATATCGCATCCCATGTCATAAGATCGAAAATTTCACAAATCTCATAATCATCTCAAAAAACACAATTTGTAATACTAAACCTAATTAATTACGTATAAAGAACAAATCCTTTTAAATAACTCTGTAGGACTACGAAAATCCATATTGTAACTAATGAGCAAGGATTAAATCCAAATAATTATATTAGTGAAACATATTCGAAAACAACTCTGATTACACAAATTAATATATTACATAAATAATATGAGCAAGGTCTGTATTACGCCATAAATATAATATTTACTATTATATATATATATATATAATAAGGCGAACTTATTAAAAATTTTGACCTAAGCAACAACCCCTTTAACAGCCCAATGGGCTCTATATATGTTAAAATAAAATTTGGCCACCACTGCATGGGCCTTACCATACCCATTTTTTCCTTTCATTTTTTTTTTAAAATTTATTTATTTTGAAAAATAGAAAACTAAGATAGGGTTAACTTAAAACCCTAAATTCCTTTAACTACTCTCCACATTTGCCGCAACACATGGGGGGTTGGGGTTGATGGTTATCCCCACTTGGCAACGACGCCGGTCCGGCGAACAACACCGGCCACTTTCACCGGGGACTTATCCCGGTGATTTCCATCAAGGGCCATTCGATTTCGCTACCGTTGGTCCTCCCACCGAGGGATAGAACCGGTGGATTTTTGAAAAGGATTTCGGGTCACACCTGACTTCAGTTCAGACCCGTGTCGTCACCGCCGTTACGGGCACCGCAGTGGCCCATTGTCAGTTAGGTTCTTTCAATTAACTGCGCTCCTTTCAATTGTTGGGTTGAGGCACGCAAAAGGCGCTCTCCTTAGAAAGGAAATGCCCCTCCTGCACGAGTCTAATTTTTCAATCAACTGCGCTCCTTTCCCAGGATTCAACAACCCGTCGAACCTCAATTTGTGCAGCAATAAAAGATCTCCGAACCTCGATTACCATTACTCACGATTTGTTAGAGGGAAGTGAATATAGAAAAGCAAGTTTCTTTTTTTCTCTTATGATCCTTTCCATCCTACACCGTAACCCCTTTTTATAAGAGGAAAAATAAAATTATTAATTAAAATTTAAAAACCAAAAAATCCCTAAAACGTGGGGTTGTTAGCTAATATATTGGCATCAAATAGTTGAAGCAGTTTTGACTTTTCAAACTCCCATTAAACCTCTTATTTCATGCAAAGAATATTTTCTTATCAATTTCTTTTAATTTTATTTTAAACTCATATAAAATATAAGATATAATTATATATATACATACATATATATATATATATATATATATATATATATATATATATATATATATATATATATATATATATATATATAAAATAAAACTTATATGTATGAAAGTATAAAACAATTTTTTAAATCAACAAAAATGTTTTAATTTTCCAACATTCCCCCACTTGATTTAAAAAATTAGAAATATAACAAAAATTTGTGAGCACTTGTATTCCATTAATACATGTAGGTACCTTCCGGGTTTGAACCCGCAATTAGTGTCACGAGCTTCAACCTGAAAAACCGTAGTAGCATATAACGCTTTGAACTAGGTTTTTGTACCCTGGTCTACACCCATCACACACACAGAATACTGGTAATGGTAAGGTTCTATCGGTGGGGCGCGTTACAGACATGCGCACGAAATCCTATCTCATGAGTGTCATTAGGGAATAGCCCATTTCCCACAGTGGAGACCCCACCACCACACCCACGTAGGTGGACCCTCCAAGGATGAACTATGATCAACACCACGCTAATAATATGCCTTTGGGTTCATTTAGAGTTTTAAAACTCTGCCTTAATCATCTCAGTAAAGAGCACTTCACCTTAGAAATGGGACCCGGAATACCCGGCTATAAATAATATTATTAGTGCTCTTTCAATCACCCATCAGTTTCGTTTTTACCCGTTGAAACTCATTCATGGGATTGCCATACCTCTGAAGACGGGTTTCCACTGTGGTGACTCATTTTATGGGCTTCAGTCCCACTCCCCGCGATGATAATATAACATAGGCTCATTAGCCTTTTTGTAAGCAGATCTGCATCACCAACTTTTCTTTCTGACATTAACTTGCATCATTACTTGTTGGCTTCAACACGTGTTGTTCAGCTGGCTTTTATAGTAGAGCATGTTTTTCATCCTTCTACTCAGTTGGATTTCAAGGCATACCACACCTCTGATGAATATAATCTTGTTTATTCACCTAAATCATATATCAATTAGAATGTCACAACATTATAAAACCTCTTAAATATATGACATTCATAATTCTCTCAACAATCTTAAGCATTTCATATAACACAATCACATAAAGAATGGCTTCAACAAATATTCACAAAGAAATACCAATTTGCATTTCTCAAATGCATTCCATCTTAATATAATATAGAGTATTTCATCTCCACATAGCACTAACATATCAAGTGTTTTCTCCCCCTTTTTTCCTTTCTTTTTTTTTTTCCAACTTTTTATTTTCAATCATTAAATGCACCTTTCAAAGTAATTCATGCATTTTTAGAGTAACGATTTTGAGTAAGATTTATACAGAAACATCAAACAATTGTCACTCCCAATCGACTACACCGGTTCAAATTAATATATAACCTGGTTGAGTTCACAACATTAACTCAACCATCAAATCTAGCCATAAATGTATTTCAAAAAATACCGTAACTTTTGATTCCGAAAAACCAAATAGCGAACTGGCCAACATTATCTTGCACTGAAACAAAATCGGACCATTTATGATAATTTATCTCAAACTGTCCAAACCTAACTAATTATGCCCAAAATATTTTGACACAAGTTAAACTCATGAGGGTTTTACAAAATTTTGGGCAATTGGCCTAACTTAAATTTTAAGTCAAATTCATATAGTCAGTCAATTTATTCTAACAAAATGACTAACCTTATTGACTTAGCCATAATATGAGTTTTCAATTTTGAAGCATAGAATTTCATAATTCTTTGGCTCCACATGCATGAAATTGCACCCCCTCATGTTGTATGTCAGTGAAGTCAAAACCAAAATCCAACATTTTTTTTTTTTAATTAATCTTCTCCACAAAATAGCCAGACCTCGAAGTCAACAGCAACATAGACATGATATTTGCATGCATTTTTCAGCCAAATATTAACACTGGATAATGATTTATAATCACATGCAATAAAATAGTCCAACAAATTTCATTGGACTTTAAATTCTCTAAGTAGCGACCGTCTCATACCAATCCAAAACATACATCTAATTTTAAACGATTTATCTTTTCCTATCTTTATGATAATCATCTTTAGTTATATAGAACCTCTTTCATCAAATATCTTTTTTTTTTTTTTTTACTTGAAAATAATCTATAAAGATAGGTAATTTTAACTTACTAAAATAAAATACATAATTCTTTTATCTTTTCCTTTTCCATCCACTACATATAAAATGTTAGACGAATAAAAGCGAGATCAAATCATATGCCCTCAAATAGAGAAACTAAATATTGATTCTCTTGAGTATGCAGAATCATCATAAAAAGATGATTTTCATATTGTTGTGATTTGAGGGTTGAAAAAACAGATTTTAATCTTGTTTAAGTTCTCAAAACACTTCCATTAATGTTGATCTTTAGAGAAAACTGAACCTATTATCAACCTAAGTCCAAAAAACATTTGTTTTAACTTTACAAATTTTAGGTTATCTTTATTAAATCCGGTTTTGTCTTCAACACTAACTTAGTTTATAAAAGGATCGGTGAAAAGGGTGGTTTTTAAACTGTGGCTCTAAGATTTAAGTTGAGATTACAAACGACGATAGAAGACATAAACAAAAATAAAGAGTACACACGATTTTTAACGTGGTTCGGTCCTAAATGACCTACTCCACGGTCCCCCTACCACTAGAGAGATCTATATTATTAATATTACAAATCATATTACAAATCACGTAATATTACAAGGTGCTTTCCAAAAAATAACCTAAGCTATTAAGTTACAACCCTTTCTAAAACCAATCTTTACAAACCAAACAGTAAAGAAAGAGAAAGGAGTAAGAGGTTATACCGACTCCAAGCTAGTGGCCGCGAGTCTCACGATCCCAAGTCTAACCTTTGGACCAGCCTTCGTGATTTCCTGCTCCTACCGAGTCTACTTCTTACCGGCACGGGTTTTGGCACTGAACTCCCCTATGCAAAACCCTAAAAAAACACCTTAAAGGGGAGGAGGGGATGACTGATTTTGGGAGAGAGAAGAGGAGGAGAGAGAGAAACGGTTGAAAAGCAACCCCAAAAAAATGAACTCCTCCCTTTCTCTCTCTCAGAACCTCATATAAATAGGCAAGTACAATCCAAGTCATGCAAATGTGAGCCTTTGATTCTGCCGCCCAAATCAAGGGCCAAGATGTGGCCTCCAATAATAGCAAATCAGGACACGACACGTGTCCAAGCTTGGGAGGGAAAACGCAACGGTCAACAAGCTTCCTTGAGAAGCTACACCGATTTTTTTATATATATATTTTATTAATAAATTCAAATTTTAAAAAATATAAAATTTATTTTATTTTTACCTTAATTTAAAACCAGTTCAAATTATTTTTAACAAAATACAAGTTGTAACATTAATAACTTAAATCTCATGCCTTGTTTTAGGACATAGTGTAGACTACATAGGAACCAAATTCTAATAATTCTCCACCTAGTTCCTATATGGTCTAACTACTGGATTTACTCTAGTAATAGGGGGGCAAAACAATTTTGGTTTTGGTCCATCAGCAGCCTCCTGGATCCCAGGAGTCCTGAACTAAGTTAATACACTTTATTAACTTGTTCAAAGGTACGGCTTTGGTTCCCATATCTGCCAGATTATCGTTTGTACAAATTTTTTGTTGGTCCACCTTTCTCGACTCTATCTGTTCAGTAACAAAATGTCACCTGATAGCCAGATGCTTACTCCTATCATGAAAAACAGGGTTCTTACTTAACGCTAGGGCCGATTGGCTATCTGTATATATCGTTGATACCCCTAGGCCTAAGTTTAATTCATCTAGAAGTCCACTTAAGCATATCGCCTCTTTAAAGGCATCCGTTAGTGCCAAGAGCTCGGCTTCAGTCGTTGACAATGCTGTCAATGACTGGAGCTTAGATCTCCAACTAACATCTCAGCCATTTAAAGAGAAGATGTAGGAGCTCGGGGACTTACGCTTGTCAAGGTCTCGACCGAAATCACTATCAGTGTATCCTGAAAGTTTTAGGTCTGTATCTGTTCGTCTGAACGTAAGTCCAAGCTTCGTGGTACCCTTGATATATCTCAAGAGCCACTTAACCCCATTCTAGTGCTCTTTCCCTGGATTCATCATGAATCTAGAGAGCACACTAATAGGATAAGCTAAATCAGGCCTAGTGCATGTTATGGCATACATAATTGAACCTATTGCATTAGCATAAGGAACATTAATCATTTCAGCCACTTCCTGTTCATTTCTTGGACCTTGTGTTACTGAAAATTTGTGATGCGCGGCAATGGGAACTCTAACAATTTTAGCATCTTTCATATTAAACCTATGAATGACCTTTTCTAAGTATGAGGTTTGGCATAAGTTTATCGTATGTTTAGTACGATCCCTACTTATTTCCATCCCTAAGATTTTCTTAGCTGAACCTAGGTCTTCCATTTCAAAGTTCCGGTTTAACATGTCTTTCAATTTCTCAATCTCAGATAGACGACAGCTAGCCATCAACATGTCATCCACATAAATCAATAAATATACAGCAGAATCAGAATTCAAATTTTTTGCATAGAAACACACATCATGTATTAACCTAGAGAACCCAACTTCAGTCATGAAGTGGTGGAACCGCTTGTACCATTGCCTCGGGGACTGTTTTAGTCCATACAAGGACTTCTTAAGTCTACATACAAGGCCAGCATTCTCGGGCTTCACAAAGCCCTCGGGCTGAGCCATTTGGATGTCCTCATCGAGCTCCCCATGCAAGAAAGAGGTTGTCACATCTAACTGTTCCAATTCTAGGTCAAACTTGGCTGTCAAAGCCATCAGCACCCTAATGGTGGCGTGTTTTACTACTGGCGAAAATATTTCGTTATAATCCTCGCCTTCTCGCTGTGTGAAACCTTTAGCTACAAGCCTGGCCTTCAACCTAGGTTTTTCAGAAGGTAAACAAGGTTCCTTAATCTTGAATATCCACTTAGATCCCACTAGTTTCTTGCTCGCCGGCTTGGGCACTAGTGACCAAGTCCTATTCTTCACTAAGGAGTCAATTTCTGCCTTCATAGCATCCAACCATTTTGTTGAATGCTAACTTTTAACAGCCTCCTTGAAGCTTAAAGGTTCTGACTCAATATATTCTAATGCTGTATTTAGGGCGTAGGCTATGCAGTCCGCATATCCTAACCTCTGTGGGGGTCTCACGTCCCTCCTTGTCCTATCTCTTGACAGTAGATAGTCATCTAGCTCATTTTCAAGTATGGTCTCTATTTCCATCACGATTTCTGGTTCGGTGCCTCTTTCAGCATCACCTACATCCTGAGATTGATCTATTTGGGTTTCTAACATTTGTTCGGGTTCTACTCTATCTGGTTCTGGTTCAGGTTCAGTTCTTGTTTCACTTTGGTAATTCGATTCAAGTGGGTTCATCTCAAATTCGTAGTGTTCTGGCTCAAACATGCGCTTTTGGGAGTTAAGTTCTTATCTAAGTAGGGCATTTCATGTTCATTAAACTTCACATCTCTACTTATGATAATTTTTGTTTTGTTTCCAACCTTAGCTCCTATTCTGTATCCCTTTACCCCTTCCGGGTAACCGAGGAACACACCTTTGACGGCTCTTGGTTCCAGCTTGCCCTCCGACTGGTGGGCATAGGCTGCACAGCCAAAGACTCGCAGTAATGAGTAGTCTGCCGGTTTTCCCGTTCACATTTCTTCTGGCATTTTTTGGCCAATACCAGATAAGGGCGTCCTATTCACCAAATAGCTGGCTGTTTTAACAGCTTCCCCCCAAAACTGTTTACCCAGGCCTAATGCGAATAGCATACACCGAACTCTATCCAATAGGGTTCGGTTTATACGCTCCGCAACACTATTCTGTTGGGGTGTTCCTCTAACAGTATTATGATGTATGATTCCCTTTTTCGCACATAACTCATCAAATTCACTATTTATGTATTCCAGCCCGTTGTCAGTTCTTAGGTATTTCATTTTTCATCCGATTATATTTTCTATCTGAGTTTTCCACCTATTAAATGTGGGAAAGCAATCATCCTTATTTTTCAGCACAAAAAGTCCAAACTTTGCGTGAGAAATCATCAACAATGGAAAGAAAATATAACGCTCCACCTAAAGTCGACACCCTGGCAGGCCCCCATAAATCCGAATGAATGTAATCTAATGGCCCATGAGTTATGTGTTTACCTTGAATATCAACCTGTGATGTTTACCAAAGATACAAGATTCATAAAAACTTAGTTTTGAAATATTATCTCCACCTAATAGGCCTCGTTTGGCCAACTCTTTCAAACCTCTCTCCGACACATGACCTAACCTCTTATGCCATAGTTCTGTTGGGTCGATATTAACTATTGCATTAGACTCTCCCGACATCATCCTACCCTTTAGTACGTATAACCCATTTTTCAACTCACCTTTTAGAACTACCAAAGATCCTTTCATGATCCTCAGTTCTGAGTTCACGGCTCTAAATGACATTCCCTTCAGGTCCAATTGACCTAGGGAAATCAGGTTCCTACGTAGGTCGGAAACATGTCTTACATCCTCAAGTATGCATGCAGTCCCATTAGTTAATTTCATCTTGACAGACCCAACTCCAACTATTTTGCATCCCCGGTTATCTCCTAACAGCACCCTTCCCCCATTAACAGGCTTGTAATTAATGAAATTTGATCTAGTGGTAGTCATATGAAAACTACACCCTGAGTCTAACACCCATTCATGTTCTAATGTATGAGACGAAACATTAACATGATCAGAAGTACTACAGTTAGACATAGCACGTTCAGGCAGTTCACAATTGGTATTTGAATCACACAAATCAACCGAAACAGTAAGAACTTCAGCATTTCCAGATTCAAATGAAACCACATTGTCTACTGTTCCTGGTGTTTTATTTCTATCAGGGCAATTCTTTTTCATATGTCCTAATTTATTGCACCCATAACATTTCATTTTTGTCATGTCTCTTCTACCTCTAGAATTAGAACGATACTTACTCTTGGATCTTCTCTTGTTATTATTGGATTATCTATCATTTGTTCTTCCCCTCATTACTAATCCCTCACCACTGAGTCCATATTTCCCCTCCCTTTTTAATTCTAGAATTTTACTCCTAAGAGCTTGCATTACTTCATCTAAAGTGATTTTTGTTCTACCATATCTTAGTGTGTCTTTAAAGGCCCGAAGATACTTAGGTAAAACACACAGTAAGACTATAGCCTGAAGCTCATCCTTAATTCTAGCATCTACATTCTTTAGGTCTTGTAAAATTCTGTTAAATTCATCTAATGAATCTTCTAGGGGTTTATGTTCTGACATTCTATAAGTGAAGAAATTTTTTATATAAAGTATCCTATTACTTAAGGATTCAGCTTTATAAATTTCTTCTAGCTTAGCCCATATCTTAGCTACAGTGGTTTCAGCAGCAAATAAGGGAAGAATATTTTTATCCAAACACATAACAAGAGTACCATACGCTCGCTGTTCCATGTCTACCTTATCCTTCTCAGTTAGATGAGAAGGCTGTTGTTCTGGCTCCAGTAGCGCGTATCCAACACCCTAGGACATCAGGAGAGCCTTGGTCTGCATCTTCCAAAGAGTATAATCGTTCTTCCTGTCAAATTTCTCAATCTCAAACTTAGCAGCCATTTTTCCTTTTAAACGGTTTTCAAAAAATAGTAACCAAAAAAAAAAAAAAATTTGTTTTGGTTTTTTTTTTTTTTTTTTTTTGTAAAAAAAAAACCGGTCTGTTTTTAAAACACGTTTTTATGCTCAGTTAAAGAACCACGTCCACCTTTTTCACAAGCCATAACCTGGCTCTGATAACACTTGTTGTGATTAGAGGGTTCAAAAAACAGATTTTAATCTTGTTTAAGTTCTCAAAACACTCCGTTAATGTTGATCTTTAGAGAAAACCGAACCTATTATCTACCTAAGTCCAAAAAACAGTTGTTTTAACTTTACAAATTTCAGGTTATCTTTATTAAATCCGTTTTTGTCTTCAACACTAACTTAGTTTATAAAAGGATCGGTGAAAAGGGTAGTTTTTAAACTGTGGCTCTAAGATTTAAATTGAGATTACCAACGACGATAGAAGACATAAACAAAAATAAAGAGTACCCACGATTTTTAACGTGGTTCGGTCCTAAATGACCTACTCCACGGTCCCCCTACCACTAGAGAGATCTATATTATTAATATTACAAACCATATTACAAATCACGTAATATTACAAGGTGCGTTCCAAAAAATAACCTAAGCTATTAAGTTACAACCCTTTCTAAAACCAATCTTTACAAACCAAGCAGTAAAGAAAGAGAAAGGAGTAAGAGGTTATACCGACTCCAAGCTAGTGGCCGCGAGTCTCATGATCCCAAGTCCGACCTTTGGACCAGCCTTCGTGGTTTCCGGCTCCTAGCGAGTCTACTTCTTACCGGCATGGCTTTTGGCACTGAACTCCCGTAAGCAAAACCCTAAAAAAACACCTTAAAGGGGAGGAGAGGATGACCGGTTTTGGGAGAGAGAAGAGGAGGAGAGAGAGAGACGGTTGAAAAGCAACCCCAAAAAAATGAACTCCTTCCTTTCTCTCTCTCAGAACCTCATATAAATAGGCAAGTACAATCCAAGTCATGCAAATGCGAGCCTTTGATTCTGCCGCTTAAATCAAAGGCCAAGATGTGGCCTCCAATAACGGCAAATCAGGACACGACACGTGTCCAAGCGTCGGAGGGAAAATGCAACGGTCAACAAGCTTCCTTGAGAAGCTACATCGGGTGGGGTACAGCTGTACCCCACCGATTTTTTTATATATTTTTTTTATTAATAAATTCAAATTTTAAAAAATATAAAATTTATTTTATTTTTACTTTAATTTAAAACCAGTTCAAATTATTTTTAACAAAATACAAGTTGTAACATTATAACTTAGATCTCATGCCTTGTTTTAGGACATAGTTTAAATTACATAGGAACCAATTTCTAACACATATATTCCTATTTTCTACTCTCATAATTCAAACGTAGGATGATCACCCATAAAAACATTCAATTTTGTCTCTCCAATTATGTTTCAAACTCAAGATAGCTATTAGTACCTTTAAAAATAAAAAACAAAAGGAGACAACCCAAAAATTATATCAATTTAGTTTTATTTAAAATAGACTTTTAAAACTAATACAACATGACCTTTAAATAATCTATTTTACAAAACTCTCCAAAAGTACCAAACAACTTGGCTATAAATTTTATGTATCCAAAATTACTCACGTTGTGGTTGTTAATTTTACACTCTTAAGCTTTCGCTCTATTTATGGAAGATCAAAAATCATAACCCCCACATTCTGCAAGTTTAAGCCAAGTTTAATATATGTCTACCTTGGTAATATTTCTTGGGGCACAAGCACATATACACATAGAAGTATAGAAACGCACAAAATTTTAATTGATTAATTATTCTAATAGTATTAATATGTAGCCAACCCCCACAATTTGGTGGTCCATCAAAATTTTTATATCGAATTGTCTTAGAATGATACTCACAAATATTTATACATGTGCATATATATAAGATATATATATTGCTCAATATATCATTACTTCCATAACTCATTTCTTCTTTTAACATATGTACGTCGTATGCAATAATATGCAATAAGAAAAGTCATCAACTCATGATTTATGTTAATCAAAATGCCTAACGTGGCTTTCACATCCTAGATCCATGTATGAGTTAGGTTTATAAAATAAACCAATAATTCATAATATATTAATAATTCAATATCGAAGTAATTGTATAAAAACATTTTTCTCATACAATGCAACCAAATAATTAAATTTATTTGATAATATTATTTATGTATAGATGTTATACATGATAATTCCATTTCAATATTACCTTACGTTATATAACCAAATTCTGATCTCAACATCACGGCTAAGAGCTAGTGTGCGGAAAAATCTGTAAATTGATAGCACATATTTTTATAATTTATTTCAGCATGCAATGTAGTGCTTTTTGTGCTTTTTTTTTTTTAGTTTTTATTTTACTATACTGATATGGTTAATTGTCAAACGAGATAGGGTAATAATATGGTTTTTCATAAGATGAAAAACTTGTTGACTGATGTTTAAAATCTTTAAATATTTTAATAAGGCATAAAACTTTCCTTTCTAAGACTGTTGGAAATATTTTCCATAATATACATTAAATAACTATTTTACATGAACACAATTACATCAATTAAACATAAATAATACAACATCATAATGGGATAAAACATAGTATATGAATTTTATCAAAACATGAAACAATTCAGTACAAACATCAACGACATAAGTACAATAAATTAAATAGAGAAAGTTCAGAGAAAACGTATCTTTGTTGGGTTGAGGCACGCAAAAGGCGCTCTCCTTAGAAAGGAAATGCCCCTCCTGCACGAGTTTGATTTTTCAATTAACTGCGCTCCTTTCCCAGGATTCAACAACCCGTCGGACCTCAATTTGTGCAGCGATAGAAGATCTCCGAACCTCAATTACCATTACTCACGATTTGTTAAAGGGAAGTGAATATAGAAAAGCAAGTTTCTGTTTTTCTCTTATGATCCTTTCCATCCTACACCGTAACGCCTTTTTATAAGAGGAAAAATAAAATTATTAATTAAAATTTAAAAACTGAAAATTCCCTAAAACGTGTGGTTGTTAGCTAATATATTGGCATCAAATAGTTGAAGCAGTTTTGACATTTCAAACTCCCATTAACCCTTATTTCATGCAAAGAATATCTTCTTATCAATTTCTTTCAATTTTATTTTAAACTCATATAAAATATAAGATATATATATATATATGTATATACATATATAAAATAAAACTTATATGTATGAAAGTATAAAAAAAAATTTTAAATCAACTAAAATGTTTTATTTTTCCAACAGACGGTCCTTCGCCGTCGTTAGAAGGCGTTTCGGACTTACCGGCGATAGGTTGTGGCTGCGCGTGTAGCGGCGTGTGTAGCGGCGCATGGTGAAGACCAGTGGTTTCGGTTAAGCACGCAGTAAAGGATTTTTTTTTTTAATATATATTATAATAAATTACATGCGGGGTCTAAGGAAATATGAAACACATTCATAATTTAAAATTATAAATTAAAGCAGTACAAAACTTGCTAAAATTAATCTGAATACTTAGTATAGTCCAAAAAATACTAAATTTTCTCATTAAATTTATATATGATAATCTAACGATTTATTCTACTAATTAACTCAAAATTAGTAAATTATCGGCGAAGACAAGTATTAATGGCTCTGATACCACTGAAGAAAAATTATAGGTAAATGCACAAACACAAAGTTTACGGAATACCTCAGTTGCGGAACACGATCGAGACTTACCTTACTGCTTTGCTAGGACACCGTAGAAAACCTTAGTATCTACTTAGAGGGCTACCAAAGTCCTCTAGGATTCCACCTCCTTAAAACCTTGAGTCACCTTAGAGGGCTACCAAAGTCCTATAGGATTCCAAAACCTTGAGTCAAGATGGTGACTCCAGAGAGAATAATCTTGGGAGAGATAACTAATACCTACTTCTGTATTTTTCTTTTGGATAACTAAACTGGTTGAGAGGAGCATTTATTTATAAGATAAAACCTTTCAACCACTCTCCCTTCTAATTAGGGAGAGTATCCCACCACTCTCCATAATATCTCAACCATGAGATATAATGGATAGTGGCTGAATGTTAATTATCTCCAACATGCTAGATTAGCCTATCGCACTAAGACTTGCACCATGTGTCAATTCGCATTTGACTGTCCTACACTTCCAGATTGCAGCTGGTTCTACCTTCGTCTGCCCATAAGCGTCTACCGTAGGAAGCAACATGAAAAGGGCGTCCTGGTTGCCTCTTTTTGAGCACTGACGCGTGAAAGATTGGATGAATACGAGAGTAGGTAGGTCAAGTTTGTAAGCAACCCGTCCACTCGATCTACAATGCACAACAACCCGTAGTACAAGTACTTCCATGCTAGCTTGAGATGCCTTCACACCGTTAGGGAGGTTTGCCGGTAGGGTTACAACCGCAAGTAGATGACATCTCCTATTAAAAATTCTTGTTAGTTCTATGGGGGTCTACATAATGCTTAGACCTCTATTGGTCCTTCAAGAGATTCACATGACTTGTCTCTCCTACAACATCTCTTCAATTGACGCGATCAGACAAGTTGTAGGGAAATCCAGTGCCAACTGCTTATGATAGCCATATTGAATTAACATTAGCTATTGATTTAAATAGCAATGTTAATTAGCACTTGCATGACATATTTTCATTCAAAATTGGTGTTAGTTTTAATATTCAATTTCAGTGAAACAATTTCTGTTAGAACCAAATGTAAAAAATATCATATAAAATACATAAAGTAGAAAAATATTACATAAAACGTGTTAAAATCACACAATACTAATAAAGTAACAGTTGAGTGAGGCGCTGATCACGCTTTTTTTTAAACGGTTTTACGCCTCTATCGGATCAAAGTTGGTGCAACAGGTACCGGCTCGCTGCCTCCAAGATACAATGCTCAACTATTGTTGACATTTTTTTGGTCTGTACAACCTTGAAAGCGAGAGCATCCATAATACCTTACTTAGCCAAGGTTTACAAAAAATAATTTTTAGGCTTGTTTACGCTAAAGATCGCTATATTTTGTTCATTGTGTCAATTTAATCATTATACTTTTAATTGTGTTAATTTATCCTTTGGTCAAATTTAAGTCAAGTTAATGACGTAGTTTTGAATAGAAAAAGTATGTTAAATGCAAGTAATTTATTACAAATTCATCCATTTACTCAATTTAACCAAACTCGTTGCTGAAATAAAAATTTATAAATTTTCTTAAAAATTATAAATTTTCTTAGAAATTTATAAATTTTCTCTAAGGACAAAATTGACACATTTTGAATTATACAGGGACTAAATTAACATAATTAAAAGTATAAATACTAAATTGATATAATTTACAAAGTATAGGAATCTCCGGTGTAAATAATACAAAATTTTACTATTTTTTGTTGAGGGAAATAAGATCTGGACCAAAGAAGTCAAATTGTACTTTTTCACACACATTGAGGGATTAAAAACTCATTTTTATAATCCAGAGGTTATAATATTCTCAAAGCATATTGCATATAATTTAAGAACTTTTCTAACATGTGTCCAAAATTTATTACATTAAATGCTTGCATTTTATTAGTCCATATAAAAATAATAATATTTTTTCTTTTTAATATTTGGATAATTTCATAAAAATTTAATAAATACAAGTGCAATAAATATTTTTTAACATGTGCCCTAAGAACACGTGTTAGAAAATCCGATAATTTAATGCATGACAATGAACAGTCATTTTATGCCTGCAGTCATTTTATGCCTGCAGTCATTCCTTATTAAAAGCTTAAGCTATTGAACGATAATGACATTAAACCATACATTTTGGACTAAGAAACAAACGCTTTTAAATTAGTATAAAACTTCAAATTTTATTAATACATAGAAAAGTACATTTTGTTAGTATTTAATAAAAATTTCCTTGCAATTTAAAAGACATAAATAATACTATCAAGATTATACTAAATTTTATTTTTAAATCGTGTTTGAAAAGATAATTTTTTTATTAAAATATCCAATACTTTCAATTGCATAAGGTTAAAATAATAAAACTAAAGATTCAAAAACTAAATTAACATAATAGACAAAGTAAGGATGGCATTGGGCCAGAGCGGGTGTGAGAGATGCCTCTTCCATACCCTTACCTGCCACCCAGCCCATTACCCACAAATGAGTATGTAATGGATACCTATAATAACCCACCCTAGTAAGTACAAGCTCATATCCGTACATTCCCTACCACCCATAGGTATCCAACGAGTTCTGATACCTGTCCTATACTCATCCTAGTACGAGTGTCCATCAACTATTTATATCCGCACTCTTATAATTATTAACATTATTACATTTTAGAATCTAACTATATTTTGCAATATTATGTGATAGATAATTATGTAATTAAGTCGGGTACATATTATTTTAATTTTAGAATAAACAAAATACAAATTTGAGTGAGTGTGAGGGGTACAACGGTTATAGGACATGTCGAGGTAGATACAATATTACACCTATTGCCAAATCTATGTGATCTATACCCGCTATCACCTAGGGGTGGCAAATGTGTCGTGTCGGGTCGGGTTCGTGTCATGTCATACATAAAGGCTCTAGTAAAAGGGTCAACACGAACACAACCCGTTTATTATACGGGTTGAGTAACCCCAACCCTAACACGACCCAATTAATAAATGGGTAACCCGCGGGTTACCCACTCAATTAAACAGTCATTATCGGGTCACTTGTCAACCCACCAACCCGTCAACCCACCAACCTGATAACATGCCAAAAGCATATATTTATATCATATATATTATAATTAATGAAAATAAACCATGAAATAGCAACGATGTATAATCGAAATCATGCAATGCCAATTGCTACAAGTACATCGACCTAAATCACAACAAGAGGAAATATAAATAGGAGCAAATTAAATAAAAATAAAAAAGTTGAAGAGTCACTTCAAGAGTCACCTATCTCGGTTTGCTTTTGCTTCAAAATGGAAAGAAACTCAAGATTTGCTCCTTCTCCATCATAGCCTATAGTAACTAGTACTATTACTAGGGTGGCTAATTGACAAGGAAAAAAAAAACTAGGGCTGCTAATAAAAATATGTGATATAACTAATTGTTGTAATTATATAAAATAACTAAATTGAAACTAATTATTTCCACATATAAACGGTAAGTGGGTTCAACCCGCTATGAACACGACCCGTGTAAACCTGCAATTAGTCGTGTTGGAAACAGGTTGACACGACCCAAAACCAATTTCAACCCATTTATCTAAACGGGCTAAACGTGTCAACCCAAATTCAACCCGATACTAAAACCCTCAACCCGAACCCTCTAACTTCATGTCGTATATGTGTCGTGTTAAATATTGCCGGCCCTTCATTTGTACCCATATCTGCTCCAAATAGAACGAATACCCGCAAGTATACCCACCAAAGCAAATTTTGTCCGACTTCAAACTTGCCAATGGGCTGGACTAAACAGAACCCAAAATTGGGCTTTGCATGGGCAACACCAGTCCGGTAGAGCCCATACCACGCGGTGATGCAAAACTACATCAAACCCGTTGGGGGATTTCGGATTCGAACTGCTGCGCCACTGTCTTGGTTTCCGGCAATCCTCGAACAAAGTGTTCTTTCTTGCAGGTAACAAATTTGCTTCGTTAATCAAATCTGAAATTAACAGATGAACTTCTCTACTATTGACGATTCCATGCGTATGTAATTAATGTAGCAGCTTGGAGACCTCGTTGTTGTTGTTCTATTTTTGCTATGAATTGATGAATTTGCTCTTAATTGCTGAAAAATTAGATAGAAATTTGAAAAATGTATGTCAGGAACCATCGTCTTAAACTTTTGGTATAGTTGATTCTTTGACATGGTATTAGAGTCTTGTTGACCAAGACGTTAAGGGTTTCGAATCCTAACAGCCCTCACTTTCTATATTAACATAATTTAGGCACAATTTATGAGCTGGACTTGTGTAATATTCATACTTTAATCCTAATAGGCATTTGCGTAAGGGGGCATTGGAGGAGCGCTAATACTATCTATTAAGATCACCCACGAAATATATGAATCACAAATCGAAGTATCAATCATATACGAAAGGGGATAGGGGAGAACACCGGATTTACGTGGTTCAGCCGTAGCCTACATCCACGGAGGGGAGCACGATAATTTCTTTGTTTCAATTGGAGTTTACATAAGACATCTCAACTCTCAATCTTTCCTCACTCAAACCCTTATCAACCCTAATGGTAACATATACATCCTATATATTTATAGAGTCCCCCCTTAAAACCCTTTTATGTTATAGGCCTCAATAGGATTAGCCCAATCCTATAGTTCTAAATAAGACCCAATATGAGAATCCTAGGAGCAGCCCAATGATTATTGGGTTGGAGTGCTACTCCCCATGTCCCTATCATCCTCCCATCCCTTCCCCCCTCCCCCATGCCTATAAGGCGAATATGTGACCCAAAAAAAAGGACCCAATACAATTAGGCTCCACATACAACCCAATAGGCATCTTATAATATAAACAAATCCCGAACCTTCACCTATCATCTTAAACTTTTGGGATATTTGGTTCGTTGACAATGCATCGTCTTGTACAAGTATACCTTGTGTGGTGACACGGGGGGACATGGAGACGTAAAAAGAAAAGAGAGGGATGGGGTTTCTCTCGCTTTTGGCATGGCGGGCCTCCCACTGGTGCCTACACGACGGGCTATTAGCTCAGTGGTAGAGCGCGCCCCTAATAATTGCGTCGTTGTGCTTGGGCTGTAAGGGCTCGTAGTTTTGCTTGATCTGTGTTTCTAATCTATGATGTCACTTTTTCGCGTTATGATTGATGGTTGCTGGTTTCTTCCCTCTGTTTGTGGTTTATGTGTGAACTGGGTTTAGTTGATGAGATTTCCTACCATGTATTTAAACTTTCTAATTTTACGGCTTGGCGCTTTTTAGTGGGGAGTTACTGTTTTTCTGGCAGTTATTAGCCTTCACCAAGCATTATTTACACTGAATGTGCGATACAAACCAAAGAAGGTTCTATCCCAAAACCAATTGGCAATGGGTGAAATAGCTCATATTGGAATTTGCGTTTCTAACCCACTGATGTGGGATTTCAATTTTCCCTATTTTTGACTATAACAATGTGGTAGCTATTTTTCAGATGATTCCATCGGAACATTGATATATGCATTGAGAAATTCTTGAGTTATTTACACTGTTGTTCCCTGATGTTTCACATCTTGACGAAGCAAGGGATTCATCCATATCATCGATAGAGTTTGGAAGACCACGACTAATTCTGAAAGGAAATGAATGGAAAAAAAGTTTGTTGAAATTGGTCCCTCTACTTTTCTTATATTCAAAATGTCCCTAATGTTTTGTTTTATGAAAATATTGGTCCTCCACCTTGTGAGAAAAATTAGGTAAAAACTAAAAAAATGATGAACCCCCATATAAAACATTTGAAACCATTTTCAACAAAAGAAAAGATGAGGGAAATAATTTGAACAAAGTTGCAAACTTTAGGATTACTTTGAACAAAACAAAAGATAGGGAACTAATTTGAACAAATTTAAAAAATAGGAACCAACTGCGTAAATAACTTAGAAATTGTTAGTGTATATACAGCAACTTATGTGCATAAAAATATATCTATATCTTATATTTCTACCTGATCAATAAGTGGCACGTAAGTTAGTGTACACCAAGATTTCCTTTGTGTATGTATCTTTATTCTTTGTAGTGTTGGGCATTCTAGCTAACTTGTGGTGATCTTGATGATGGTTGGCTGCTACTCGTGGTTTGAATTCATGGGTTATCATTGACAGGCATGCTTTCACAATACCAGAGATGCCAAGACTGAAAACTCTCTTTTGCTGTCCTTCACAAAATCTCTTATTTTTCATACTTATCACAGGTAAAGAATCCTTCTTTGGGTTCGTGTGGAGTAGTTTTGGCATTTCCATTGCTGAATTAGTCTCCCATTTTTATTATGCAAGTGATTTTGTATGAAGCTCCATATTTACTTTTTTTTTTTTGATAATTAAGCTCCATATTTACGAGTAAATATTTTTCTTTTTGGTATCTTAGTTTTGCTGTTACAGGTGCTTGCAGTTGCGTCAATTCCAGTTCCAAGTTCCAATTGCTATGTTTTTGATAATTCCAGCCACATCATTGATTTTGTATCCTTCTATGATATTACCCCATCATCTATTTGAGTAGTTGGATGTGCCTCAAGGGTCTAGTCTTGCATTGACTATAAGAGTATGACAATCATATGCATTGGTGTTCGATTGATATTAGCATCGCTGAGCAACGGAACTTTGTCTTCATTTAATTTATCAAATATGCACAGAAAGTCGCTAATGGCGTGGGTTGATACTATCATGATATTCTTCCCAAGTATGAATCACTTAAGGCATGATCGTTCTGATATTCTGTTTTGTATCATTTTGTTGAAGTTATGAACTTGACCGTTCTCCATTTTGCCATCAATTGAATTTTTCCATATGTGCCGTTTTCTGCCGGTTCTCTGGTTCCTTGCTGCTGATGAAGGATGGGATCCCCTTTTTTGTCAGTTCTTGCCTCTAAATTGGGAGGATAGAGTTGCTTGCTTCTCTTATGGGTCAATCTATGAATACCTCTATAGGATATATTGTGGGAAGTTGTGTATACATCTTCAATATGCCTCCATCAATGGCATTGGGTTTTTGTGGACTAGAAAACCAGTCCGGAAATGCTTACAATTGTAAAAGTTTGGTCGCTGCGGTAGTTTTGAACTGAAGCTTCTGAGCTGCAGATATTTTCGATTAGTTTGTTTTCTCTTTAGCTTTTGCTCAGACAAGCTGGATAGGGCATCCTTTTGAGTACGAGGGAAAGGTTAGATTTTCATTTTTCTTTCTTTTTTTTTTTTTTTTTTTTTTTTTTTTCAACTGCGATAATTTCCTGTTCAGACATGATATGATGAAATATGGTTTCAGATTTTTCACAATTAATTAGCATGTATTAAGAAATTTTTATCTTTCAGGACTCTGACTTGGTGGTTCGATTTTGCAAAGATGTTGAAAGTAGATCACAGACGGTAACCATGACTTTCACTTCACATTCCTAACTATTTCATTCAACTTTCATTTCACACTCCTAGCTATTTCATTCTAATAATACCCGTTATGTTATTTATTGGCTTCCTTGCATCCTATTGCTGTTGCTTTTTATGTTGGCTGCTCTTCTGCAGCTAACATGATTGTTTTCTTCCATCACATCCTTGGAGTAGCTCGTCCACTTGAATGTTCCCTTGACTAAAAAGGATTGTTTCCGCAGTTTAACATGATAGAAAAGAGCAATGCGAAGACGACCTTCTAGGTTACTGATATTACATCAACTGTTCAGAAAATCAAGTGTTCCATCAGTACAAGGGTTATTGTGGCCAATGCATTCTATGCAATTTTAGTATATTTTTTTGGGAGGTTGGTATGCAGGGTTCGAGATTTACAACCTAGAACCTCTTGTCTTCAGGCCTTATTTTTTTGTAGTATTTCATGACTAGACCAAGATATGAAGATTTCTTAGTTATTCAGTTCCTGTGATGCAGTTGCAATCTGTTATGCTTGTCCATGGTGTTTGATTTTTTAAAACTACATTATATTTTCTTCTCATTCATGTCCCTTCTATCACCGATGTGAAGATTTCTTCTCATTGTTATTTCCCAGCTTTTATCACCAATGTGAAAAAAGGATACAGTTAGTAACCTAAACAATGACAAAGAATGATGTAAGAGAGAATGAAAATGGCTTTAATTTGCAACTATCCTAGGACAAATCTTTGTTGGTGTAGTTTCAAAATAAGTAAAAGATAGTTCGGTGTTTTTTGGGTGAAGAGATGTGTTTCTTTACGAAGGAATGTGTCTCTTCATGAAAGACACTTAAAAAACTATAATTACCCCCCTCCATTTTCAAAATTGAGGAACATTCTCAAAATTGAGCGACATTCTCAAAATTGAGAGATATAAAAAAACAACATTTTTACCATTCTTTTCTCTTCTCGTGTCGGAAATCCTTCCTTTCTACCCTCTTACTTCACTTTGTTTTTGGTATCATTATAACCCCGAGACTATTTCGGTATCCACAAAATAAGTTTTAAGGAAAGTGGTTGGCTACATACTTTGAAGCCGGTGACCGATTTTTTAGTACTTGCTTTTACAAATTTCCTTAACAGACCTAGCATATCTTTATATGGATTAATATAGTGCATTCATTCTTGTTGTGTTTCTCTGGAGCTTGTTCAGTTTTTAGATGCAAGGGGAAATCAACGAGAAATTTTGATTGTGAGTCCGATTTAGTGATGACTAGTGAGATTAAGCATAGAAGATTACTGGATAGGGCTTCAATTGAGGCACCTTGTGCATTCCTTTTTTATGTCCAAATAAAGAAGAAAAAATGACATCTCAGTCCAACAACAACAACAATAACAACGAACCTAGTGCCACCAAGGGCTCCCGCCAAAAGCAGGGTCTGGGGAGGGTAGGTGTACGCAGCCTTCCCCCTTCACGGGGCTATCCTGAAGAGAGGCTATTTCCTAGGGCCCCCAGCCTAAGAAGATGGTCTTGCATCCATCAGCCAAAGACCTGGCACAGGAGAAACATCAGAAAACATAAGTATGGCCCAAAAAAAAAAAAATGTAGATGAGAAAAAGAAAGAGAACGAGAAAGAGAATGAGATAGGGATAGAAAGATAGAGACAAAGACTACCCTGCTCTAACCGAATCATCTAATGCCCCTATGCTAGCCCTCCATTGGGCCCTATCTAAGGCCATCTCCTCCCGAAGGTTTAGGTGGGTGAGGTCTTGTCGGATCGTCTCAAGCCATCTCTTCTTCGCTCTGCCTCTGCCTCTTCTGCCTAATGTAGTAATAGGCTGTTCGCATCTTCTGACTGGAGCTTCGTCCGGTCTCCTTCTGACATGTCCGAACCACCTCAAACGTTGCTCCCTTAATTTATCTTCAATGGGAGCTACGCCCAATTTGCCTCTTATGATGTCCTTTCTAATCCTATCCTTCCTTGTGTGTCCGCACATCCACCTCAGCATTCGCATCTCCGCCACCTTCATCTTCTGAGTGTGCTGTTGTTTCATCGCCCTGCACTCTGCCCCATACGCCATGGCTGGCCGCACCACCGTCTTATAGTATCTTCCCTTTAGCTTCATGGGGAATTTCCTTCTCAGTCCCATAGAAGGAAAAGAAAATAATAAAATTTTTCTTGTCATCGGTAAATATATTATGTGTTTTCAAGCTACTCAATGATTGTAACAATGGCTTGTCTTTGTATGGATTGACATTAATCAATTCTGCATGTCATGTTGATATTTCAATGTCTAACTCCTTGCTTCTATCATACTAGGGGTATGTTGATTTTGGCCGCTTTGATGCATTCAACTATTTTGTGGCTGGTTCAGGACGTGTCAACTTTATTCAAGTAATCAGTTACTTCCCACACTTGTATTTAAAAATGGAGTTAATGTTACTTTCAGCTTAGATATGCAATGTCTTTCTGGAGTTGATTTCTGCTTAGATATGCAATGTCTTTCTGGAGTTGATGTAACTTTCTGCTTAGATACTTACCGAAAGAAGAACTTTCTGCTTATATTTAGTTTTACAAGCTGGTGATTTTTATTTGTTTCTTTTCCTTTCAAAGCTTGGTTAATATCTTCTCAATTCCTACAGGGATTCCACAAGGGCGACCTGTTAAATTGTGAGCAAAGTTATGATAAGATGGGGCGTACATCTCAGGTTAGTCGTTGATGATATCTGCTGTAAATTGTCATGAATGAGAAGAAGCAAGTCTCTGTATTGCTGTAATTGGTTGAAAAAGTGTAGTTGTTTTGCCCTAATGTAATCCTCTTATGGGTCAGGTGAACATCATATGTGGCAGTTGTTTGAATGGAAAGTGTAAAGGTTGGAAAACTTAACAGATTATCTTTGCCCCTTTACATATACAGTTGTTCAAACTCTGCATATTGCAGGTGACCTGGGGTGTGTATGCGATGTTACATATGAATCATCTTGCAGGTAATTCCTAGAAATGATCTCTCTCACTAACTTGAGATAATCTTTATTCTGCAAGTCATCTAGTAAGTGTTTGCCAGTTAATCTCCAGAAGTCATCTTGTGGCTAGAGGTGGCCATGGGCCGGGCTGGGCCTGGGCCTAGGTTTCACCCTGGCCCTGTGAACCTACCTCCGCGCACCCCCCGCCCCCTCTCCTCTCTTTATATATATATATATATATATATTAACATACAATACAATCATAATATTGCCTTATAAAATTATAAAAATATATAATCATTTTGGCCAAAAAATAATTATAATTTATTGATGAATAATATAACATACAAATACAATACAACACAATCATAATTATAAATATATTTAATAAAATAAAATGTATCATAAATTGTTAAAAAATACTACTATAACAATATGATACTACTATTTAAAATTACAAATATATTTTATAAAAGAAATTATATTATAAGAAAATAGAATTATAACAATATAAATAACTTAGTCTAAACTTGCTGCGGTTGGTGCGGGACTTGCTATACTGGTGCTATGGTCATTTCCTCGCCCCGTTTCTTCTTTCTTTACGAGCATTTCCTCCTCGATCGCCTCCTCCATTTCTTCAGCCACCAGGTTAGCCTCATTCACCACTCGAGGCGCCTTATCAGTCAAGGCCGACGTCAGGTTCGCCTCGTGATTTTCGATGAGTTTCAGAAGTTTAGCCATGTATTTCTTTCCCCCTCTTGTGAGCATTCAACACTTTCATAGAATGCACACCAATGTTTACACATCTCACACAAGAACTTCAACTTTGTGTAATGTTGGTGTGCATTCTATGAAAGTGTTGAATGCTCACAAGGGGGGAAAGAAACACATGGCTAAATTTCTAAAACTCATCGAAGATCGTGAGGCGAATCTGACGTTGGCCTCGACCGATAAGGCACCTCGAGTGGTGAATGAGGCTAACCCTGTGGCTAAAAAAATGGAGGAGGTGATCAAGGAGGAAACGCTCGTAAAGAAAGAAGAAGGGGGGGGGGGGGGGGGAAACGGCTGTAGTACCAGTGCAGAGATTTGAACTTCGACACGCTTAACATAGTTGAAACTTCGAATTTGAGAGATTTGTCGAAAAAATATTGTGTGTAAGTAAGTAGAGAATTGGAGGGTGTTGTGTGATTTGTCAAAAAAATATTGTATGTAAGTAGAGAATTGGAGAGAATGTTGTGTGGTGAAATGAGAAAATGAGGCTGGTATTTATGGAGGATAAAAATGATTTTATTTTTTTTAAATCCCAACGGTGACAGTGTCACTGTGACACTGTCACAGTCCTCCACCTCACGCGGGCCCGGGCCCTGTCCGACCTGGCCCGCTGGCCATCTCTACTTGTGGCCATGTATATTTTACATGGTAAATATGGGAAGTGTATTTATTTATTGTGTCATAATGTTACCTTGTACCATTTTGTTGGACATCATTACTAAATTCAGTTGTTCTACATGCATCAGAGATTGAGTATGCACACTCTCCATATTAAATTGATATAGAGCAAGACACACTATAGAGAGGAAATTGATACATTATGAAATCATAGTTACTGAAAGTCGTGAACAGTAACCACGCAAAAAGAATTTATGGGCTAGATACTTGGGAAATATAAAAACTAAATCAAGCCGAGTTCTTGGAAGTCCGATATCCCTAAAAGATGTATACTCATGGCAGGCTTGGCTAGGTTCACCACTTGCATTTGTCATTCTCTTAGATCAGGGAGCACTTAGTGTGCTATTTCATATCTGTTAGAGAATGTTCAAGGAGTTCTTCAACTATTTGGACTCATTGGTAGTGGTGTGTGCTTCTGTAGTGAAAAATATGGAAGTTATTTATCTTCTGTTTGATTTACATTTTGGTGTAGTTAACTACAAACTTTCACCCTTTCAGGCATCTGAATTTTCGGGGCCTGACTAGAAGAGTTTAGATATGTGAGACTAAGACTACATGGTGTTCTGATTTGTGACGTACACATCCTTTTTAACTTGGATTCTAGATTTTGACTCTGGATAGAGCACTTTATGGTCAAGCCATGCGTGCATTCACAAATCCGTTTTCTCCACAATATGCATCTATCAATTCATGTATCTACAAGCCTGCTTTACTGTTGTACTCCCCAAACATTATGCTCTTCACTGTTAAAGTTGTGTATCACATGAGCCATATTCTCAAATATACAAAATTCTGTCGTTGGAAATCGAGACAAGTTGCTGTATTGATAAATTCTTTGCAAATTATCAGAATACTTGTGGGCGCATGATTATCAGAATATCCGTTGCTGATGGAATATAGGCCGACTTTGTTCCTCTAATTGGCAATTTACTGAAAGTTTTCTTGCTTTGCTGACACCTATGTGAATTGTTAGTGTCTAGAACCTAAACGATAAGGAAAATAACATATTCGACAGCTGGGGCTTGAAATGAGAGCTCAAGTTAGAATCTAATTTGTGATTTCAGCTGTAGTTAGAACCAAAGAGGGCACCAACACGCCGTCACCGGATCCTATTAGAACTCCGAAGTTAAGCGTGCTTGGGCGAGAGTAGTACCAGGATGGGTGACCTCCTGGGAAGTCCTCACCCTCAGGTTGGGGGCACTGGGAAACAGCCTCTCTTCAGGTTAACACCCTGAAGGGGGAAGGCTGCGTACATCCGCCCCCCCCCAGACCCTGCGTAGGCGGGAGCCCTTGAGGCACTGGTTATGTTCTTTTTAGTGTAGCTTGATCTCGTTTTTGTTATACATTTTTCTGTTTCTCTTCTATATATCTTTGAATTAATTGAAAACACTTTTCCAGTTTCTCTAATTTTGTAACTTGATTTGCTATTGAAGAGTTATTGTCGAACTTGCTATCCCATGTGAGAAACAGGGTCCACGGGTTTTTAAAGGCTTCACTCTTGGTTTTAATCCCCGCTCATGGGAAGTGGTAAGACGTTGTTTGTCCTAGTTAGCTCAAATGTATAGACTCGTGACATCTTCTAATCAAATGAATGGTTCCCATGGACTTGATAGGTTTACAATGGCCTGACTCAACTGGGTTTTGAGAAATCTCGCCAAGAATTCAGGTATGTTTTTGTAGGGAGATTCTTCTTTACCCTACCTGACCGCTCCATCCCCTTACTGAGATTTTGGATGAGTAGTCATTTGATTCTTTCTTTACCCAATGTCTTTTCGTAATATCATAATAATGTAGATATCTGTATAATTTCTGCTAAGCTGGATTATACTTTTGTTTATCAGTCTCATACAAACTTTTCAGTGATAGGGCAATCATTAAAGAGAGAAGAAAATTTCTGTGTACAAGTGAGAGACAACAAACTGAGTTCTGTAATTTTTTGTAGCCTGAGGGTTTCAAACTTCAACGACATATATAGTCCTATATAATTAATTTTCAATTCTGTGTATTATCTTATCTTTTTTGGAGTACTATCTACTCATTAATCATTTCAAAATAAGTGCCGCCTGAATTGATCCATTTTGGTTTTGTCTTTTCTTTTGGCTGGGTGAGGGTATGGTGTGTGGAAAAGTTATGGAGGATGAACCTAATGCACTAATAGAGCTCTAGCGCCTGAAGGCTAGAATTTCTTATTATTTGTGCATCTTACCCATCTTATTTTCATCTCTGAGAGAACAAAATGCTACATTTTTGATTGAATTCAAGTCGTACAAGCCACGGATGTCATGTAAAGAATAAGCATAGATGGATCAGCCTGTAGAACCAGCCACAAGGGCCTGTTGGCTTCTTGAACAAGGCATATTTGATATTCAGTAAATGATTGGTACACTTAAGTTTTTTTTCCCCCTCTTTTTATGGGATTTACATGTTTTTTGTGTCATATGCCAAGAAAAATTAGTGTATTTAATATCACCGTTGTTATGATACTTTATCTACTGGCTGTCAGAGCACCCCGAATTCACCATTTCATCTGTATTTTCTCCCAGTAGATTGTATGTAAGCCAAAAAACTTGGTAATGTTGCTCACTTTTTTACACGTCGGTTATCATAGCAAAATATGTGGAACTTTGCATGGTTGGTGTAGAACTTCAAATTTAAAACCAACCGTTAACCTAAGGTTTAAATTGTTTGCATGTTTCAGTTCAGTTTTTATGGCTCAGCAGTAGGCTGATATTTTTTGATAGGAAAAAATCGTTGGCTCTTCTCTGTTAAAATACGTTTCTATTTTCGGTATTCCAGAACTGATTTCAGATTTGTGTACTCATCTATAGAGCTAACTTTTCTCCAGTTTATATGTTGTAGTTTCGGCGCTGAACAGACTCATGTGGCCCTCTATATGACTGCAGTAGCATCACTATCCCATTTGGTCCAAAAACCAACTGTTAAGGTTATTTCTTCGTTTCATTATTTCTCCAACATCAGCTATCCCCTTGCCTACGAAAAGAAAAGAAAGAGAAAAACAAAGCTGAGGGTGAAATAAAGAAGAAAGAATAAAATTCAAAGTAACATTTCTGATTTTGAGCCATTTCAAACTCATAGGTATCTCCAGAAAACGGACTAGCGGTCAGATTGTCAGGGTCAGCGGCTGCAGGCAAACCACCTACCACTTTGTCACCGACCATCTTGAATGTAGATTGGACATGTATGTGTACAAGTTCGTGTTGTTTTTATTATCTTCTCTTTTTTTTTTTTTTTTGGGGGGGGGGGAAGGTAAGGATTACAACCGGGGGGATTTGAACTTCGAACTTGGGCCACCTGCCTGAGTAGGACTAGCTTACCACTACAACGACCCTACATGCTTGTTTGTTTGTCTTTCATAGAATCAAATAAAAGCCTTTATATAGTGTAACAGCCATTACTAATGGATTTTGAGCAAGTTACACTACGCAATTGCTGTCACGTATTTTGTAACATTTATCGTACCGTGTTTCACTGTGAACCACAATTTGATTCTATTCTGTCTCCCTAGATGGGTGATCATTTGAACTTCATGCTTCAACTGAACTGCAGGTAAGGAGGTCCAAAGTACTCCATATGAAGTCGAAATCACCATTCCTGTGGATGGTTATGAGCCAATTCAATTCACTTTTACAAAAATGTGTGGTAAGATGATCTCTTGTGGCATAATGTCTGGCCATAATTACCAGATTTATTTTCTTTTTTCTACTAAGAGAGCACCTTGATTTGTCTAAATTTGGCAGGGTACAGGCAAGATAAAGGAGGAGAAGCTACCAAAGGATGGGCTATATTTGGAGTCATATCTTGCATGTATGCAACTTTATCTTGTTCTCAGTCTTACCTTTTCACTGTTTTTCTGTGTTGGTAATAGGGTGTTATGGTGTTTTCTGGAGGAAAATATTACTAACTAATTCGTAATTTTTGGTAACTAAGGTGTTCAGGCCTGTACTACTCACTCAAAAGTCTCTACATGCAATAGCGTAAGTAGGGGCCAAGAGGTCAACTTGGAAGCCCAAGAGAATTGTTTGCAATCGGAGGAATTGAGCCCCAAACAAAATACTGCATGGGTCTAAGCGTCTTACCACTTGAGCAAATCCCTTTCTTAGCCAAACATATTGTGTGTGGAAAGAATTGCTTGTCATGTACAACCCCTATTCTGTCTGAAAAGAATTTCCAAACATGTTGTTTCCTTTCCAGTTGAGGGGGAAGAAGTACATGTCCTGTTAAGAATTGCTTGTAGTAGATCACCCGTATTCTTTCTCCAATTGTCCTTCAATGCCTGAAATGAAAGTGAGACATAATAGAGCATCAGTTATTTGGAAAGCAAAAAGTAAAACCAAAGAATAGCATGATTTGATAGTTGAGACTAAGCCAACGCAGCAAAAATCTGCTCCAAGTCTGGATATTCTTGCCTTTCTGAGGCTGCTAACTCTTGATCTTTGATGAGCTTCTCAAGTTGATTTTTCAACATACTGGGGTTTGAACTTTCGGAGAAGTGACTCGAAAGAATTCAAACTCCAACTATTGCTGCTTCCCTTGAGACAATTGACTAAATTTTACTTAAAAAGAAGGCTGAAGATATACTAGTGTTACAAATCTACGCAGGTAATTGCTTTGTGCTGTGGCATTGCAACTCCATTACTTGCACCTCATGTTCCAGGCTTCCAGAGAAGTTTTAAAATCATCAATGTGTTGCCAAATTTATATGAGTGATTTTGAAACCGTACCTGATTCCAGGAGATGAACGTGTTACCCGTTTATCTCCTTGCAGTTGCATTAAGGTTTTGGTTTCCATGTCGCAGTGGTGGGATGTTGCGAACATTACATAGGATCGTGGTGTTATGTTGGATTTTTTTAGTTGTAATTGCTTTTTAAGCCTTATATTTGGAAAATTTTGAATAAAATACCATACAATTACAATTCTAATTCCCATTTGATAGTTAACCTGTAAATACATTATAAGCTTAATTTAGTCCATCAAGTAAGACATATATATTATGGAGAAGACTACAGAAGTACCATCACAAAATAGCCAATAGCATCATTGACTAATTGCTATATTCAGTACTAAAATTTGATTCCATGCTACAAAATCATGTTTCTGGGAATATTGCATCTATGTTACGAGCGTTATTAGCTGTATAATGACCCATGGGAATCTGGACAAACTGAAATGGTGCAGATTCTTTGTTTCTTTCACCCTCTTCTGCTGTGGAGGATTCATCTATAAGGCAAGGTTCCGCAACCAAGTAAGATCTTCTCTTTTTCTTGCTCTATTTTTCAGACTTGTTTTTTTTTTTTTTTTGTTTTTTTTTTTTTTTTTCCTTTTTTTGTGAGGAATGATCTACTTGTCTAATCATTTTCTTTTTATTTATTGCAGCGTGGTCTTGATGCATTGCCAGGCATGACTATTTTGTCTGCCTGTTTCCAAACTGTAAGTTCGCAGCCCGTCTAAGAGAAGAGGCTAATGTTTTTATTGCATTCCGTTGAATTTTTGTCTTTGCCGTTATTATGCTATTCTGATGAACAATGATGATAGTAAACATGTTGAATTCTTCGTGCGTATCCTCTGTTAGTAAAATTCATGCACATATTGAACACTTACGCGTACTTCCCCGTTTAAAAAGGGCATTTATATATTGAACACGTACACATAACCTAAGAGGGTACCAATACCAACACGCAAGCACCGGATCTTATTAGAACTCCGAAGTTAAGCATGCTTGGGCAAGAGTAGTACCACGATGGGTGACCTCCCGGGAAATTGCACCCCTTAGGTTGAAGGTTTTCGGAAACAACCTACCTTGAAGGGGAAAGGCTGCGTACATCCACCCTCTAGACCCTGCTTAGGTGGGAGCCCTTGGGGCACTGGGAATGTTGCTATTTATGTATGACTATAAATAGTACGGTAAAATATGTGTTTTCTTGATGTTAACCGTGTAATACACGTATTCTAAAACTTATCCGTATTTTTCCCAATTAAAAAATAAATGATGACTGAAAATAGTCAATACATACACCCAAATTAAATATTCATATTCTTTTTTTTTTAATCAAAAAATATCCATATTCTATGTTTTGCTAAATTTGTCACATTAACTTTTAAATTATTAATTGTACCCTATCATTTACTATACCTTATGTTTCTGCTACCGCTATTATGACTAACTTTTAAATATCCTTTATATTTTTGGTTTATGATTTATGCTTAAGTTTGGTTTTAAACCAGACCTAAACTATGTTTTTAAAGTTTCTCAAACCAGACCAGCACAACTATTTATGAATTCGATTTTATGCCATTGACATAGAAAATCAGGTTCTGAATACTAAATAATGCTTTATGATGCTTATTTTACCAAAGAAAATGATCCGTGTGACAATTTAAGTACCCGTACGGGTACCTAATACATACGAGAAAAGTAACTGAATACCGAAAACACTGTTAGATATTTGCCTTATTATTATCGGGTACTGAAATTGAATACAAAATGAGGATATGCATCAACGGCAAAGCCAGTATTATGGCACTGGGGGCATGTGCCCCAATGATTTCGGTAAAATTTTAAAGAATAATACTGATTTTTACTACTTATCTTGGTAAAAAAATAAGATTGCACTTATTGATATAAATTTATATATGACAATAAGTATATTGTTTGTCGCCGCTCCCAACGAAAAATTTCTGAATCTGCCGTTGGTACCAGTATAGCGTTGCTCTTGACTAAATTCATGTTTTTCATATAGGTGAGTGGTGGAAGCCATGGATACCAAAGAGCAGAAGAAAATAACACATGGGGAACTCAACCTGCTGCTGGCCCAGCAACTTGGAGACGAACAGAAGTCAAATATGGTTCCATATGATGCTCATTAATCTCTTTCAGCTCAAGCCGATAACCACAAAAGAAAAAGGGTAGTATTATTATCTGGATCAGTATTATTGTCAGGGCAATATTTAAGTACTTGAAAAGTTTGTTTCAAATTATGAAATTTTGTAGTTGTTATTCACTGCATGTCACATCATTATATTGATAATAAAACTTATTGACTTCATGATAACAACTCCTAGGAATAATGTGAAAAGTGGGAGATGGACGCTTGAAAATGTTTATCTTAAGTAAGCACGGCTTTGGTACCTAAGATTTAAGTATGAGAGTCATATTCGGGTATATGTCAAGGGTTAGACTTAGCTATTTTTCAAGATTTTGCATGTCGTTTGGCTTAACTTAAGGTATTTGTTATTGTATTGATGGTAGGCTATCTTTATTTGATATGGGTACTTTTATGATGTAACGAAGAGTCTGGTGATCATGGTTTCAACTGCTAAACGAGAGTTTTGTAGCTAAGTGTAATTGAGGTCCATCGTTTACTTGCTTTAATATATTGTGTGAACTGAACTCAAATCAGTTTCAAATTTGTTTACTTCATCTGTTTTTACATTACTTATTTTCATAAGATCAGCATATTATAGGAGACTCATATGTGATGGGAAATAGTGGACTTCACGTGTGACTCTATTAACGAAGTTGCATGTTGGAGTTTTTTTTGGAAAATCGTACGGATTAGACCCTCAGTCCCCCCCCCCCCCCCCCCCCCCCCCCCCAATCCTTTTTAGACCCCTCTAACCTTAAATAGACTTTTTTGGATAAAATTGCCCCTCTCACTTCAAAATCTCACCTGTTCACTCTCTCTCTCCCCTTCTTTCTCCTCATTTAATGCATGGCAGTATTCTATTCTTTTATTTAATGCAAAAAGAAACTTTTTGACTTTTTTCATTCTTTTCATTCTCTCTTTCCATTCTTTTCCCGCCTATTTGTCTTCCTTCTCTCATATCTCATTCTCTCTTCTTTCTTTTTCTTCTATTAGTTTCGAATTTTTCTGTCAAAAAAAAATATATTATTTTCGAATTTTCGAGTTCCATTCTCAGCGTCCTGCGTGCTTCCTCGTCCTACTTGGGCCCTTGGGTAGTTGTTTGTGGTGGCTTTGAAAGAAGAAGAAGGCTTTGTAAAAACGGGTTTGAAGCATTGTGGCATTACGGTAGGTTCAAGGTTGAGTCATTACATATTTCATGGTTTTCATATCAGACATTGAAGGCAAAATGATCATTTCATGCATTGGTCGATAATGGATCTCTATCATATGAGGTTGGTGTGTTATAAGTCATTTATGGTACATGATTGGTGTGAATGGTGTATTATAATTTTCTTTTGGTGTGTTTCAACTCATTAATGGTGTATAATTAATCATACACCGGTATGATTGGTTTAAATGGTATATTATCATGTTGAGTTGGTGTTTTTCAAGTTATTAATGGTGTATGATTAATCATATACCGTGTATGATTGGTTTTAATGGTGTGAAATCAACTTGTTTAGGTGTGTTTCAAGTAATTAAAGGTGTATGATGAATCATACACCGTGTATAATAGGTTTTAATGGTGTGAAATTACCTTGATTAGGTGTGTTTCAAGTCATTAATGGTGTATAATTAATCATACATCGTATATGATAGGTTTTAATGGTGTGAAATCAACTTGTTCAGGTGTGATTCAAGTCATTAATGGTATATATGATTAATCATACACCGTGAATGATTGGTTCAAATGGTGTATTATCATGTTGTGTTGGTGTTTTTGAAGTCATTACTGGTGTATGATTAATCAAACACAATGTATGATTGGTTTAAATTGTGTAAAATCAACTATTGCAGGTATTTTTCAAGTAATTACGGATGTATGGTGTGAAATCAACTTGTTTTAGTGTGGTTTAAGTAATTAGTGGTGTATGATCAATCATACACGGTGTATTATAGATTTTAATGGTGTAAAATTAACTTATATAGATATGTTTCAAGTAATTAGTGGTGTGTGACTTATCATACACGGTGTATGATAAGTGTTAATTGTATAAAATTAACTTATATAGTTATGTTTCAAGTAATTAGTGGTGTATGACTTAACATACACGGTGTATGATAAGTTTTAATTATGTAAAATTAACTTGTACAAGTGTGTTTCAAGTATTTAATTGTATATGACTTATCATACACCGTGTATGATAAGTTTTAATTGTGTAAAATCAACTTTTGCATGTTTTTTTAAGTAATTACAGGTGTATGGTGTGAAATCAACTTGTTTTTAGTGTGGTTTAAGTAATTCGTGGTATATGATCAATCATACACGGTGTATGATAGGTTTTAATGGTGTAAAATCAGCTTATATAGGTATGTTTCAAGTAATTAGTGGTGTATGACTTATTATACACCGTGTATGATAAGTTTTAATTGTGTAAAATCAACTTATATAGTTATGTTTGAAGTAATTAATGGTGTATGACTTATCATACATGGCGTATGATAAGTTTATTTGTATAAAATCAACTTTTGCATATTTTTTAAGTAATTAGTGGTGTATGACTTATCATACACGGTGTGTGTGATAAGTTTTAATTGTGTAAAATTAACTTGTACAAGTATGTTTCAAGTAATTAGTGGTGTATGACTCATCATACACGGTGTATGATAAGTTTTAATTGTGTAAAATCAACTTATATAGTTATGTTTCAAATAATTATTGGTGTATGACTTATCATACACGGTGTATGATAAGTTTTAATTGTGTAAAATTAACTTGTACAAGTGTGTTTCAAGTAATTAGTGGTGCATGACTTATCATACACGGTGTATGATAAGTTTTAATTGTGTAAAATCAACTTTTGCATGTTTTTTAAGTAATTACTGGTGTATAGTGTGAAATCAACTTGTTTTAGTGTGGTTTAAGTAATTAGTGGTGTATGACTTATCAATACACCGTGTATGATAAGTTTTAATTGTGTAAAATCAACTTGTACAAATGTGTTTCAAGTATTTAGTGGTGTATGACTTATCACACACGGTGTATGATAAGTGTTAATTGTGTAAAATCAACTTGTGTAAGTATGTTCCAAGTAATTAGTGGTATATGACTTATCATACACCGTGTATGATAAGTTTTAATTGTGTAAAATCAACTTTGTATAAGTGTGTTTCAAGTATTTAGTAGTGTATGACTTATCATACACAATGTATGATAAGTTTTAATCATGTAAAATCAACTTAATGGCGTGTTTTAAGTAACCAGTGGTGTATGATTAATCATACACCATGTATGATAGGTTTTAATGGTTTGAAATAAATACTCTAGGTGTGTTTCAAATAATTAGTGGTGTATGATTAATCATACACGGTGTATGATAGGTTTTAATTGTGTAAAATCAACTTGTATATGTGTGTTTCAAGTATTTAATGGTGTATAATCAAACATACACGATATATGATAGGTTTTAATGGTGTAAAATCAAATTATATAGGTACGTTTCATGTAATTAGTTGTGTATGATCAATCATACATGGTGTATGATTGGTAATAATGGTGTAAAATTAACTTTTATAGATATATTTCAAGTAATTAATGGTGTATAATCAATCATACACGGTGTATCATTGGTTTTAATTGTATAAAATCAACTTATATAGGTATGCTTTAAGTAATTAGTGGTGTAATGGTGTAAAATCAACTTGTATAGGTATGTTTCAAGTAATTAGTGGTGTGTAATGAATCATACACGATATATTATGGACTATAATAGTGTAAAATCAACTTATATATGTATGTTTCAAATAATTAGTGGTGTATGACTTATCATACACGGTTTGTGATAGGTTTTAATGGTATAACATCAATTTTTGCAGGTTTTTTCAAGTAATTAGTGGTATAATAGTGTAAAATTAACTTTTATAGGTGTATTTCAAGTAATTATTGGTGTATGATGTGTTATAATGGTGTAAAATGAACTTATATAGTATGTTTCAAGTAATTAGTGGTGAATGACTTATCATATGTATGATAGGTTTTAATGGTATAAAATTAATTTTTGCAGGTTTTTTCAAGTAATTAGTGGTATAATGGTGTAAAATTAACTTTTATAAGTGTGTTTCAAGTAATTATTGGTGTGTGATGAATCATACACGGTGTATGATGCGTTATAATGGTGTAAAATGAACTTATATAGGTATGTTTCAAGTAATTAGTGGTGAGTGACTTATCATACACAATGTAAGGTTTGGAACTCTTTTTTTATCTGAATCTTAAGGACAGGACCTTACCCTATTCTCGAACCCTTTGCCGAGCGAGTTCAAGACCAAAGAAAGCCAGGCCAGAGGTCTTCTTTCTTCTCAATTAGTAAGTACCCTATTAGCAAGAATGAAAGTGGAATTCCATCATAAGAAAAGATTTTAGCAATCCTTTCCAGGCCAGAGGTCTTCTTTCTTCTCAATTTAGAGCGCAAGTCAAACTCATGATAGGCGAGCAATCACGCCCATGAAGATTGGAGATATTATTTTTTTAACTACTTTAAGCACGGCAGATGGCCAGAAGAAAGCCACAAAAGAAGAATATAAAGTAAAGGCTCTAAGCTCCGCTCCTTCGACTGATTATTCGCATCGGATCTCAGGTTCTCTATTGCAGATACCATAGTGACTTGGCTTTGGGGTGGTTTCTCCGTGGACAATGCCACCTTAAATCGTTTTTTTTAGTCTTCATCATTTACTCCCTTTTATTTTAGTAGGCGCCAGTCTTCTTCATCTGGCCGCATTGCAGCAATCGTTGCAAAAGGCGACTAGATGTTGCATTAGATCGCCTGTCTATACTTACTGAACTTAGGCATCTGGAATCCTGGCGGGAACCATGTCGAAGGAACTCGGCAAAATGACCCCGTAACTTCGGGAGAAGGGGTGCTCTCCCGCATATCTTGCTCATCCGACATGGCATGAATCACCGAACACGTGTCCGCTAAACAGTTCCGAAGTAGCAAGACGAGTGAATGAAGGCGCTGTAAGCGACTATAAAAAAAATCCAATCCCGCAAAGGATTGTTCATGGAACTACTATCGAGATTATTTTTTCCCTAATCATTATTTTATTCGTTCTCTGATAAGGAAGTAAACGAAAGAATCTCAATTTTATTGTCTCCATGGAACATTCACTACCGCTTACAGCGCCTTCATTCACTCGTCTTGCTACTTCGGAACTGGCATTTTTGGGGGGAAGAAAGCGGCCCTCTTTTGCGGTGTATTAATTTCACTTCCTACTCGCAGTATGCTCTTTATGATCTCGGCTCATGATTCAATTGCCATGTATTTAGTACACATCATATGACGATCCGGATTCGAGATGGGACCATCAAGCTGATGTGCAAATAAGAGTTATTTTAAACAATAACCAACCGAATGGAGCCTTTCGATTATTTCGGATTGATCGGAATCAATACAAATCGATCAATCAAATAGATGTAGCAAAGAAATCAAAATGATCAAAAAGGTCACTCTTGTGACTTCTTATTCCCGTGTTCGATCTCTTCCATCTCTGCCCTCCTTAATAGCTGGAAGTTCTCCAAAAGTGTGAAAAGCTGTGCCACGCACGATCCAATAGGAACGATTTCAGCAAACAAGATCGGATGAAATGACGCCTGACAAGCAGGCAATGCTAGATGAATATTAATTATGGTCTTTATTGGCCGCTGTTCCGGTCGGGCACTCTCCTTTCTTTGTCCAATTCCGGCTTACCAGACAAAAAGAAAAGAGTCGCTTTCCTTACTGGCTGAACACCTTCCCTTATATATACTATCATCATAACAATTATTAGTTGAGTGCAGCAAGAGCTCTGACAATTATTAGTTGGCAGACGGTTTGTGCCATGATGAACATGGTTTCATTGCACCGCAAGCAGTCAATCATGCTATCCTTACCTTCCAACCAATCGGCCAATCACGCTAGCTCAGAAGCGCCCTCTCTTTCACAGCCAGGAGTCGTGCTTCCCTATCACCATCTCTTCGGAATGGCACTGAATTCGTACTCCCCAGGCTCCGCATAGCAGGGACTACAGAAACCATAGTTGCACGGAAATTTCCTGCCGGACAGAGAACTGTTTTTTTTTCAATTCTTTTGAAAAAGAAAAAAAAAAAGAAGGGTGACTCAACTTCTCAGCGTCAGTTGTCGGGGGTGGGACGAATGGAGCGCCGCCGCCGCTTACTAAGCGCTGGTTCTCACGCACAGAAGGAGCCGCTATAAAATTTGGTGTGATAGGTTTTAATGATGTAAAATCAACATTTGCATTTTTTTTAAGTTTTGCTGGTATAATAGTATAAAATGAACTTTTATGCGTGTGTTTCAAGTAATTATTAGTGTATGATAAATCATACACGGTGTATGATAGGTTATAATGGTGTAAAATGAGCTTATATAGGTATGTTTCAAGTAATTAGTGGTGAATGACTTATCATACATGGTGTATGATAGGTTTTAATAGTATAAAATTAACTTTTGTAGGTTTTTTCAAGTAATTAGTGGTATAATGGTGTAAAATCAACTTGCATAGGTATGTTTTAAGTAATTAGTGGTGTATGATAAATCTTGCATGGGTATCATGGATTATAATAGTGTAAAATCAACTTATATATATATATATATTTTTTTTGATAATTGACCCATCATGGGATTTTATTTAAAAGGGAGAAAGGTACAAATTACAATCATGTCTAGAGATTCAAAGCAACAAACGATCCCATCACACCAAAACCCAACAAGACAATCATATAACCCATACACACAACAGAAAACACCCACAAACACCTCCAACACACCCAAAAACCCAACAAACCCAAAGAACATACGAAAGTGCAAACAATCTCAAGACAAGGAAAAATAAAAGGTACCAATCAAATCCAAGAGGAAACAACAACCCGATGCAGTCCCTTTTAACTGGATCTTTAGTAGGGGAGAGCACCGCAGGGCCGCGGATGCAGAAAAAGCAATCAATGGTAGGGGGCTGCGGGAGGCATAATCAGACAGAGAAGCAGGGGCACGGAGACCCAAGGTGCCGGGAACGAGGGGGACGGGACCACGACAGAGGAGCCACCCCGCAACCATCAACACCAAACCGACGAGGCCCCACTCCCCAAGACCAAGCACCAGAGCAACATCAAGCCAACGATCCAAAGCCTAGACGACACCCACCCGGATTCACGAACCCAGATTCCAAACCACGAAAAACCATCAACAATCGCGACCAAACCGGAGAGGCGACAATCAGAAAGGGGTGAGAGAGCAAAATGGAACCCGAACCTGACCCCAAAGCTCAGCAAACCATCTCCTGAGGAGAACCACAGGGGACAATGGAAACCCCAAAAAAATGTGGTCCCGAGCGGGTCGGAGAGAAACCCGAAAAGAGCGGACTCAAGAATCGGACCCGAACACATCCCACTGACAACAAAACCGAGGCCTCACCAAGCAGGGTCGGCGGTGCAGGATGGCGATCGGCGATGAAGCAGGGACACGGTGAAGGATAGACAAGCAGCTGGGAGGTACAGCGGAGAGAGGTCGACAGTGAAAAGACTCGGCGTGAGCACGAGCGAGAGCCACAACAAGACACGACCCATCACCCAAGGAACCATACCCGACCCATCGCCCAACACCCAATCACGAACCCCACAACCACCGAACAACAAACGCCAAGCACCACCGAAGAGCACACCAACAGGAAGGGCGGCAGGAAGAGCGGAGTCACCAAAACAGGTCAGATCCACGCCGTCGGACTTGGTTCGGAAACTCATCGGCCGACGGAGAGGCGCGACTAAGCCCAACCACCTAGCCCACACGGACGTAGCGAACCCAACCCCGCACAAGACCATAGACCACAGAACACCCTAACACCTGAAGGAAGCACCCAGGCCCAGACACCCACGATTGGTCAAGGACGAACGAAAGAGCTGCCGGCATTGGCTACCGGCAGACGTGGGTGGGGGGGGAGACAGGGTGTCTCCCCCCCAACGCAAGAAAGAAATTGGGTGAAGGGTTAGGGTTTTGTCAGAAATCGTGTTTTTTCAGAGTAAGTTTCAAGTAATTAGTGGTATATGACTTATTATATATGGTGTATGATAGGTTTTAATGGTAGAAAATCAACTTTTGCAGGTTTTTTGAAGTAATTAGTGGTATAATGGTATAAAATCAACTTGTATAGGTATGTTTCAAGTAATTAGTGGTGTAGGATGAATCATACACGGTGTATGATGGATTATAATAGTGTAAAATCAACTTATATAGGTATTTTTCAAGCAATTAGTGGTGTATGACTTATCATACATGGTATATGATTGGTTTTAATGGTGTGATATCAAGTTGTGTTGGTGTGTTTTAAGTCATTAGTGGTGTATGATTGATCATACACTGTGTATGATGGGTTTAAATGGTGTGCAATAACTTGTTTTAGTGTCTTTCAAGTCAATAGTATTATATTTAAATGCAGGTCTGATTGTGGCATGTTCATCGTGAAGTTTGTAGAATTTTTGTTTATGAATGGTCTCGATGTCTTCCAATGCACGCAAGAGCGGATGGAGACGTTGCGGACCAATACATGTATATACTTGTACAGCCACGGTAGAAAGAAACAAATGAAAATATATACGAGCGAATAGAAAGGTTGTGATGTGTATGTATTATTGTATATTTTAATATTGTTGTATATTCTCGTATTCTTTACATTGTATTCATTATACTCTAGGAAATAATCATTTTCGTTTGATATGTTAGTGAATTGGTTGAGGTTGTTATGGGTTTGTACTAAGTGTATGATTGATTGAGTGATGGACGTATGGATTTAGCCAAAAAAAGGGGAAATATATAAAACTTGTTGTACTTTGCCAACAGTCATTCTTCCCCATCTTGTTTATGAGTGTAAATAGCTTGATTATTGGATGTGTGTATTTTATCCAATATAATACAACATTCATTTTACTTTGCCAGCTGTCATTCTTTCACTTACTCTCATCCCTTTCCCTTTTCAGAAGCTCTCATCCGCCCTTCCATGGCTCAAACCAGAAATCACTTATTCCTTTTATATAAGATTCAAGGTCCAACATGGCAGCAAATATAAAGGCATGATTCAACATTTTTTTTTGATAAATTGCGACAAAGTAGCTAAGCCAGCCGGCCACCCACTAGGCGAGGCCAAAGTCCAACCGCACCAACACGGGGACCGACAAAAACCAACATACACCAATAATTAATTGAAACACACTTATAAAAGTTGATTTTACACCATTATACCAGCAAAATTTGAAAAAAAAAAACATGCAAAAGTTAATTTCACACCATTAAAACTCATCATACACCATATACGATTTTGAAACACACGTATAAAAGTTTATTTTACACCATTATACCAGCAAACTTGAAAAAAATATGCAAATGTTGATTTTACACTATTAAAACTCATCATACACTGTGTATGATTGATTATACACCACTATTTACTTCAAATACACCAATATAAGTTGATTTTACACCAATATAACCCATCATACACCGTGTATGATTTATCATATAACAATAATTACTTGAAACACACGTATAAAAGTTTATTTTACACCACTTTACTAGCAAAACATGAAAAAAAATGCAAATGTTGATTTCACACCATTAAAACTAATCATACACAGTGTATGATTGATAATACACCACTATTTACTTCAAATACACCAATATAAGTTAATTTTACACCAATATAACCCATCATATACCGTGTATGATTCATCATACAACAATAATTACTTGAAACACACGTTTAAAAGTTTATTTTACACCATTATACTGGCAAATCTTGAAAAAAAAATGCAAATATTGATTTCACACCATTAAAACTCATCATACACCGTGTAGGATTGATAATACACCACTATTTACTTTAAATACACAGATATAAGTTAATTTTACACCAATATAACCCATCATATACCGTGTATGATTTATTATACACCAATAATTACTTGAAACACAATTAGAGTATTCATTTCAAACCATTAAAACCTATCATACATGGTGTAGGATTAATCATACACCACTGGCTACTTAAAACACACCATTAAGTTGATTTTACACAATTAAAACTTATCATATACCGTGTATGATAAGTCATACACTACTAATTACTTGAAACATACTTGTACAAGTTGATTTTACACAATTAAAACTTATCATACTTGATGTATGATAAGTCATACACCAATAATTACTTGAAACATAACTATATAAGTTGATTTTACACAATTAAAACTCATCATACACCGTGTATGATTGATCATACACCATTATTTACTTCAAATACACCAATATAAGTTGATTTTACACCAATATAACCTATCATACACCGTGTATGATTCATCATACAACAATAATTACTTGAAAAACACGTATAAAAGTTTATTTTACACCACTATACTAGCAAAACTTGGAAAAAACATGCAAATGTTGATTTTACACCATTAAAACCCATCATACACTGTGTATGATTGATCATACATTACCATTTACTTTAAATACACCAATATAAGTTGATTTTACACCAATATAACCCATCATACACCGTGTATGATTCATCATACAACAATAATTACTTGAAACACACGTATAAAAGTTTATTTTACACCATTATACTGGCAAATCTTGAAAAAAAAAATGCAAATGTTGATTTCACACCATTAAAACTCATCATACATCATGTATGATTGATAATACACTACTATTTACTTCAAATATATCGATATAAATTGATTTAACACCAATATAACCCATCATATATCGTGTATGATTTATTATACACCAATAATTACTTGAAACACACCTAGAGTATTCATTTCAAACCATTAAAACTTATCATACATGGTGTATGATTAATCATACACCACTGGCTGCTTAAAACATACCATTAAGTTGATTTTACACAATTAAAACTTATCATACACCGTGTATGATAAGTCATACACCACTAATTACTTGAAACACACTTGTACAAGTTGATTTTACACAATTAAAACTTATCATACTTGATGTATGATAAGTCATACACCAATAATTTCTTGAAACATAACTATATAAGTTGATTTTACACAATTAAAACTTATCATACACCATGTATGATAAGTCATACATAACTAATTACTTGAAACACACTTGTACAAGTTGATTTTACACAATTAAAACTCATCATACACCGTGTATGATAAGTCATACACCACTAATTATTTAAAAAACATGCAAAAGTTGATTTTACACAAATAAACTTATCATACGCCGTGTATGATAAGTCATACACCATTAATTACTTGAAACATAACTATATAAGTTGATTTTACACAATTAAAACTTATCATACACGGTGTATGATAAGTCATACACTACTAATTACTTGAAACATACCTATATAAGCTGATTTTACACCATTAAAACCTATCATACACCGTGTATGATTGATCATACACCACCAATTACTTAAACCACACTAAAAACAAGTTGATTTCACACCATACACCTGTAATTACTTAAAAAACATGCAAAATTTGATTTTACATAATTAAAACTTATCATACACCGTGTATGATAAGTCTTACACAATTAAATACTTGAAACACACTTGTACAAGTTGATTTTACACAATTAAAACTTATCATACGTCGTGTATGATAAGTCATACACCACTAATTACTTGAAACATAACTATATAAGTTGATTTTACACAATTAATACTTATCATACACCGTGTATGATATGACGTGAAACATACATATATAAGTTAATTTTACACCATTAAAACATATCATACACCGTGTATGATTGATCATACACCACTAATTACTTAAACCACACTAAAACAAGTTAATTTCACACCATACACCCGTAATTACTCGAAAAATACCTGCAATAGTTGATTTTACACGATTTAAACCCATCATACTCGGTGTTTGATTAATCATACACGGGATTTGATTAATCATACACCATTAACGACTTCAAAAACACCAACACAACATGATAATACACCATTTGAACCAATCATTCACGGTGTATGATTAATCATATACCGTTAATGACTTGAATCACACCTGAACAAGTTGATTTCACACCATTAAAACCTATCATATACGGTGTATAATTAATCATACACCATTAATGACTTGAAACACACCTAAACAAGTTAATTTCACACCATTAAAACCTATTATACATGGTGTATGATTGATCATACACCACTAATTACTTGAAATACACCTAAACAAGTTGATTTCACACCATTAAAACCAATTATACACGGTGTATGATTAATCATACATCATTAATAACTTGAAAAACACCAACACAACATGATAATACACCATTTAAACCAATGATACACGGTGTATGATTAATCATACACCATTTAAACCAATGATACACGGTGTATGATTAATCATACACCATTAATGAGTTGAAACACACCAAAAGAAAATTATAATACACCATTTACACCAATTATGCACCATAAAGACTTGTAACACACCAACCTCATATGATAGAGATCCATTAACGACCATTGCATTAAATGATCATTTTACCTTCAATGTCTGATCTGAAAACCGTGAAATATTTAATGACTCAACTTTGAACCTACCGCAATGCCACAATGCTTCAAACCTGTTCTCACAAAGCCTTCTTCTTCTTCCAAAGCCACCACAAACAACTACCCTAGGGCCCAAGTAGGACGAGGAAACACGCAGGACGCTGAGAATGAAGCTCGAAAATTCGAAAATAATATATATTTTTTTTTGACAGAAAAATTCGAAAATAATAGAAGAAGAAGAAAGAAGTGAGAATGAGATATGAGAGAAGAAAGACAAATGCGCAGAAAAAGAAAGGAAAGAGAGAATGAAAAAAATAAGAAAAGTCAAAAAGTTTCCTTTTGCATTAAATGAGAGAATGGAATACTGCCTTGCATTAAATGAGGAGAGATAAGGGGAGAGAGAGAGTGGACAGGTGGGGTTTTGAAGTGGGATGGGCAATTTTGTCCAAAAAAGTCTATTTAAGGTTAGAGGGGTCTAAAAAAGATTAAGGGGGGCTGGGGGGTCTAATCCATACGATTTTTCTTTTTTTTTTTTGGGGGGGGGGGGGGACTTAGTCGATTGCTCGACCTAATCAATTAGTTTTGTAATGTAATCTCTTTTAAACTTATATATGGTCAATACGTATCAAAATATCTCTACAATCTTTTTGGATTTAAACTGTAACGGATAGGATTATAACATTACAAACAGGAAATTCAACACCCATCGAGGCTAATGCATTTTCTAATTTTTTTTTTTTTAAAGGTAAAGAGTATATTAGCCTATTCAGTCAAAGATATAAAAGTCTAGTGATTCAAGTAGGATAATCGGATAAAGCTCCTTGTGAATTCCCTCCGTATAAACTCTCAAACTCAGCCATATTGAACCTAACGCGGCCAACTTGTCCGTCGCCTTATTGCCTTCTCGAAATGCATGAGAGTTGATAATCCACAAAGTGCTGTAACAAATTCCAAATATCCTCCATAATTGTTTTACCTAAGAGGATATCAACACGCAAGCATCGGATCTCATTAGAACTCCAAAGTTAAGCATGCTTGGGTGAGAGTAGTACCAAGATGAGTAACCTTCTGGGAAGTCCTTGTGTTACACCCCTCAAGTTGGAAGTTCTCGGAAATAGCCTCCCTACAGGGTACCATAAGGGGGAAGGCTGTGTACATCCACTACCCCCCGACCCTACTTAGGTGGGAGCCCTTGGGATACTGGGAGTATTGCTCCATAATTGTTTTGATTTGCCAAGGGTATTGAAGCTCGCTAAGAACAATACAAAAAATAGTCACGTGTCATCTTCAAATGCAGCTGGCTTATCCCTTCCACAACAACAGCAACAAACCCAGTGCTTCCAAGGGCTCCCGCATAAGCAGCGTCTGGGGGGGTAGATGTACGCAACCTTCCCCCTTCAGGGGGCTACCCTGAAGAGAGGCTTATCCTTTCCACGTATCATATAATTTTTTATAGTCATTTCCTCAAACTTTGTGTGTATTAGTGGTGTGTGGTTCTTCCATGGCTAGTAGCGCATTGATACAGATAATAATATAATAATAGTATAAGGAGTTGTATTAGTATAAATGATACATATAATACATAAAGGAAGTAGCTAGTAGGAAATAATGAAATAGTAGTTAGTTGGTTAGTTAGCCAAAGTAGTTAAATAGTTTAGGATATTATGGATAATTAGATTGTATTGTTAGTTCATAACTAATAACAAAATATCCTTCTCCTCTCTCTTACATCCCCTTCTTCTTCTTCTATCCTATCTTAACCCTAATTCATCTACAGATCTTGATGTACACTAATTGGTGCATAATTTGGTATCAGAGTTCTAGGTTCGTGCTGCGTAATTGTTTGTTAGGGCTAACAATACTCGAAGCATGTCCGAATTCCGTCGTCTTGAGGAATAATTCAAGGGGATGACCGATTCAATCTTTGGTGTGCAAGCTGACGTCTCCTCAATCAAAAATGAGCAAAGCAAGATTATGGATCTTTTGCTTGAAATTTGTCAAAGGAGATCGACATCTAATGAAACTACACTTGCGGTGATGATTACTTTGGTTCTCTATCCTATAAATGAGGATGTCCTTCACAATGTATTCTCTCCATTTGGTCCTATTGAAGAAATAAAAGTAATTTCATTATCAGTTTTCAAAATTAAAGCTCAAGTCCGTTTTTCATCAACAACAAACGCTATTTCTGTATTATTCTTACATGGACGAGCTATATATGATGGATGTTGCTATTTAGATATCCAATTTCTCAATGTTGAGCTTCAAGCATTTAACAAGAAATATTCTATTGGAGGTGCATCTACTACAAAATCGGTTCCCTTTAAACACAATAACGTTGATGTTATACTTGAAATACATGCCAAGTTTGGTACAATTGTTGACAGTATAGGAGCGTGCTCAGTGAAGGAAGTTGAAAGAGATGTTCCAACCTCTGAAATTGAATTTCGAGCATAAACTTGAAGCTCCACAGTTTCCGCAACCTGAGCAACATTACCATGTGCTAGTGGAGAATGTCGAAATGAAGCTAGACGTGGATGTGGATCTTGATCCTACTTGGCAGAATATACCGATTTTGTTCTTTGCTAATGCTAATGATGCCACTATTGCAAAAAGTTGGTGGGTTGGAAAAACATCACTATTGTCTCTGACTGCAAATTAGTTACTAAAGTTGGCTCTAAAGCTGTTCAAATTTCCTAGGAGTTTGAAGCTATTATCTCTAACATTTTTGCACATATTAGTTTTTTTTTTTTAATGTTTTCTTTTGTAAATAGATCCCTAGAACTCGTAATAATGCCCAGAACTCGTAATAATGCCCCACACTTTATCGCTAATAGGCGTGCTAGAAATAGTTATGATCATTTGTAGAGGGTTAATCTCTCGCACTCTTTTGTATCCGTGGTAATATCGGATTTTGATATATAATGAAGTTCATTGCCTTTGAGCTTTGTTTTCCTACCCAAAATAATAATAATAATAATAAGTAAACCTTTGTATAGTATGACTTTTTTTAATATTTCATTAGAAAATTTTTCATGCTGTTCCCAAAGAACTTTTTTTTGACCATTTTGCCCCTCAAAATAAAATGACTAAGTATTTAGTTTTATGTTTAGTTAGGAATTTTATATTTTGAAGAAAAATAAGAATTTTTTTAATATTTTTAAAAAGGGAGGTTTTATATTTTGAATGAAAATTTTAAAAATATTTTGTACCTTCTAAACTTATAATAATATTACTATAATTAATTAAAATAATTATATTTTTATAAATATGGAAAATCCTCTCAATTCTTTTGTTAAAAACATAAAATTTTTAATTTTGGCCTAATAATATAAAATTTCTTCTAAAAGTAAAATTAAACATTAAAGGTAAAATAGTCAAAAATAATTTGTATAATAAATTTTTAAAAGTGAGAAAATTTTATAAATACTTTTATTTATTTGTAAGAAAAAAAATTTTATTTTTGAAATAAAAAAAGGAAAAATTTTCAGTAATTTAGCCCTAATAATTTCCTAAAACTTATTATTGTCTGTGGTTTCTACTCGAACTGCGAAATCTAGGCACCAAGAAGGCAAGAACTCCATTCTACCAAAGATGAAGACTTCGTCTCTAATTTCCTGAACAACCAAAATCACACAGGAGTTGTTGAGAGGGAGATGAGGATAGTGGGGTTAACAGGAGGGATTGCATCGGGGAAGAGTACAGTTTCCAATCTCTTCAAGTCTCACTCCATTCCAATCGTTGACGCCGATGTTGTCGCTCGGGTTTGTACTCTCTCTCTCTGTTTCTTTCTCCTCCTACTGTTGCTTGCTGATACGAACCAAATCAATCCAACTAATTCAACCCAAAGATCAACAATCAACCAATCAGTCGACTCCAAAAGATGGAATCTGTAAAGTACATCATATATATTCAGTATAATCTGTATTTGTATGAAGGTAAGATTCGTATAGTAAGAGGAAAGGGAGAGGAAGAGAGAGAGAGACAGCCGAGATAGAGAGAAGGGAGAGGGAGGCATAGAGAGAAGGAGAGAGAGGCTCAACAATTCTTTCACACTGTTCCTCTACTATGAAAGCTCCTATTTATAGAGTTAGAGGATGGGTATTGTTGGTATTAAATGATTTAACTAATTTTATTAATACTTAAACTACCTCACTTAATCACTATATTTTGGATTGTACCATTTGCATATCGGTGCCATAAATTTCAGTTTAGGTGACATACTGAAAGTCTAGGGACCAATTCCATAGTAGCACAAAGTAGAAGCAGAAGCGGGAGCAGGAATGGGGGAGCGGGCAATCATGGAGCATGAAGGAATCACTTATATTACTATATTAATTGTACAAGAAAAAGCAGTGAAATGTTATCAATTGAGTTGTTAAAGTATAAATATCAAAACAAAATCAATATTAAGTGATAATTAAAAAAATTAAGTATGACAATGAATAAGATATGAAAAATGACTCTAACATATCCATATAATTTAATATTCTTTAAAATCGAGTGATATAGTTAGCCAACAAATAATCTAATGAGTATTCTCTTATCAAAATGATCCCATGATTGTTTGAAGCGCGTTTTCGTCGAGTTTGATATGCGTTGGATATGCAAATATGACTTTCAAATGCCGAATCGCATTTTTGAAGTGTGAAAGTTTAGTATTTAAGGAGTTTTCTGCGACTATGATCCGTTCATCTGCAGTGTTGCTGGAAACCTAATCTGAATGCAGTTTTTAATATAGTCTATACAGTTGATATTCGAGTGTGCTGGAATCTATCGATCGGTATTTGTTTCTAGTATGAACAATTTCTTGTTAGTGACTGTATTATCAGCATGATTTGAGGTTTTGCAGAGTAAATCAAAGAAATATAGCTAATCATAGCTGAAATTTTCGTTCCAATTCCATTTGGAGGATGTTTGTTGAGCATAATATCTAAATTGTGGAAGGCATAAGAAAAATTATCAAGTTTAACCGCTTGTTTTAAAGATATGGCTGCTAAATGGGCGGCAAAAATTTGGGCACCATATCTCCGCTGTAGTCCTCGATACCTAGTTTGGATTTAGGCTTCCATTGCATGCACAGATGCGTTAGGGAGAGCTATCCTTAGGAGGCTCTCCTAGCGCTTTCCCTTTTCCATTGTAAAAGATAAAACCTGCATTATGGCCAAAGAAGCTTTGTTTATGTAGTGATTTTGTTTGTTTGTGTAGAGCTATCTTTAATTAATGGAAAGAACTTGTCTTCTCTTGAAAATTTATCTGTGTTGAGAGTCTGATCAATGGAATCGTTGTCCAGATCCTTTTTTTTACTTAGATTAAGACCTCTGCTCTGATAGAAAATGATCTTTTGATTCTTCCAACCAGTTTAGTCTGCAATGCCATGAATCGATGTGTCATGTGCACTGATATGCAATAGCATAGTTCTGTGTTTGAATATTTTGAATCTCACCTGATATATAGATTTGTGAAATATTGGTTAAAACTTGTTTCATTTACATTATCTTTTAAAATGGTTTCTGTTTTTCTTGGTTATCTTCCACACGCACAGAAGAAGGTTTAAAATTTACCGACAAATCTACTTCATGACATGCTACTCTTGGTTATTTCTGACATTTTTTTTTTTTCTTATTTTGTTTCCTTTTGTCTTTTGATGGACGCTAGACTTTTATTTTGAATTTTGGCATTTCATGCATTATCTTGTGATGCACTATGATCTTGATTGTCTTTGCAGGATGTTCTGAAGAAAGGAAGAGGTGGTTATAAGAAGGTTGTGGAAGCGTTCGGAGAGGACATTCTACAACCTAATGGAGAAGTGGATAGACCAAAGTTGGGACGGATTGTATTCTCTGATCCTGAGAAGCGACAATTGCTTAACCGGTAAAGTAAACGAAACTCAACTTTATTGTTCTATTCCTGTGTTTGTGTTAGGATCATAAAAGTTGGGAAACACGATCATTTAGAAGAATGACTTTTCCGGTTTTTTTTTCCTCCCCCTAAGCAATATGGTCTTCGACCTTGCCTTGGCGGAGCCTCTTCGAGCACTCAGCTGTTGCTGTTATTATTGTTGAAGCAATATGGTTTGCGTCGAATTTATGAAAGATCCACCCATTTTGTTGCCATAATAGAATCAATGATAAATACATCTCAGATTCTGTAAAGCATAGACTGGAGTCCATGGAGTCATAGATTGTATGGATTGGAGGCTTCACTGCTACAACTTTGATCGAACTTAGAGAGAGCGTAGTGCTTTACTGTACTTGTGCATGTTGTATTTTCGTTTTGTGTTTTTCCCTTTTGTTGTGCACGTCTTGTCCTTAATATTTCCTAACTGATTATTTTTTGAACAAAGTTCTTAAGAGCCTTTGCTCACCTTGCCATTCTTTCACAACTTGAAATATTGGATTAACTTTGAAATAAGAAAAACGTGATTATCTAAAAGATCCTAATGTAAATAAGAGCAAACCTGAATTTTTGTGGAAACTGGTTCCTCAGTGTCCTCCTCATCCAAGTATGAGTGATGAGAGTAGGTTGCTAATTGGGTCTATGAAACTATCTATGAAGTGAAGGAAAGGAAGAGAAAAGGATGACCATAGAACTCCGTTCCATACGGGGAACTTAATTTTGTGACATTCTTGTGGTTCGAAGGCTGAGAATTGGTAATCATAGAAGAAGATGATGTCTGGAAGAAAATAACAGGTGGTTTGGGATGTCTAAAAATAAAGAGTTTTGCAAATAATATGAATAAAACAGGGATGTCTAAAAATAAAAGTTCTGCAGATAATATGAATAAAACAGGGATGCCTTAAAATAGGATGTGTTCTGTAGATCTTAAATTATAATATGTAGAAATGAAATAAATTGTCTAGAATTTATATCTTAATGTGAGATCTTAAGATAATAGGGAAAGTAAATAATCATATTTTACTTGTCTTAAGATAGAACACCACCACCCCCTAGTGACTCAAAGCGGCTCCCGCCAAGGTAGGGTTTGGGGAGGATAAGATATACGCAGCCTTATCCTATAGGGTGCTACCCTTTAGAGAGGCTATTTCCAATGAAACATATGATGTGAATTTACTGTGAAGTGAACGGAGTCTTAGGAGTTTCACTTGGACTGTGATTTTAAATGGTATTGACTCCAAACATCTATTACGGGGGTGGAGGCCTTACAAAGCCGTAGTGGTGGGTTGTGTTATTGCCTTCACAATAAGATTTTTTTTTTTTTTTTTTGATAGGTAAGTGGGACTGAGTATTTGTATTTAGGACCTTTCGTTCGAGAACTGCAAGAATAGGGAAAAGGAATTTCTGAATAAAGGTTTCCGATGGAAGGAGGTAGCTCATCACTTGACATCATAACCCCTCGTAATAGGGATTGTTGCTCTTTCTGCTTCTTATTTTCTTTTGATTTATTTCTATTTCGATTCTCTTGTATTATGTAGTAGGACATCATATAAGGTTTCCTAATCAGGATTTCTAATTGGGTTATAAGTTTTATTTATTCAATACAACCACAACAACAACGATAACAACGACAACAACAAAAAACCCAATGCCTCAAGAGCTCCCGCTAATGCAGGGTGTAGGGAGGTGAGATCTACGCAGCCTTACCCCTTCAAGGTGCTACCTCAAAGGGAGGCTGTGTCTGAGGACCCCCAACATGAAAAGCATACAAACACCAACATGGAGAGAGTATAAAGTAGCAATAAGTAATAAAGCAACAAAGCAACAAGCAGCAGAGCACATAGCATTGTGCACGAGCAGCAAACAGCAAGCCACAAGCAACCAACCGCACACAACAATAGTAAATATAAGCAAACAGGCATAAATATAAGCCTAAGGGCGCTAAGACTAGCTTAGTTGTACTCCTTTATTCTAAACCACTATATCGGCTTCATCTTTTATTTTTCAATGTTCTGATTATAACAATCAGCGTTTTTGGGTTGCAGTCTATTTGGAAACAATCACCGTATAGGGTGTGCCCTATAGGGGTAAGACTACGTACATCTCACCCTCCCCAGACCCTACCCTGACAGGAGCCCTTTTGAGGCACTGGGTTTGTTGTTATTGTTATTCTTATTATATTTTCCTAGGTAGATTAGATTAAGATTTCTTTGAAACTTTGTTTGTCTTTTCGAATTTAGGGTCCCCATACTATAAATAGTGCCCTTATATGTCTTATAGAGATCCTTTTTTAAAGTTTATTGGTTGTTTAGAAGTTAGTTTAATTTCCTTTGCGCTACATCACTTCTTCTATTTATACTCTATTGTCTTTGCCGGCTCCCATGGGCATATTGTTCGCTAAGATTATTATACAAAGGTGATTTTAGGCTTTGTTTGGTTGGAGGGAAACATTTTTCCTTCTTCCCAAAATGTTTTTAACTAATATATGCATATGTTTTTGGAATTCTCTTTTTTTATGGTTTTGAAAATCAATTTCTTTATATAAATGTGTAAGGTTGACTTTTGAGTCAACTTAAGGTCGAGTTAAGATTAAGGAGGCAAGATTGTGATGACAAAGGAAATGTTTTCCCATCTTGAGAGAAGGTCGATTTCCTCTCCTTAGGTCATTGTTGATAATCCTTCAAGGAAATGGTAATATTGGGTTGGAAGAGGGCTTCTCCCAAATCAAAGTGAACCTCAATGTTCATTTTTCATTACACAGAGTATAAACGAATCGAACATTCAATGAACTACTCGTATTCGAAATCGATTACAGCTCGTTCGTGTTTGCTATGGGGCTCAATAACTTATAAAGTCAAGTTTGAGCAGGCTGTGTAAGCTTAATGAGTCAAGTTTGAAGAAGGAGGTATTCAACTTATTAACGTTCACTAACACTTCGATAAGGGATTGTTAAGGGCTCAATAAGAACATGTTAAAAGCTCGTCAAGAGTTCGTCAACAGTCAGTATTAGCTCGAAAATGGTTATAAAAATGGCTCGATAGTAACTCAAATAGCTCAATGCAATACAGAGCTCGATCCGGTAGAAACTCAACTCACTTATAAACTTTCAGCTCAATAACGAGCTCAATTAAATAACAAGCCAAATCAAGTATTCAACACACAAAAATCTTATCTAACCGAGCTCGAACAAAGGTTCGAAAGCCTAAGAAGAACTCGATTCAAGCTTGAGCTCGATGAAAGAGGGTGCTTAGCTCAATTTGGCGCGTCGACACCCAATGCACGAACATCAATGCTATTGCAAATTATTTGTGCTAATATTTGTGATTATACATCTCTGCAGCTTATTGGCCTCTTATATCTCCTCCGGTATTCTCCTGGAAGTCCTAAAACTATGGCTGAAGGGCTATAAAGTTATCGTTCTCGACGTTCCACTATTGTTTGAGGCCAAAATCGACAAATGGACCAACCCTGTTATCGTTGTATGGGTTGATCATCAAACACAACTCCAACGACTCGTAGCTCGAGATCGAATAACGGAAGAGGAAGCCAATGACAAAATAAATGCTCAGATGTCACTCGATTCGAAAAGAAATAAAGCAGATATTGTGATTGATAACAGTGGATCACTAGAAGAGTTGAATGAGCAGTTCCAAAAGGTTTTGTATGTTGTCACAAGGCCATTAAGATGGAGAGAGTTCATTCTTTCCAGGCAAGGTGCTTTTGCTGTCCTTAGTTTTTTGGTTGGTGTCTCTCTCTGTCGGAAAATAACACAGCCCGTTGGCTCGTAGCCATGGAATCAAATTACAGTTAATAGTCGCATAATAATCACGGTTAGATTATGGGTAACAGTGATTGTGTTGAGTTCTTGAAGGTAACATAAGATACTGAATTTTAAATCGGTGGTTATTTCTCATTGAAACATTGAAATTCGCAATTCCCATTTTGTTTTGAGTGGAGCTGATCTAATAATTTGTATTCTCAAATGATATATGAGGATTTACAGTCATTGTGAAAATTCCATTTTCCATTCTTGTTGCCATGGAATCAAATTATGGTTAGTGGTCACTAGGAATGGCAACGGGGCGGATAAACCCCGTTACTCGCGGGTTCTCATCCTGTTTAGGGCGGGTATGGGTATAAATGTGGCAGATAGCGAGTACGAGTTGGGTGTCCCCGCCCCGTACTTGCCACGGGTATGGGTATAGCATTGTACCCGCCTCACCCCACTTTATACCTTCCATATCCATTCTATTTTGTATCTAATTGACTTCAAATTTAAATAATAAAAAAAAAAATATATATATATATATATATATATATACACATGCTTATTATTTATCAATGTCCTAAAAAACTAATTGAACTTTTAAAAACAGTATAAAATAATTAATTTGAGCGGGTATCGATAACCGTTTTACACTCACATTAGGGCCAGTACGGGGAGGGTAATGGATAGCCGTTAGATACCTCGGGTAATGAGGAGGGTATGGGTATAGGTTTTTACCCACCGGGGCGAGTATGGGTATCCATTTCATACCCATGACGGGTAATAGGATAGGTATGGGTATAGATTTGGGTGGCAGGTATAAGTATGGAGAAGGCATCCCCGTACCTAGCCCTGCTGCCAACCCTAGTGATCGCATGATGGATGTGGTTAGATTTCTTGGAAATGGTGTCACGGAAGTTAGGCGACGGATAACGGGGTTTGTGTTGGTTTCTCGAAGGGAACGTAAGTTATGAATTTAAAAGTAATCATTATTACTCATGAGACATTGAAGTTCCCGTCTTGTTTGGGTGGAACATATCTACTAATTTGTATTCTCAAATGTTATTAGAGGGATTTCTAGTCATTATGAAAATTAATTTTCTCCTTTTCTTTTATGTAAAAAATGCATCTTTGACCCACAGATTTCATTTCAATTCGGCACTAAAAGCTTTTTGGGTATCTTGGGTTCACCTAGGATTATAGTTCTTGAATTTCTATACAAATTAAGATCGAGAAAAGGAGTTTTTCAATCACTAATGAAATGTTGTGTATAAGGGTGTAAACAAATCAAATGTTCGATAAACTGCTCGTGTGTGAAATCGATTAGGACTCATTTGTGTTCGTTATGAGGGCTTGATAGCTTATCGAGCCGAGTTCGAGCATGTTAATAATGAGCCGAATTCGAACAGGGGGATGCTCGGCTCGTCAACGTTCGTGAACAGCTCGATAAGAGCTTCTTAAGGGGCTTGTTAAAAACTCGTTAACAGTTGATATTGGTTTTGAAATCATTCGATAATGGCTCGATAATAACTTGAAAAGCTTAGCTCGGTAGTGAGCTTGACTCAACCACAAGTTCGGCTCGATTTTAAGATCAATTGGGTTGGATAATAAGCTCGACTCGGCTTGATAAGCCTAACGAGTCGAGCCAAGCCGATTATCGAACACATTAAAATCTTATATAACCGAGCTTGAACATGGGTTGGGAAAGCACGATAAGCCTTATCGAGCTCAAGTTCGTATAGGGGGTGCTCGGCTCGTCTACACTTTGTTGATTTAAGATCTCTTGGGCACATTGAGCTCATAATTGGCTTGATTTGCTGGTTTCATATGTTCTCAAACTTATTGATTTTAATAAGATATATCTTTTAGGAGACTTCCATGTGATGGAAAGTATTGAACTCTACACTTGATTCTATTAACAGACGTTACTAGAAAATTGTTATCGAGAGACGGACAGTATGGTCTCTAATCCATCTCTAACTATAGTTAGAGATGGGAAAAATTTATCTTTAATCCTTAGCAAAACTATTAGGTGCAAATAGTATGTGATGGGTTGGAAGAGATTGGATTTTCATCTCTAATCAGAGAGAATGGCTATCTGTGTAACGTTTCTAATAACAAAAAAAGTAATATATATATATATATATATATATATATATATATATATATATATATATATATATATATATATAATAGATCTAAGTATAAAAAATAGATTTATATGTACACAACAAAAAGTAAAATTAGTTTAAAAAAATAGATTTAGTTATACATATATTGAGAGATTAGATATTAAAGAGGGCACTAACACGCCATCACCGGATCCCATTAGAACTCCGAAGTTAAGTGTGCTTGGGCGAGAATAGTATCAGGATGGGTGACCTCCTGGGAAGTCCTCACCCTCATGGTTGGGGGCATTCGAAAACAGCCTCTCTTCAGATTAACACCCTGAAGGGGGAAGGTTGCGTACATCCGCTCCACCAGACCCTGCGTAGGCGGGAGCCCTTGAGGCACTAGGTATGTTCCCATATTGAGAGATTGGATCTAGTTATAAAAATATATATATTTAATATACAGTAAAAAATTTTTCCGACAAGTAACAAGTAAGAACTCAGAGTATAAAGTAGAGAGCACCTATAAATAAAAAGGCCTTGGGAAACAAAAGTGAACCAAAAAAAAATCAAGTATCCACAAAAGGACACAACACTCAAAGCAAAATAACAAGAAAGAATGATACCAAAAATTATACAACAAAACCTAGCCAAATTGGGATGCAATTTCCTACCCGCAATACTAGATGCCAGTCAAAACCAACACACCAACCCACAGCAAAAACAGACACAATCTGTAGAACAACACCAAACCAGACTCAGCACAAACTGCAGAACTATAGCAGCCCACCATAGGAAAAAAAAAAAAAAATCAATATATATGCTAGCTTAATGGGTTGCTCAATCTCAATTGCCAATTGGCATTGAAATGTAAGGCGGGAGACTCCATTAGGGAAGGGAAGAAGGGCCCGATGCACACGTCTTCCCCTTCTCATTCTTTTACTATTCTCACCTAGGTCCCCGATGACTCTCGTTTCTAAAGCAGTAAGTTAATCTCTTTAAAATTTATATGCGGACATTACATGCTAACTCAATAACTATATCTAATAGGAGCTTCTTTTTGAATCCAAATTCTACTAGATCGGACTGAAAATACGACAAAATTAAGGCTCTGTTTGTCTCGAATAAAAAAGAGATTCTTGGAAATGGTTTTCCTATTCTCCACTGTTTGGCGGGCAATTTTTGACGGAAAACGTCTTGCAAAGGAAAACATTTTCCTCCCAAATGAGGAAAATGTTTTCCTTTATAAAAGAAGGAAGTCAACATTCTAAGTAGTTTAAAAAGTTTTAGGGTATACGTCTGCCATAATATAACACATTATTTCACTAATATCTAGATATATTCCGTTATAATTCAATAAATTTTTTCCGTAATCTGCTGAATTTTTTTTAAAAACATTGATATAATTATATATATTATTGTAATCATGTACCATATCAACTTTCTATGATGAAAATTAAATAGATTTTGGTATCCATAAAATAAGTCTTAAGAAAAATGATTTGCTACATGCCTTGAAGCCGCTGACTAATTTTGATACATGTTTTAATAATTTCCTAACACACATAACCCAAAACTAATAACGCTTCCGATTTTTTTCAATAAATAGGATACAAGTCCAAAAAAACACAAACATGCAGAACAAGGCTCGAAAATAAGAAACACTGAGACAAATGGACCATTTGCTACCCATAATTTACAAAGATTAACATGCTAGTGTTTAATGGCTCGTGTGGTTAATGGATACCAATACGGTTAGGGAAACACAGAAATGTGCAATCCTTGCAATGAAATTCATGCATTTTTGTTGCCCAAGTACTTTGCTCTACATTGCAAATTAGTACTATGGTTGGTACCCTGTTTAGTTGAGTTTTTTTCTTTTACATAATTGAAGTCAAAATCCAGACGAAAGATCGAGACGCTGAGTAAAAGCTTTCAAACAAAGAGAGGGAAACTTAATATAGAAAAATAAAAGAAGACATCAATAATACGAAATAGCAACTAACACAATGTATTCAATGAAACAACTTAGAGACTCACCAAGAAACGAACATCCTAAAAGTGAACAACAACAAAATTCTTGCATCGCACAAAATCGGACAGATCAACAATGAGAGGAAAACCCCCAAGCAACCGCCTAATTGAACATCAAGAAGATCATACAATCTCCACCAAGGAAAGCAATCGACAAAATCCACACAACGAAACAATCTAAAGGCTCAGACTTGGCTCAGCTATGAGGTGAGTCGACGAGCTCGAAATGAGCCAAACTTTTTGAGCTTTATGACAAGCTGGTTTGTGACCCCTTGCTAGTTAGCTAGGATCATTTATACCCCCTAAGAATAGCAACAATGACAATGTGGAATTTTTCTGCTCCTGAACTGGAATAAGTGAAGTTTATCTTTCCTCTCTCTGCTAATTAGTTTATTCCAAGTTTACACTCTACACTTTTAATTTTCGGTGGCATTTGAACGTTGATCCTTTGAAATTTATATTGCTTATAGTATACTATGTATGTTTTTATATTTATTAATAAAATCTTTTGATTTATAAAAGATAAAAGAAATAGTGATGCAAATTGCCAAATTATCGGAAGGAAAAATGGAAGAATTTAAAAGCCATCTTTAATTCGTTGCACTAAATTAAGAAAAGAACAAGGGAATGAGGTTCAATCCTAATTTTCACTAAGAGAAATAAAGAAACAACTCAAATTAATCAAAAATAGCTTAATAAAATAAAAAACTATTGATCTATTTATAGGCATTCTTTCCAACCATACACTACACTTAATTCAAATTAAGCTCCAAAAATAATCTTATTCTAACTCCAATTAAACCTAATATAAATCTAACATAATTCAAAAAAAAACTTTAAACTTAATTACATATTTCAGTAAAACAAACTCTGATAAATAAAACATTAATTAAAGAAAACACCTAAACCCAACTATAATAAAATCATGCTGCGCAATACTTTTCTGGTATGGATGCAATTTTTATACTTCCCGAGATCCGTTTTCTCTCTTTTTCGTCCTAATCGAGTTATTTTCTTTTTTTTGCCAACAGGTAAGTGCATATAGCAATCTACATAAATTGAGTTATTTTCGCCCCTAATTACATCAGACTACTTGTTTAATTATAAAATATATTAAGTATGGGCCTGTTAAAAAGTGATCTGCTCCCACTAACTGTACCATTTAGGTTGACCCACTCCAGAATACACTTAACTCATTAATTATGTTGTACACTTATATACCAAATCCACATTAATAGAATATTTTTATTATGATATATTCTATTGATATTATTCTGATATTATTTTAATAATATTCTGTAATTATTTATGTACTCTTTACTATAAATATATGCCTCAATAACTATATTAGGTATACTTACTAACTCATAATTTCACATGATATCAGAGCATACCAAACCCTAAAACAAAAATTCTCTCTCCCTCCCACTCACGAAACCCTAGCCGCTGCCCGTGCCCACTGCCGCCACCGCCGCCCTTCTCCCCTCTTCTTCGGTCACTCACGTGTGGTGTCTCCGGCAATTGAACTTGTGAACCTATGGCTGCCTCCTCCTCTTCTCCCTCCCTCTCCAATACCGATGCCTTCCCTCCCCTATCTCCAGTAGTGGTGGCCAACGGGCCGGGTCGACCCGGAAACCGTGCGGGCTGGGCACTGGCCGGGCCCGGGCCCGGCTTGTATTAAAGCCGTTGCCCCAACGGCTCTCAATTAAAAGAAAAAAATTATATTTTTTTTTTCTGTAAATACTTAATTCTCCCCAACCCTTTTCCTCACCAAATCTTCAATCCTCTCTTCTCTCTCTATACATTCATCATCTCCCATCTTCTTCAACATTGCTAATTGCAACATTGTGCTCTAAAGTTCGAAGTTCGTAAAGTGTTTGGCTGAAGTTCGAATTTCATTGTTCTGTCGTTTCGCTAATTTTAGTATCGCAATTTTATTTGGTTCGCATTTTTAGTTATTTAATTTGCATTACTACTTACATTTTATAAATACTAATCACTTATACTAATATGGCACACAACTCTTCATCATCCTCTGGAGCCGGTCGTGCTAGTTCTAGCTCTTCTCGGCCACCCAGAATCCCTAAAAGGAGTAGAATTGTCGTACTTAATACGGAAGAACAAGCTTTTATACAACTAGGCCCATCATCCCCATACACTGATGATAGCATAAATTGGGAATTTGAATAACAACAATATTATCATGAGTCGGGTGGTGGGGGTGGAGACTCACAAACTGATGAGGAACCCACGCCCACCACCGAAGCCCAACCTGAAAGTAGTACCTCTACTAGTAGGCGTACAACTAGTGGGGTATGGAATCACTTTACCCTTAATAGGACGACTAATAAAGTAACTTGTAAATTATGTGACCCACCTATGACTTTTAGCCATCAACCTGGCAGTAGGACAGGCACATTAAGTAGACATATACTTAGGTGCCACCCCGAGCAATGCCCAGATAAGAGCCAACAACGTCTAATACAGCATGTTACCGGTGCACTTGCTAATTTTAGGTTCTCTCAAGAGGGCAACCGAAAGGAGTGAGCTAAATATATAATTTTGGGTGAATGGCCTTTCAATGCCGGCGAAAACCCATATTTCGTCGACTACCTCCAACAATGGGTGAACCCCGCCATTGTGAGGGTTCCTCAGAACACCGTAAAGTAGGACGCTTTTACGGAGTACCACAGGATGAAAGCTGAGGCCTTAACACTTTTTGCGACGAACACGAGCATGTTCTCGTTGACGTTGGACATATGGAAGTTGAAACCCAACCAACCTTATATGTGCATAACGACACACTGGATCGATGACTTCTACATCCTCCAAAAGAGAATAATTCATTTTGGTATTTTAGATTGCCCCCACATTGCAGAGATAATTACGGGTGCGATTATGTCGACAGTCCGCGACTGGGGCATAGAGTGACGTATCTTCAGTATTACGTTCGACAATGCTACCAATAACACTGCATCCGTTACACATTTAATTAGGCACATGAGACCCATGTTAGGTGGGAAGTGTTTGCATATTCGTTGCATTTGTCACATTTTGCATTTAATGGTAATGGATAATTTAGAGCTTGTAAACGCATCCCTTAACACCTTAAGATCCGTAATAATATCTATTAAATCATCCGGCACTAGAAAAAAAAGATTTAGAAATTTATGTAGGTTGCATGGCATAGAACATAAACAATTCAAATTAGACTTCCAAACTAGGTGGTCATCTACGGTAGAAATGTTAGAGCGCATTTTACCATATAAAGATGCTCTGATGGAATTCGCACAGGACAATCATTCAGAATGGAGCGATTACATCCTGAACGGTATACTTTAGGAGACAATAGATGAAATTTGTAAATTTTTTTGCATGTTTAAAGAGGTCATGACATTTTTTTCGGGTTGCTACTATCCGACCATGCCTCAAGCAATATCAAGATTGCTTGATATTATGAATTGGATGGCGGATAATAAATCCAACCCCATTTTATTCGAATCGATTAAGGCAATGAAAGAAAAGTTTGCTAAATATTATTCTAAACTACCTCTTACATACTGCTTAGCAACTATTTTAAATCCTAGTTGTAAACGCGGGGATTTAAACTTGTTTTGCCAACATTTTTCCAAATATTTGTATCCTAGTCTCAATATCGACACTTTCATTGCCGAAGTCCATAACGACTAGCACAGTTTATTTTCCCAATATTCCCGAAAATTAGCGTCCAATAATCCATATCCTAGTACTGCTGCAGTAGGATCTTCCACATCTAGTGGAAGTAGTTCACACACGTCATATTCGTGGAAGCTGTGGGAGCAATTTACGCCCACAGTAGCCCTCACGTCATGTGACGAGCTAGATTATAATTTGCAGACACCGCTGCTCCATATTTTCACGACGCCGGGCAACCCGCATTTTGACCTTTTACAATGGTGGAACACAAACCAAGCCCAGTATCCCGTGCTTTACACCATGGCACATGATGTACTAAGTTGTCCGGTGTCTTCAGTAGCATAGGAGTGCGCTTTCAGTCTTGGTGGCAGGTTGCTTGGAAAGAAGAGGGCGAAGCTATCACCGTCAAGCTTGGAGATGTCCGTGTGCTTGAAGGATTGGCTGCTAGCTGAGGCAAGGAATTAAGAGAGAATGAAGCTGGATTCATCGAGTGATGAAGAAGATGACCGCACCACTGATACGTCAAACGATGGCACCCCATGCGACTGATATCAACACTTTTGTATGTCAATTATTTACTTTAAATATTTACGTCAAAAGACGACCGCACCCCCCATCCGTCAAACTTTGTATTTTTTGATAAACAAATTTGTACTTTTAAATATTAGGCTCCAACTGCGTTGTATTTGTACTTGTTACGTTATTTATTTACCATTATTTACTATTACTTATTATATATTTTATTTTATTACATATATTTAGCATTATTGGTGCTTGAAAAAAAATGTATTTGTATCTCATATTATTTATCAATGAATTATAATAATTTTAGTACAAAACGACTTTGTATTATTTAAATTTTGCTTTTTTTTTTAAAAGCTGAGGAAAGCGGGCCAACCCAGGCCCACCCGGCCCCGCCCGGCCCTCACTGTAGCGGGCCCGGGCTAGGGGCCGGGCAGGGTCTTACCCTGGATGCCTCCAGGCCCGGCCCGGCTCGGCTGGCTACAGAGCCGGGCCGGCCGAGCCCCGGCCCGTGGCCACCTCTAATCTCTAGTCTCAGCTGCAGTCAACCAACTGCCCCCAACTGCATCGGCTCACCTTTCCCAGCCCCCGTAGCAACCGACGGTGACCGCTTGGCCTGCGTCAGCCTCCTCTCCTTCCGGGTTCAATCATGGGTTCCCGCTTCCTTCTCTGCCCCTCTCACATGTTGATTCGATCACGTTCCCTACAACTTATGGTATGTTCTCCTCCGGGTATAACCTCGGTCCTCCTTACTCCCTGTTCAATTTCCCCAATTACTCTACACCTCCCATGCCTAGGGCGCCACCCCTCGTGGCTTTCCCTCCCCATGTCAGCCCTCTTCCCCCCTCCTCTATTACAAATCTAGTCAGTATTAAACTAGAAACCCCCACAGATTATACCACGTGATGTGAACAAATCTCTATGGTTCTTCATACCCATCGACTCATGGGTTTCGTCGATGGCTCAAATCCCTGTCCCCCAATCAAATTTCTACACCCACTGATCAATATATCCCTAATCTTGATGCCATAACCAGGTCTTGCACTGACCAAAGGATTAGGGCATGTTTATCTGTTTCCCTAGCCCGCCCAGTCCTTAATGATTTCACTCATAATCCCACCTCTCGCGAGATGTGGGATGCCCTAGCCAAACGCTTTCGTGACCACTCTCTCGCCAAGGAATTTGACCTACGCTCCCAACTCATCAATCTACGTAAGGACAATAAAACCATGACCGCATACCTCACCGAACTTAAAACCATAGCCGATGACCCGGCAGCTATAGATTCACCGGTGTCAAACCATGAGCTCCTCAACTATGCCCTCTTCGGTCTTCCTCCGGGGTACGCCGCATTTAATACCTTCACTTGCCAGTCGTCTCGTAACCTCCCTTTTGAGCAACTCAAGACTGCATTGTTAGATGAAGAAGCTGCTCTTTCTCGTATACACGCTCGCTCTTCCATTGATCACAGTCATGCCCTTGCCGCGAGTGGTGCGCCGTCGGACTATTCGGGTTCTGGTCGTGGTCGTGGAGGGCGAGGTCGTAAGGGTCGTGGATTTAACAATAACAATCACAATGGGAATAATGGGGGTCGTGGTGTGTACGGTCAAGGCCACCAACTGTCTCTTGGTACAGGTATGGCTCCTACTGGTGCTCCTCCTCAGTATCCATAGAACTGGGGTCATTCTGCAGGTATGAACCCTCGTCCGCCTCATGATGGTATACTTGGTGCTGGTCCCTTAGGTTGTCAAATTTGTCATCAAGCTGGTCATGCTACCTCTCTTTGCCCTCACTGCTATATCAACTTTGACCTCTCCCAATCCCTCTCGGCCATGTTTGTCACTGATCATGTTGATACTACATGGTACCCAGACTCCGGGGGGTCCAATCATATGACTTCCAACGCAGGTATTTTAACCCAACACAATGTTTATCGTGGTTCAAAATCAATGCAAGTTGGCAATGGGTCTTTATTACCGGTTACACATATTGGTTTTTTGAAAATTCGTACTAAAACTCGTGACCTGTTGCTTCCTAATGTTATGTTGGTCCCTGGTCTTGCATACAACCTTTTGTATATTAAACAGTTGTGTTGAGATAATAACTGTGTTGTTGAGTTTGATTCTTCTTCATTTTGTGTTAAGGACAAGGCTACTGGGACGCCACTTCTCATGATACGCAGTGAAGGCCCCCTATACGGGTTTTCTCCTCATCCTACTGGACTTGTTGCACGGACAATCACGGCTGAGCTATGGCATCGGCGCTTAGGTCATTTAGGGAATTTTGTTTTGGACACTTTACGTACTCGCTCCTTAATTAGTTGTGTTTCTCATTCTAGCACAATAAGACATTGTTCTACATGTTGTTGAGGAAAGTCACGTCGTTTACCTTTTTCACGTGTGCTACATGATACTTCTTTACCTTTGCAATTAATTCATTCACATGTTTGGCAATCGGCTGTTGTTTTTGATTCTGCCTTTCGGTATTATGTGCTATTTGTTGATGATTTCACTTGCTTCACGTGACTCTACCTGATGCAACGGAAGGATGAAGTGTACTCCATTTTTTTTTTTTTCTGATTTTAAGGCGCTGGTTGAAAATCAATGTAATCTTAAAATTAAATGTTTTCAAAGTGATAGAGGTCCTAAGTTTGACAACAGGCCCATGGCCACCCTTTGTCGTACCCACAGTATTCACTTCCGCCTCTCCTGTCCTGATACCCCACAACAAAATGAGGTGGCGGAATGAAAGCAGCAATATTTAAGTGAAATGGTACGGACTCTACTTTTTCAGGTGCGTTTTCCTCCAAAGTTTTGGGCTGATGCTGTTTGTATTGCGTGTTACATTATAAATCGGTTGCCCACTCCACACTTACAAAATCTTACACCTTTTGAAAAATTGTTTAAAAAGGCGCCAGACTACAACTTTTTCGGGTCTTTGGGTGTGCTTGTTATCCTAACATCACATCTCGTACTCCTCATAAATTGGCCCCACATTCTATCCCATGCATGTTTATTGGGTATGCAGGACGTTACAAGGGGTACCGGTGCTTGGACCCCACTACTGATCGTGTCTACACTAGTCGTCATGTGCATTTTGTTGAACATTTATTTCCTTATCCTGACATCGTGTCTAGTATGCATGCGCCACCAAGCTCAGCCCTGGTTGATGTCTCTCTACCAAGTCAAATTCTGGCTCATGCTAGCCACTGGGCTGCACCTAGTGTGTCACCCTCGGTGGCCTCAGGTAGGCTGTCGGGCTACCGCACCTTCCCCTTGGCTACCGCACCTGACCCCGCCACCGTGGTCTCCACTGACGGTACATGTGCTAGTCCTGATTCAGGGGGGACACACCAGGCTTCCCCGATCGGCTCTCCTGTGATCTCCTCTAATGGTCACCTCGAGCCATCCCTCACGCCCAAGGTTGCTCCTGCCACCGTGAATTACCATCCCATGCGTACCCGCCTTAAAGACGAGATACATAAATCTAAGCACATTCTATCTCTTAGCTCTATTGTTGTGGTTCGGGAACCAACATGTTTTTCATAGGCCGTTAAAAACGCTCAGTGGTAGGAAGCCATGGCCAAGAAATTCAATGCACTTATTCAAAACCAGATATGGGACCTTGTACCCATCTCTCCTTCTCAAAATGTAGTCGATAGTACTTGGAAGTACAAAGTCAAGTATAAACCTTATGGCTTTGTTGATCATTTTAAGGCCAGTCTTGTTGCTCAGGGCTTTCAACAGCGTGAGGGCCTTGACTATTTTGAAATGTTTAGCCCCATGGTCAAACCTACCACCGTCAGGTTCATACTTGCACTTGCTTTCACGAACAAGTGGTCCATTCGCCAACGGTATGTCAAAAATGCGTTTTTACATGGATTTCTCAATGAAGAGGTATACATGTGTCAGCCTCCAGGTTTTATACACCCAAAATTTCCCATGCATGTATCCCGCCTGTGTAAAGCTCTATACGGCCTCAAATAGGCACCTTGAGCTTGGTTTCATAGGTTTAGTACATTCCTTTACAGCTTGGGTTTCTATTGTAGTAAGGCTGATCCCTCTCTTTTCATACATCGATCGCCCCGCAGCATTGTGTGCCTCTTACTGTATGTGGATGACATTATCCTTATTGGATCTGACTCTTCTTTACTCACTCGTCTCACTGCTTCTCTTTCCACTCAGTTTGCCATGAAAGACCTAGGCCCACTTCACTATTTTCTTGGCATCGAGACAAAATTCACCAAACATGGCCTTTTTCTTTCCCAACATAAGTACCCCCTTGACTTACTGGGCAAGCATGACATGCTTGAGGCAAAACTTGTACAAACTCCTTGACCAGCTCGGGCACAATCCTCTGTGGCTGATGGGTCTCTTCTACCTGATCCGACCGAGTTCCGTAGTGCAGTGGGTGCGCTCAAGTGCATCACCATGACCCGTCCAGATATTGCATACGCGGTCAATCGTGCCTCTCAGTTTATACACACTCCCACTACTTCTCATTGGCAGATGGTTAAATGTATCCTTCGATACCTAAAGCTCACGCCTGATCATGGTCTCACTATAGCTCCGGGTTCTTGCACCTCTGTTACTGCATATGCTGATGCTGATTGGGGTGGTTGTCCTGACACTCATCGCTCCAGTGCGGGTTTTGCTCTGTTTCTAAGTCCCAACCTCATTTCATGGCGGGCTAAGAAGCAACCAACGGTTGCCAAGTCCTCCACTGAGTCTGAATATCGTGCTGTTGCCAAGGTGGCTGCTAAATGTGATTGGATACGATATCTCATCCGTGACTTAGGCCTGCGCCATTCTGGTTCGATTCTTGTGTACTGTGATAACGTGTCTGCTACTTACTTGGCTGCAAATCCTATCTCTAATGACCGCAGCAAGCATGTTGATGTTGACTTTCATTATGTTCGTGAGAAGGTTATTAAGGGTGATATCCATGTTCGATACACTCCTACCACCAAACACGTTACTAACATATTTACCAAGGGGTTGGCTACTGATCGCTTTCGCTGCCATAAAGCCAATCTGCACGTTGGTCCCCCTAGCACAGATTGAGGGCGCGTATTAGGACATATTCTATTGATATTATTCTGATATTATTTTGATAATATTCTGTAATTATTTCTATACTTTTGACTATAAGTATATGCCTCATCAACCTTATTGGGTATGCTCACTAACTCATAATCTCACAATTTTTATTTTTATTTTTTTTTGAGTTGTTTACATTATAGATCCATATATTAATTTACTGTCCCATTATTTTTTTTATTAACTGTATTAATTTAGTCATTTATTATTTATATAATGTCATTTTAGTCATAGAATAAATTTTACATACTGTTAGTTACATAATTTCTAATGGTCTAATCATTGGTGAGTTTAAATTCTATTAGTGGTATTGTATTTGATCACTTGCATATGATATTACCGAAATATTAAAAACTATGTTATAGTGAATTGACGCAATTAAAAATGAAACGACTAAATTGACAAGTGGGCAATGCATACGAAATTTTTGGTGAATAACCCATAATTCATTATATTAGTAAAGAGAATACAATTTTTTAAAAAGGGACAACAACTTGTAGAGTGGAGTTAATGAGCTTTCAAAGCGGGACCTAGCCAAAAGGGGGTAGAGATTTTAACCACCAAAGAATGTACAACTAAACTTCTTTAAATTTCTAGCGGTATCAAATTACGTATTACAATTTTATTAAAAAATTTCAAAATTTCTAACTTTATTATGTTTTTTTTTTATAATTAAGTTTGATACTCAATATCAATATAAAATGAAGAATTGAGAATATATATAAAATCAATGAAATCCACCCATATCATCCAAAATAAAAAATAGATACAGTCCAAATTAAGAAAATAGTGAAATTTTTGCAAAATGTTAGTGGAATCTCTCTCTAAAACCCTACTCTCTCTACTCTAAAACCCTCCCTCTAATCAATACCCAGAACACCTTGTTTTTTGGGGGGGGGGGACTTTTTGTCTTCCCCCTCCCCCATTGCCTCCTACGCGACTTTCCGGCTTCGAACGCCTTTGCCCTTACATGAATTCCGCCTCCGCATCGCTCCAACTATTGGCGTTGCTCCGGCTCTCTCTACCCATGGACGTTGTATAGTGAACCTGGGGGGTGACCCTTCTTCTCCCCTCACCCACGGCCTCTCGCCGTTCCAACCCCATCCCCAGCGCCTCCACCTCTTCACTGGGTCGCTCTAGTACTCCACCTCATCGTCTCCACCGCCGTCTCATCTCGATGATCCAGATCTCCGCTACCCAACTGCGCCGCCGCCGCCTGTCCCCAGACTCCACACTCGGCTGATTTACAACCTCTCTCTGCCCCTGACTTCGGTCTCTAGCTCGTCCAGCATTTGTAGCACCAGCGATCCCAATTTCTCCCTCTCTTCTCTCTCTCTCTTTCTTTTTTCTCTTCTCTTTGTTTTTTCCTTGTCATTGCCCGGGTCCCCATCCAGTTGACCCCTGTTGACCCGGCCCTAATGACCCGTCTCAAGATCAGTTCCAGTCCAGTGCTAGTGCCAGTTCCCCTCAGAACCGAACTTGATGGGTCCGGATGTGTTGTATCGTTGATGTGAACCCCTTGAACTACCTCCAATTGACACGCCCCAGGCGATATAATTCCTTAAGAGGCCTCCTGACAACCCATCGTCTTTCACCCGATAAAGCGGATTTTCCTTCCCCTTTCCTGTGATGTTGGCTTGGTACCCCTCTTGTCCTGTTCCATATCCTGCCGGGTTCCTTGCTTGCATTGCAGGGACGTGCTGTCCCCCACCCTCTTCCAGGTCTTCGGTTGTCTTCTGTGAGGTGGTGCTTTGTGTGTCTCTGCTTCGGCTCCATCTGCTGCCCTTCTGTTTGGTCCCTACCTACTTTTTCTTGTTTTCATGTTTTTTGTTGCTTTCTTCTTGTTTTTTTTTTTTTTTTTTCTATTTTTCCTGTTTGATCTGGATCCATTTTTGTACCACTACCATTTACGGGTTAGCCTAGGACTCGCTTTGTTGAGATGCCTATTTATACTTCAGCTGTGCTAATAATTATCGGGAAAAAAAAGGAAATAGTGAATAGATAACACATCCTAGGCTGGCCATATGATGGAACGATATCGAAGCACTCAGATTCTAACAGCCTAAAATATATTATATTACACACTTAGTGGCTACTAAAAAAAATTTTTTTTTTCTTACATAGGTAAATCTAGAAAAGCCCCCTTAAGCCTTCCTCCTAAACAGAGGACGACCCAAGGCCTCGGATCTGGAAATGAGGAGGAGAGTTCTTGATGGCGTCAACTCCTCCAACTGGTGATCCAATCTCCCATACCCTTCGTTTGCTAAGAAATCTGCTGATTGGTTTGCTTCTCTATACACATGGGAATACTTGATATGCCTCATACTCTGACTGACACTTCTGATTTCTTCTGCAATAATTTTGATGTCACTCAGGGCTGAAACTTCTGCGATGATGAGCAACAAGCTCATAGCCTAGTGGTAAGGCGCCCGGTTACCGTGTGAGAGCTCCGGGGTTCGAGCCCCACTAGTGACCTCGCTCCCCTGCCTTTACCAAAATAATAAAAAAAATAAATAAATAAAAGGTATTGATCACCACTTTGCTATCTCCTTCAAGACGTTCCAATAGAGCGGCATCGGGATTTACTATTCGTGATTCAAAAGGGGATATTATTGCTGCAGGAACCAGAAAACTGGGTAATGCTCCAATCAAAGTGGCTACTCCAAAATACATTTCACCTTTGACAACTTGTGTAACTTAACTAAAAAGTGCATAAAAACATGATATATAATACCTGAAAGTACGATCCAAAAATATTCGAGAACTCCATCTGTGTAAAAATTAAAACAAGACTAAAATAAAATGAGACACAGGAAGAATACTTGGAACTTGATAATTGCCATTCAGAAAAGACTACCCCCTTGAACCTTTTTTTTTTATTTACTATTTTATCCCTCAAAAGTGAGTGGGTCAAATATTTAATTATATTTTTAGAAAAAAATTTTATATTATTTGGAAAATATTAGAAAATTTTTATATTTTTCACTATAAAATTAAGGAAATTTTATATATTTATAAAAAATATAATTATTTTAGTTAATTATAGTAATGATATTATAAGTTTAGAAGATAAAAAATATTTTAAATTTAAAATATTTTTAAATTTTCATAAAAAATAATAAAAGATAAATATAATATTTTTGCTAATATTATAATGTCACTACTATATAATTAATTAAAATAATAATTTTTATAAATATAAAACACCCTTTTTTCTATAAATATAAAAAAAATTATTATTTTTCCTTAAAATATAAAATCCTAGCTAAAAATAAAATCAAATACTCAACTATTTTATTTTGAGAGACAAAATGGTCAAAAAAATTGTTTGGGGGCAAAGTGATAATTTTTTAAAATTAATGGGGTTTAATAAGTAATTTTATTTGTAAGGGAAGTTTTTTGTTTCTAAATCAAGAGTAAGAGGGATTTTCTATAATTTACCCTATTTATAAGACAACAACAACATGCCCAGTGCCACAAGGGCTTCCGCTTGCGCAGGGTCTGGGGCGGTAGGATGTACGCAGCCTTACCCCATCAAAGTGAGACCCTGACGAGAGACTGTTTCCAAGGACAATCCTTACAAAAATACAAAAGGCTAAAGTAATCTTACATGTACAAGAATACACACAATCAAAGCAATTGAGGGTGGCTAGAGCTGCAAATGAGCCAAGCGGACTTGTGATCCAATTTGACTTGGCACGTTGAGGGCTCGGCTCGGGTTCTTCTAAGCTGACTCTAGAGCCGGCTTGGCTCGTTTAAGGCAGCTCGTTTAAATAAATGAGCCAAATTGAACTGAGGCCGACTTGGCTCGAAAGGCTCACAAGCCGGCTCGTTTATTGGCTCATGCTCGTTTATGGGCTCATGAGCTAGGTCGATTATTGGCTCGTATGTCTAGATTGAGGACTTGAATAACATGTATTTTTTCTTTTCAATTTAAATGCATGATTTTTTTGTTATCCTTTTCAGGCAATTCAAATAACAATAATCATAAATAAGCCTAACAAGCCTAATAAATGAGCTTAACAGTCCGAGAAATGAGCCCAATGAGCTAAGAAAGCTCAATGAGCCAGCTCGCCAAATAATCAAGCCTAAATAATACCGATACCGAGTCGGTCTTATTTATTTAACTAGCTAAGCCGAGCAAGTTGTGGCTCGGCTCGGCTCATTTGCAGCCCTAATGGTGGCCATTCACTCCCCTTGGCCGTTACATTAGGAAGAAGATGTTGGAGTAAACTCTTGCAAAACTCGCAGGAACGGGTATCCTAGATATCTCAGATGTCGAGGCCGTATAGTCACTTTCCTTAAGACTTATTTCAGCGTAGGAAATAGTCTCGTGGATACAACGACAACCAAAACGATGAAGTGAAAGTGTGCAAAGGGAGAGACAAAAGAGATGAATGAGAATGATGTTTTTATCAAGAACTTTCAACACTTTGAATCACAAGTTCTTACAATTCTCTCTTTTTTTTGCAATTCATTCAAGTAATCATAAATCTGATCAAAGAGTAGAATATATATAAAAACAATGAAGTGAGACGTCTCAAGAAGCACCCCAAAAAGAGGCGCCAAAAACAGGGAAAAGTCGCGAACTAAAACTACAAAAAAACTACCTGTGTGTTGACACACAGCTCTGTTTCATGTGTTTCTGCAAGATTGTCTGTCGACACACGGGCTCTTTGTGTCATCACGCAACTCTGCATTTTTGTTCTGTAAGATTGTGTGTTGACACACGAGCCCTGTGTGTCAACACACATCCCATAAATGGAAAAAACACTTTAAATAAAATCGGGACAAATTTCAATCACTTCATTAACATATCTAATTTTGAAAATATATCAACAATCCCCACCATTTTCAAAATACAACCATTCTCACAAACAACATCTCTAAATTAAAGGAAGCCTTATTGTGCATCAATGAGGGTGTCTCTCAATTGAGCCCCCAGCTAGTGAAGACAACGTTCCAGTTAATCGGATCGAAAAATGGTAGACTAAGCTTTGAGCCATACAACCCATTTGACTAACCGACTATGTCATCATGCACAAGGCGTACTTCCCGTACACACCCTACACAAGTGTTTCAGGTTCAAACTCTTTGTCAAAAATCATCCCTTGAAGTGGCCAAACTTCACACTCACTAAGGTGGAACCCACTGATCATGTCCCTGCGACTCAACATTTGGTAATAATATAAAACCGGGTCCATTAAGAGCATACGCTCATCCACTTAGATTTTTTGACGCAGGTAACCAAGCACTCCTCATGTGGGATAGAAAAATTCTCTTTTAGTGTTTGCAGTCACACGAATGATAAGTCTCACTCATTGAACCCAAGACCTGACGTCATATCAGGCATCGAGATGAGGGCCTATCATGGGCGACTAATAATAACAGGTTTCAATCTCATCCCTTCACTAGTTTTTAGAATCAAGTCTCTAGCTAGACCTTTCGTAAACGGAACTGCTAGATTCTAACTAGTTCTCACAAAGTCCACAGCGATGACGCCTTCTCGAATAAGCTGTCTCACTATACTGTGTCTTACAACTATGTGTTTGGATTTTCCGTTGTACACCTTACTGTACGCTTTTGATAGCGTAGCCTGACTATCACAATGGATAGATATCAGTGAGACTGGCTTTGGCCACAAAGGAATCTCATACAAGAGATCCTTTAGCCACTCAGCTTCTTTAGCCGCAGAAATAAGAGCTATGAACTATGCCGCCATTGTAGAATCAGATATACAAGTCTGTTTCTTGGAACCCCAAGAAACCGCACCCCCACTATGTAGAAATACCCATCCGCTTGTGGATGCATGATCTTTCACATCGGAGATCCAACTGGCATCAGATTATCCTTCCAAAATGGGCGGATACCCTACATAAGAAATACCATAATTCATAGTACTCTTAAGGTACTTCAGTACTCTATAAACCGCATGCCAACGCAGTTTACTCAGACTGTTAGTATATCTACTTAGTTTTCCCACAGTATAGGCTATATCAAGCCTAGTGCCAATCATGGCGTACATAAGACATCCAATGATTGCGGGCATACTCCAACTAAGATATAGGAGTGCCCACATTCAGTACTAGTTTACACTAGGGTCCATTGGTGTGGATACCGGTGCACAAGCACCATAGTTGAATTTATTCAACACATTTTCAATGTAGTGAGACTGTTTCAAAGAAATTTTATCTCCATTTCTAACAATCCTTATACCGAGGATTACAACAGCCTCACCCATGTCTTTCATAGTGAAGTTGATCGAGCAAAACTGTTTAGTTTTCCCTACTTGTTCCAAATCAGTGCCAAAAATCAGTATATCATTGACATACAAACAGATCATGACACCTTTGCCATTCTCGAACTTGCTATGGACACACTTTTCCGATTCATTTATAATGAATCCGTTGTTTAGAACAACTTGATCAAATTTCTGATGCCATTGCTTCAGGGCTTGCTTTAGCCCATACAGGGAGCATATGAGTTTACATAACTTCCTCTCTTGACCCAGAACAACAAAACCTTCTGGCTGTGTCATATACGCCTCCTCTTCTAGTTCGCCATTCAGAAATGCCGTTTTGACATCCATTTGGTGAATCAATATTCTATAAATAGAGGTAAGAGCGATCAAAACACTTATAGTCGATATTCTCGCCACCGGGGCCAATGTATTAAAGTAATCTAACCCATGTTTTTGGGTAAATCCTTTAGCTACCAATCGGGCTTTGAACTTATCTATAGTTCCATCGACTTTCATCTTCTTTTTGAAGATCCATTTACAACTGATAGGCTTGCTACCTCATGGAAGATCCACCAATACCCAGGTATTGTTGCCCATTATGGAATCCATCTCATCATTTATCGCCTCTTGCCAAAAGGAGGCATCATGAGACCTTACCGCCTCATCAAACGTCATGGGGTCAGCCTCCATGACACACCAATATGGAGTCACGGGGTCCATATCATTACTCGAACCTTCTACCAAAAACCTGCAGAAGTCCGATCCGAAAGATTTCTCTTTCCTCGCTCTATTACTCCTTCGGAGTTCTAGAGCATTTTTAGGGACTTGCTCCCTCTCATGATGATCATCATCATCATACGACATTGGGGTGTCATTCTCAACCGGTACATAATCCTTTGGTCTAGGGATAGAGATACACCGATTCTCATAAAAAAATGGCATATTTCAATTCTATTATAGTATTAATGTTGATATAATCGTTTAGCTCAATTACATAGAATCAATACGCCTTACTGTGTGGCGCATATCCAACTAATATATTATCAATGCCTCTCTCACCTAACTTTTTACGTTTAGGTTCAGGGACTTTAACGACTACCCTACAAACTCACACTTTAAGATAACTCAACTTCGGGGGTCGACCGTTCCAATGTTCATATGGGGTTATTTTACTTTCCTTGTTTGGAACTTGATTTAAAATATGACAGGCCGTTAACGTAGCCTCACCCCAAAACCCATCACTGAGTCTGGAATATGACAATATGGAATTTAACATTTCGGTTAGTGCTCAATTTTTACCCTCAGCCAGGCCGTTTTGTTGTGGTGTGTAGGGCATTGTTACTTCATGCACTATTCCTATGGTTTCAAAATACTTGGGATCATAGTATTCTCCACCACGGTCCAACCTAAGTTGTTTGAGGAAGGTCTAACGGTGTAGTTCTGTTTCCGCTTTATATGCCTTAAATCTCTCTAACGATTCGTCTTTATGACTGATTAGATACACATAGCAAAATCTTGAACAATCATCAATGAAAGTTATAAAGTATCTTTTTCCTCCTATGGTTGAAGTACTTTTAAAGTCACACAAATCACTACGTACTAAATCAAGTAATTTCGTTTCTCTTTGAACCGATGGAAATGGTAACGTCGTTATTTTGGTTAACATACACGTTTTGCATTTATCATCCACTTTATCAATATGTGGTATCAACGACGAATTAACCATTTCATGCATCCTACGGAAATTCTGATGTCGTAATCTTTGATGCCATAGATACGAAGAGTCAAGTATATAAACCGAACTATCAATTTTATTATCAACATTTAACTTAAACATCCCATTTCACAAGTATCCCTTGCCAACAAAGACACCCCCTTTGACACAACAACCTTGTCGGCCTCGAAGACCAACTTGAACCCGAACCTATTTAGTAGGCCACCAGACACGATGTTCTTCTTAACATCCGGGGCGTAGCATACATCGGTTAAGGTAAGAGGTTTTCCCAGAAGTGAAAAGTAAGTCAACTTTTCCATTGCCCTTAACCGGTACACTTGCTTCATTGCCCATAAACAACACAATTCCATTGTTTATGGGTTCTAAATCTTTGAAGAGCCCCTCATCTTTACAAATATGTTTTGTGGCCCCCGAGTCAATCCACCAAGAGTCATCACCCTCGACTAGATTGATCTACGATATCATTGGTACGAACTTATCGTTCGAATTTTTGTTGCGATGCCCTTTTCCCTTCTTGTTCTTTAGGCGAAAATAGTCCCTTCTTAGGTGACTGAGCTTCTGACACTCCCGACAAACCACGTTTCCTTAAAATAGCTGGAGTAGAGAATGGTGTATTCGGAACATACACCACATTTAGAATAGTAATCAGGAAGTGCATCTTCCTCTGCCAACAGCGAAAATTACAGTCGTCAAAACGGTCCAACTTCACAAAATTCGCTGTCATTTCTCTCAGTGACGAAGCCATATCAAACCAAGATCACAAAACAAGAAAATAAGTCTTAAGATTGTTGGAGTAAACTCTTGCAAAACTCGCAAGAACGGGTATTCTAAAGATCTCAGGTGTCGAGGCTATGTAGTCACTTTCCCTAAGACTTATTTCAGCGTAGGAAATAATTTCAGGGATACAACGACAACCAAAACGATAAAGTGAAAGTGTGTAAAGGGAGAGACAAAAGAGACGAATGAGAATGATGCTCTAATCAAGAGATTACAACTTGTATTAGTAAAGAGATTCCAATTTTTTTTTAAAAGGGACAACAACTTGTAGAGTGGAGTTAATGAGCTTTCAATGCGGGACCTAGCCAAAAGGGGGTGAAGATTTTAACCACCAAGGAATGTACAACTAAACTTCTTTAAATTTCTAGCGGTATCAAATTACGTATTACAATTTTATTAAAAAATTTCAAATTTTCTAACTTTATTATATAAAATGAAAAAATGAGAATACGTATAAAGTCAACGAAACCCACCCATATCATTCAAAAAAGAATAAAAAAATAGATACAATCCAAATTAAAGAAATATCATAGATAACAAATCACAGGCTGGCCATATGATGGAATGATATCGAAGCACTTAGATTCTAACAACCTAAAACATATTATTCTACACACTAAGTGGCTACTCCAAAATACATTTCACCTTTGACGACGTGTGCTGCTTAACTAAAAAGTGCATAAAAACACGATATATATCACCTGAAAGTACGACCCAAAAAATATGCGAAAACTCCATCTGTGTAAAAATTAAAACAAGACTAAAATAGAATAAGACACAAGAAGAATACTTGAAACTAGATAATGCCATTCAAAAAAGACTACCTTATTTATAATACAAGCCTAAAAAGATACAAAAGCCTAAAATAATCTTACATATACAAGAATTCTAAGCTAATAATAATACATACAATCAAAGCAATTGATGGTGGCCATTCACTCCCCTTGGCCGTTACATCAGGAAGAAGGGGTGAAATTATGTCAATAAATCAAGTTATTAACTCTGTTAGGGCCCTGATACCACCTGTTGAAAATCACCCACAAAATAACGAATCATAAATCAAAATAACAATCATAAACAAAGGGAGGAAATAGGGGAAAACACCGCAATTTATGTGGTTCAGCTGAAGCCTAAACCCACGGAGGCGAGCACGATAATTTCACTATTTCATTGAAAGTTTACATGAGATGTCTCAACTTTCAGATCTTTTTCATCCTTAACTCAATCTCTAATTGTAACATAAACAACTCTGTGTATATATAAAGCCACCATACTAAAACCTTAATATGTTATGGGCCTCAATAGGATTGGCCCAATCCTATATCTCATAAATAAGGTCCAATACAACCAGACTTCAGACATAATCTAGCAATATAAATATATAATACAATATACAACAAATACTAGTATCAACAAAAAAAGAGGAATCTGGTGAAAAGGGGTGACAGCGTTAAAGATGCCAACAAGATCCTTACTACGGAGTGCACGTTGGAGATTGGGAAAAGTCTAGGGCTGAATTTTGCGATTTATGATCTACTTATGCTTAGTGCCTTACTTCAATAGATATGGCTTGGATGTCCTGTTTTCCTGTCTTTTGGTTAGTCCTGTGTCTGTGTCTTCCTTAGTTGTGTTTGAGGCTCATTACGTTTTGCCTGTGTTTGCTTGTCTTATTGTTTGTATTATTTTGTCGTTTTGATTCCTGTTCTTTTACGAGTTGACTCAGGGCTTGCTTGTTCGAATTGCCTACTTTGTACCGCGACTCTGTAGCTAATTATCGGAAAAAAAAAAAACTAGTATCAACAATCTGAGCTCTCATCCTAACTAAAGCAAATGCAAAAAGATGAGTAGTTACCAACTCCACCTCTCCCGCGGTGTCCTTTCTCTTTTGTTCTCTCCCTTTCTTGGACCTCCAACACACTCGTTTATAACAAAAATATTAAATGCACCTTAAATATTTAATTTATATTCAATGATGTTATAAAAAATATTTAGATTATAAAAAGTTTTATTACATATATTACTGTTTTAGCCAATAGTTTTTTATCATGTTTTTTTCCCCCCCAGAAAGTATGATATAAGCTCAAATAAGTACAAATGTGCAGGGCAGAGCCCCGAAGGCAAGAAACACCGAGACACTTCTACCAATGCCCGAACCCATACAAAGGTCAAATCCAAAACCCAAAAAACACAAATACCAAACGATACCCTACACACCAAATTCAACGCCAAAAAGACAGAAAAATGACCAAAAACAAACCAACTGAGACAACGAATGCAAAAATAAATAAAGAAGCCCAAAAAAACCAAAAGCCAAATCCCTCAAAGATAGCACACACCCGATGACAGGCTAAGAAAGTCCCACCGCCTTCATTATATGTTGCTATTAGTCGTTGATTTCCTTAACAACTTGCCTCCGCCTATTAATGTCTTGAAAAGGGTCCTACTGATGACTTCATCTTCCCCGTCAAACAATAGACCTAGCTTATGCCCAAACTTCGAAGTTTGTTCAGAAACACAGCATGGCTCAAGCTTTGAAACGGGCAACTCTGGAGGTGTTGTAGCTTTTGAACGTTTTGGCTCAATACATCAACCTGCACCAACTCTTTTTTCCTCTCTTGCTTAGTTACCTAGTTTTAAGCGCTTTTTATCATGTACAATAAATAGATAACTATATAAATTTTTTGAGTTCGTATGGCACTACTTTATAGGTTATGTTTTTATAACAATAAAAAGGATGCAATTAATATTTCTCTCGTAGAAATCCCAACTATCATAAAACGGGAAAATGAATTTTGAATTCAAAACCTCTAATTTTAGGATGGAATAATTTAACTATTAAACCCCTCTAATAGTTCATACTACTCTATAAAACGCCTACAGACTCCAAACTCGTTTATTTTTCTGTTAAAAAATAGGGTATTTTAGATCAAAAGGTTCTTGTATTTTGCTCATTATATTAATTTTATCCTTTTACTTTTAATTGCGTCAATTGAGTCATTATACTTTTAATTGTATGAAATTAGTCCATGTATAATTAATATGTCAATTTGGTCCTTAGAGTGAAATTTATGTTAAGTTGTTAATGAAATTTTTAATGATTCTGCCAGAGTTTGGGTTAAATTGAGTCAATGAGTGGATTTATAATGGGTTACTTGCATCTAATGTAATTGTTAAGTTAAAAATTACGTCATTAACTTAACTTGAATTTGATTAATTAACTAAATTGATATAATATAAATTAAGTCAATGGACGAATTTGTAGTGAGTTTCTGGCATATAATTTGATTGTGTGGTCAAAACTTATGTTGTTTACTTAATTTGAATTTGACCAATGGACTAAATTGATACAATACAAATTATAAAGAGATTAAATTGACATAATAAAAAAAGTACAAAAATCTTTAATACAATTTATCCTAAAAAAACCTTGTTATTATAAAACAGCACAACCAAACAAACACTCTGCGTGCTCTTTATTTTTATTTTTTTTTAACTTCCACACATTCTTCTATAAATACCAACCCAATCATAGCATTACCAAAGCATTATTTGCTCTCCAAGAGCCTAAGTTTATAAATAAATTTATCCAAAGCAACATACAAAATTAATTCAAAAAATGGCTCAATATTTTATAGGCTATGTTATTTTTATGTATGTCTTTGCTGTTTTTGTTTTTCGAAGCAAAGGGGCAGCCTATCTCTACCCTCAGTTCTACTACCGTTCCTGCCCAAATTTGCAACGAATTGTCAACTCTGTGGTTGCCGAGGCCGTTGCGGTTGACCCGAGGATGGCTGCTTCCTTGCTTCGACTCCATTTTCATGATTGCTTTGTTCAGGTTAGTTGCTGAAATTGCATTAAATGTTAGCATATAGTAGTAAACATGAAATCAAATCATGCTCACGATCATGGTGTTGTTTAAGCAGGCGGTCACAAATGTTAGCAGCAATATTGATGGGGCCTTTTAGAAAATATAAGTCATTTTTAAGTCTTCTGTTTGGAAAGAGAAAAGTTACATACTCGTTCATTTTGATATTCTTTTGATAGTTTTTTGACAGATGAGCTTTTCTCTTAGGGTAAACGGGATATTTGAGTCAACATGCAAGCCTTAATTAGTCCCTGAATTGCATGCACCGCCACCGTGAAGTTTCTCTATGCAGGATATACAGGGCAGACTAGGGGCCACGGACACCGTTAAATATCTCATGGAGTTGTTTGTACCCAATGATAAGATTTAAACTCTGGTCTTGATGGTTAATGAGATGTCATGTCTAGGTGCATCTCGATCCAAATACAAATATAAATATGTTATACATCTAGATTGATATGGAGATGAATGCGAACATATTATACATAATGAACAATCACATATTGGTTAGCTTAAAACCCACTACCCAATACCAACTTTTCACTTGCAGGGATGTGATGGTTCAGTACTATTGGACAGCAGCGGAACCATAATCACAGAGAAGGGATCAAACCCTAACCGAAACTCGGCAAGAGGGTTTGAGGTCATAGATGAAATCAAAGCTACCCTGGAAAATGAATGCCCTAACACTGTGTCTTGCGCTGATATCTTGGCTCTTGCTGCTAGAGATTCAGTTGTTCTTGTAAGTATCATAATTTTTTGAAATAGTCGACAAAAGCTAAATCTAGCTACATATTCAAATTCAAGTATTCAAATCATCATAAAAATTTTAACCAAGGTTCAAATGAGCACATCTCGCCCCTTATTTGAACTCGAGTTCAATGATAATCAACCATGTAGTCTAATAGAAATGAATTAATCTAGTCATCGAGCCAAGGCAAGCTCATTACAAAATGGAGTCGAGCATGCTACCACACGAAGCTTTTCAATATATCAAGTTGAGCTTGCAATCAAGCCAAAATACTTGAGCTACTGTTAAATCACCATTGATCCATTATAAAGCTAATACCAAGTTTTTAACAAGTTCTTAGCAAATAAAACTACTCGTTCAAGTTAACTAGTTAAGCGCTCCTTTATTCAAACTTGGCTCGTCAAATTTATCAAGCCTGCTTAGATTCAACTCCACAAAAAGCTACTGAGCCTCCAAAACGAAAAAGAACAAGCCTTAAATTAATATCCAACACATTAGTTTATCGTATATGTTTGATTCATCCATGCCCCTAAATGTTAAAAGTAGACAAGATCCCTTAACTATAACACTAAATTATCATTTTCCATAATCCAATAAGTTTTTACAACATAATGATAAATTTTTGGGAATGTTTGACTAAACTTCTTTTCAAGCAAAAAAATATTTTTCCCTCTAAAAAGTACTTTTTCATATTGTACCGGTGTTTCTCTTCCAAAGATATGTGTTTTTAAATAAAAAATAAAGTTGTTTTTCTTCTTTTAAGCACAAGTAGAAATAATGTTTTCTTTTGAAATATAAGCAAACACTAGAAACCTTTTCAGATAAAAGTATCCATTTTTTTTTTTTACAATGGTAATGCCTTGGAGAGGAGAAATGCCCCAAAAATTCCCCTTAATGAGGATCCACAATATTCCTAGTGGAGATCAAACCCAGGTCACACTGTTGACAGCCGGAGAACTCTGCCACTAGGTTATGTCCCTAAATGTTTGTGAGGTTTGATGCAGGCGGGAGGACCAAACTGGGAAGTACCACTAGGGCGGAGGGACTCAAGAGGGGCTAGCTTGAGTGGGTCTAACCAAAACATCCCGGCTCCTAACTCCACTTTCCAAACCCTCCTCACCAAGTTCAACCTCCAAGGGCTCGATATTGTAGACCTTGTCGCGCTATCAGGTAAGGAACTAATTATTCTAAAATTTGTTTATTGTTAAAACTATATAGATATAAAACATTTGACAGAACAAAAATAAAACAGCAAACTCAGATATAATTAAAAACAAAATGGATATTTTATTCCAAAACTATGGAACCTTAAATAAAACAATTATCTCTCTCTACTACATCATTCATAAGCAAGCCTCTATATATATATATATATATATATATATATATATATATATATATATATATATACACACAAATGAATTGTGGCTTAGTCACCATGAGAAAGCTCATTTGATGCCATATTTCATTTGCCTTTACATGTCTTACATTAATACACATCCACATGTGTATATGTATATATACAGGTCGACCAAAAAAAAATATATATATATATATAAAAGTCTTTTACATAATATTTTTATTTTCTGGGCTTTTGATAATAGCTAACATTGATCATAAACATTGCATCTAAAGAATATTCAATAATTACAATATTTATAAACTAAAAAGCAAGTTTGAAGACAACTATTTCTGATTTTGGTCTCTTATTTTCTATTTTTTTTCAAATTCAAGTGAACACTGATAACAAAAAACTAAAAATTTTTAAAAAATTATTTTCTAAATTTCGTGTTTAATTCCTTAAAAATTAAAAATTACAAAAAAAAAACGTTACCAAATATGCCCATAAATTATTGAGTAAAGGCTCGAGATTGATTATTTAATTATACCTTGTTCGTATTGCCTCATGCTGGTGTCCATTGCGTTCAAAGCATGAATCATTCATAGGCCTTACTTTGGTAGCCACAGGAATTAAATTCCTATGGGAAGTTGTATTTCCTGGGAATTTAATTTTTATGTCAACTTCCCAGAAAGTAGGTAAAAGATGTTTGGTTGTCGAGATAGGAAAACTTCCTTGGAGAAGTTGGTTAAAAATAAAGGAATTAGAACTTACCTAGGGGTTAAATAAGTCATTTCATGCGTTTTGAAGGAATTAGAAATTGCTAAGCAATTTCTACTTCTTGCATTCAGCCAACTTCCTGCCAACCAAACAAGGGCTCAAATATGTACTTCCCATGAATTTCTACTTTTCGCGTTTACTTCTTGCATGCCAAATGATATAAGCACAAAGTACGAGATGGACAGATGTAAAATCCTTATTTCAAACCTAACGGGTATTCATAACACAAGTTATTATTGACTATTGATGAACAGGCGGCCATACTATTGGCTTTTCAAGGTGCACCAGCTTCAAACAAAGGCTATACAACCAAACAGGCAACGGGCAGCCCGACGCAACCTTGGACCAATCCTATGCTGCCATGTTGCGCTTCCGGTGCCCTCGGTCAGGCGGCGACCAAAACTTATTTTTCCTAGACTGGGTTTCTCCTTTCATATTTGATAACCACTACTACAGGGACATATTGGCACACAGAGGCCTTTTAAGTACTGACCAGATTCTCTTGACACAAAATAAAGAATCGATGGAACTAGTGAAGAAATATGCAGAGAATAGCGAGCTCTTTTTGGAGCAGTTTGCCAAGTCTATGGTCAAGATGGGTAACATATCGCCGCTAACAAATATGCGAGGGGAGATTCGGAGGAATTGTAGGAGGGTTAATACTTATTAGATTTACAATAACTGTTGCGTTTTATGATGATTTAAGTTAATAAATAGTGTTATTCTTGTTATAATGAAAGAATAACTAGTAAACGGAATAATTTACGAAAATGTGGGTTTAAGAAATGAAAGTGCTCAATTCGCTGTGATTTAGTGTTTGTCTTTTGAAAAATGTATATGTGCATGTTCTTACAAAAAGTGTTTGTAACGCCCCCAACTTTATTACCGAATAGGCTTAAGTTAAAAGGCGCTACACAGCCATACTATAATGAATCCCAACATCGTAGTACGAAGCCCGAATCTTTCGATCAAAATTTCCTCAAATTTCCATTTTTTCCAACAAATATGACATCAAATCCAATACATCATCACCAACGACTTAAATCTAACAGTACGGAAGCTCAAAATTACAATACCTCAAATTGTCCATCATATTCAACTACGAATTTATTTTAATATCTAAACCTTCGAAATCAACACAATGTTTGGAACAATACCTCGGTTTGCCTTCCTCGTTCCTCTATAGTTGTCATAAGCAACTAATCTGAAGTAAATGAATTGGGTGAGCAAACAACAAGCTCAGTAAGTACACCACACTCCCTACCCGAATCAGGCATATTATTTAAAACGGATAAAATTCCAATCAAAACTAATAAAATCAATTCATCTTTAAAATCATGTTATGATATCACAAATCAATGTTACATGACTTAAATCATTTCACAAGAGTCTTTGGTAAAACGATTAAAATCTCTTTTATTTCCAACATTCACTAAGAAACATAAATCATCACTTTATACTTTTAATTACGGCCATCAGACATGGTCTGTCCCATACCAGACCGAGCACGACTCTGGAGCAGGGTCTGTCCCATTCCAAACCGAGCTCCTTGGAATCGATCCAAGGATCGACGACTCTGATTTTTCTTTATGCTTTAAATCAATTTGCAAACACACTTTGGTAAAACTTCATTCACAAAAGCTTTTTTTGGTAAAACTTACAGACGCATCGAATACTACGGCCGGTATTATTCCCACGACAGGGTCACAGATCGCCGTTCACATTTCACATATTCGAAGCGGTTCTAAGTCGACAGATCCAATAGGATCGAACATAGATCTATGTGCCGGTATTATTCCCGCTACAGGGTCACAGATCGACTTTTCACATTTCGTATTTCACATTTCACATCGTCGACAGACCCCGGAGGGTCAACGTAGTTATCTGTAAGCTCTTCCCATAAAACCTTTCAATTTCAAATCACAATTTCACAATAATTTCCTTCTATGTAACGACCGGGATTTGGACGTCTCCCCCGCGTCGTCATACTTACCGGGATTCAACACAGCCGGATTCAAATCACAAGTTTACAATAATTTCCTTCGAAATTCACATATTCGTAAAAACTCCTTCGAAATTCATATATTCGTAAAAACTTCTTCGAAATTCACATATTAAATCAATGTATAAACCAATATAATTTAACTCCTAAGAGTATAAATCACATAATCACATAAACACATATATCCAATCCTATTTTATCAAACCAATAAATCATTCAAAATATAAGTCACACAAATTAAGTCATCTAAAGCAATTTTCATACTTTACAAACAAGTAGGGGAAGTAATATACTTACATTCACTAGCTTAAATCTAACAAATTTAGCTTCTAAGAGGTGGTGACACCGACGGGGTGACCGGATCTATACCGGTAAGGAGAGAGAGTCGTGAGTGGTAGAGAGAGAAAACCGAGAGGAGAGAGAGAGAGTCGAGAGATGAGGGGTGAGGAAATGAGGTTAAGGGCTTGGGCATTTATAGACCCTTCTTTCTTGCTTGCCTTGCTCCCCACTCACTATATGCTTTGTCTCTACTTAATTAGCCTTGCTCCCCACTCAGTATATGCTTGATCCCTACTCTTTATATATATATATATATATATATATATATATATATAATTATTATTATATTAATTTATTAATTATTTACATTCCAATCGAAATAACAGTGACTTCTAATTATATTATAATACCTAATTTAGTTCAATTATCCTATGTGTCACATATTATATTACCTAGTCCAATTTAATTAGACTGGGTATTATAGTGTTTCTTTATTATTTTTTTTTTTTCAGTTATGATATAAGTTGATACAGTAAAGAGGGACGAAACCCTAGATTAGAGAGGACGAAGAGGAAAGCCAAAAACAAAAGAAAAATGAGAAAGAAATTCAAAGAAAAAAGATTACGACCAAGCAGGAATATTTTGAAAACGGGAAAGACTTTGTTTTGCCGGGAAGGGCAACATGAACACGACATAAAGTAAGAAAATTGACACGAATAGCATATTAACATATAAATTTAATGAACTTTCTCAGAATTCGGACGACTTTTCATGAAAAATGCTGATAGAGCACATAGTTACAATAGTGTCTTAGTTATGTTAGTATTATTGGCAAAAATTTAGCACAATACAGTATAAATTCACTGAATTTGATTGTATGATACTAATAAATTACTTAAATCAAGTGTCATGTCAACACTTTTGGTAAAAAAAGTCATCAAATTCGATAAAGGATAACTAGAATTATGACTACATCAATATTTTTCAATGAAAATCTATCAAAGTTCGGTGGAGGGCACCCAATTAATGTAATTATAAACTCCAAAGTACATAATTGATAAAAATTTTAAATATCACAAGACCCTGTATATATTACAATATGAGGTACATTGCGTAATGAATAAATTTGATAATGAAAAGAGAAAATGGGCCTAACCCGAAGATAAATGGGCTCTGGGCCCGTACGTGCAAAACAGGCCCATTAGGGTTTATGGTCATCTTCTCTCTCCTAGCTCTGCTTGAAACCCCCTGCCATGTCTCAGATTTGATTTGATTTCCACAAAAATGCTCAATCAAAACAATTAATCATCACCTCAATATCATCTCTCAGTAATCAATCCTTCAAAAAATGAGGTATTTTCGGTGTATATCAGCGAATTTATCTCATAATTTCAAAATCCCCACTCAAAACCCTAGAAATCTCACCCGGAGCTACACCACACCGGCCCCCGTGCCGGCGCCGGAGAAAGTGTCGGCGATCGTCGATCAAATCTCCAATTTGACGTTAATGGAGGTGGCGGACTTGGCGGAGGTGCTAAGGAAGAAGTTAGGGGTTAACGAGATGCCGATAGTGTCGGTGATGATGCCGGGAATGGGGTTCAGCCTCCGGGGAATGGGGAAAGGCGGTGGAGGGGCGGCAGCAGCGGCGGCTCCGGCGGAAGAGAAGGTGGAGGAGAAGACGGCGTTTGATCTGAAGCTGGAGGCGGGGTTTGACGCGGCGTCGAAGATCAAGATAATCAAAGAGGTGAGAGGGTGTACGGATTTGGGGTTGAAGGAAGCAAAGGAGTTGGTAGAGAAGGCGCCGACGGTGTTGAAGAAAGGGGTGACGAAGGAGGAGGCAGAGAAGATTATTGAGAAGATGAAGGGGGTTGGTGCTAAAGTGGTCATGGAGTGAGGTAATTTGTTGTTTTTTTGTTGATTTATTGATTGGATTGGTTGAATTTGTGATGAGAATGGTTAAAATTTGGGTGAATTTGTTGTTAGATTTGTTAATTTGGGTAGAATTGCTGTAGATTGTAGGGTGTTTGTGCTGTGTTGAATTGTTTGTGATCTGATGTTGAGCCGAAAATTGAGACTGCACCAAATCTAGAATCAGCCACTGATGATCCAAAGTTAGCTTGGCTTCTTATTGACTGCTAGATTTCTCTGTGTGATGGTATAAAAATCATCGCCAAAGCTTTTGATAGGCGGTTACTTGAGATGGTATTGGAGCCTTATTAACCAAAAAGTCATGAGTTTGAATCTTTACAGCCATGACTTCCAATATTAATATAATTTCGAAATAACGTATAAAGTTGGTTTGTGCATTATTTAGGTTTCAAGCTTTGTGAGCATTTGTTGTGTAGGCATGTTAGAGTATAAAATTATTCTTAGATTTTTACCTAACACCTTAAATTTTAGGGATAGTTGATTCCTTGACACTCTAAACCGTTACAATGGTGTCTGCACCCTGCAATATTTGTGGTCATTCCGTACGAGCTTGTGATTAGGCATTATATGTAATCTTTTGTTTTCTTTACCTATTATAACAAGATGATCATATTGACGAAGACATTGTTCTTTCTGACATAGAATCATCCTCGTTGTTGCTTTTGCTTGTGAAATATTTGATTCTGAATGTCTTGTGTGAAATTAGAGAGAGGCTGGGGGAGGGTCGGATTTCAGGTGACATTGCTCTGCTGGACTTCTCATTGCAAGTTGGTGGGTCTTATACCATTTCAATAACTATTGAGAGAGGGAAGAGGGAAGGAGAGAGAGAGAGAGAGGGGGGGGGGGGGGGGGGGGTTGGTTAGGGAGGACGGGGCAGGTCATATCGCGTTTGGTTGGCATCTCATGTTGGGGAGGAGGTGACTTTCACAAGGGCATAAATGATTCCATTGCAAGTAGAATGATCATGAGCAGCTGACTAACACTGAAAAATGAAGCCTACTACACCAGTGGTTTTGTTGTTAATTGCTTCAAACCAATTTTGAGCTTGAACTCCTCCACACTACACCCCCCCCCCCCCCCCCCCCCCCCCCCCCCCCAAAAAAAATAGGAACATCTTGTACGTAGGGTGTAAACGAATCAAAGGTTCGATGAACTATTGACGGTAGAAATGGATTAGGGCTTGTTTGTGTTCATTTGGGGACTCGATAGCAAACTCGGCTCAGCTTGATTGCGCTAATGAGCAGAGCATCAAACACACTAATACCTGTCAATCCGAGTTGGAACAAGGAGGTTTGCGGCATGACGCAACTCATTTACACCCCCAACTTGTGTATGAGAGCATGAATCGAGCTGACTAGCTGGCCAATTTATTTACCATAGTACAAATAAAGATTATTTAGGGTATCTGAAAATGGAGCTGGGATTTTTGCAGGCTAGTAAGCTTCCTAAAATGTTATCGATGTTTTACAATTTAAGTTGGGCAGTGTGGTTTATTTTGAATCTGTGTAGTCTAGACCTAATTTTATGCACAAATAACAATGAAGAAAAGGAGCCATTGGATTTGGTGTAGTGGTTAAGTTGCCCGCCCTTCAAGCTAGAGATCTTGGGTTCACAACTCACTGCCCCATCCCCTCATAGTTGGTGTTCCTAATTTGGGAATGTTGTTTTCTCCTTATCGTTTCTATTTAAAAAAAAAAAAAAAAGCCACCAATGTTAAAACACCTTTGGGCTTGTATTTGGATTATCAAAAAGAAACATTAATCCTCATCAGCTCATGGTTTGCTTTGTGTTGCCGAACCAGATTTTCGATAAGGAGACCAAGTTGGAAGGAGTCAAAAAGCTGGTAATTCAGTTTCATCTCAACCAGGAAGATTAGGGCATTGTTTGATATCATTTTTTATCTGTAGTTTGTTGTCTTTTAAAAATGAAGAACCATACCTTGAAAACAATTTTTTCTTGTATCGGGTTTTTTTGTTTTTAGTTTTTACTTAATTTGAATAAAATTTGAAAAATTGGAAAACAAAGCAAGAAATGGACGTTTTCAAACTTGGTTTTTAGCTTGTCAAAAATCAAAAACTATAAAATAAAAAACGATATCATATAAGCCCTTGCTCTGTAATGTGTAACAGATCAGATTTATAAATGGGAAGCAGATTCTGCCAAAGCCAATTGAAGAAGATACTGATTCTGCAATTCAATTCTATCATGTTACTTTGTGAAGGTGATTATCATGAATTTCCTGTCAATTTTTACCCTATGTTAGCTGATGTATGTACTTCCTGAGATATTATATGGTCACAGGTTTTTGATTACTCAGATTTGATATCGGCATTCATGTTGTTTATTGGGATCCGAGACCTTGAATTAGAGTTGATAAAGTCTTACATGATGCACCCCGAAGTTAAGCATGCTTGGGCAAGAATAGTACTAAGATGGGTGATCTCCTGAGAAGTCCTCGTGTTGCACCCCTCAGGTTAGGGGTTCTCGGAAACAACCTCCCTTCAGGGTAGCATCCTAAAGGAGGAAGGCTTCTTACATCCATCCCCCTCCCAGACCCTGCTTAGACGGAAGTCCTTGGGGCACTAGAAATGTTGCTTTAAAGTCTTACATGATGCAGTAATCTAAGAAGTAAAGAGAAACCCATGTATGTGATCATTGGTCTTGATAGCTCAAATCCGTGGTTCAAATTCCGGTATATAAATAGGGTAATGTTATTTTTAGGAAAATATTGTTATTATCAAAGTAAGATCTTAATTTTTATGGTAATTTTGTGGTTCTTATTATTTGTAAGTCATATTTGGTAATAACAATTCCCTGGCAGTAACTTCTTTTAAACATAAGGGTTTTGTTTTTTTTTTTTTTTTTTTTTTTTAATAATAGAAAATTACTTTTAAAAGTGGTTATTTTTTATTAACTACTTATTAACTTTTCAATTTTTCAGGTACTATATTTAAAATTTTAAAATGTTCCCATCGGCTAATTTTATATTAGTATTTCTTTTTGGGTTTAATCAACTTATATATTAGTGTAATTTCAAAGCAATGTATGAGGTGTGCATGCATACTATCCATGTTTTAATCGGATTAAGCATTTATGTGAGGAGGTATATTGCAGTAGAAAAATATTCTCGATGTTGTCCTTCAAGGATATAGCATAATGATGAAGAACTTAGGGGTCAGGGGTGTCACCCAGGTTGGATCCCTATTGGAGACATTTCCCTCCTTCCCACCTTACCAATGTAAAAAAGAAATAAAACAAAATATAATATTCGCAATGTTCATCTAACAATGAATACTTTTGATATAGTTGATTTCTTGGTACTGTGTGGATGGTCCAGTGTGTTTGAAGGGTTCCTTCGTTATTTGCATTCTTGTGTTCAATTAAAATCTTAAGGATTTTACTCAATACGATATGGAATTTCTATTCACTTAAAAGGGTAATGTTATTTTCAAGATAAAAATGTTATTGTCAAAGTAAAACTATTACTTTCAAGATAATTTTGTGTCTCTCATTTTTTGTATGTCGCATCATTGCTCTGATAGTAATAGTTTTTACTTTGCAATAGCATCTCCTCACTTAAATATCGAATGATATGACTTGATTTTCGATGGAAACCTACTCAGTTGCCAACATTTGAACAACTTAAAGGATAAGAATTTGGTGCATTTATTAAAAACAAATACATGGAATCCTTAACCCAACTTAAATTGCTTATCGTGATCAATAGGTTTAACATATTTTAAGTCATGCTACTAACTGTTGGGAAAAGATATAAATTTTGTTGCAAAAATAAACTCTGATGCTGACTATTGGGTTCACAGTTCTCAACTTTCGTCACAACAATAGGCACCTATTAGAGCACTTAGAATAAGAGACCCTTCTCTCTACCTAAGCCCCCGGTCAGACAGTCACACTTCGTGACACCGCACGTGCAAGAGTTCCCGGGAATAGGTTTATCTCTATAAACCTTTTGCCCTAATACCGGTTGTTGGGATGAATTTTAAAAATTCTCCCTAAAGTTTACACAGCGAAATAGGTTTAGAATTCATAACTCTAAACCTAGGGTCGATTTAAAATTCCTAATTTCAAATCTACTGACTTAAATTCATAATTTAAATCAACAGATCTAAATTCATAATTTAGATTTACATGTTTTTTACTCTAATACATTCATAACAATACATAAACTTAAACAGGCATAATAACGAATATTGTAAATAAAGAGAAAAGCAAAACTAAAAGAAGAAGAAAAGAAGAACATACCTGGAATTGCTCCAATTATAAAGAATACCAAGAAAATCAAGACCTCGCGATCTTTTACGCAATTACCTCAAACTGTCCGGAGGGTGGACTCTAAAAAATATTAAATTACAACAACAACAACAAACCCAGTGCCTCCAATGGCTCCCGCATAAGCAGGGTCGGGGGGGGGGGGGGGGGGTTAGATGTATGCAGCCTTCCCCCTTCAGGGGGCTACCCTGAAGAAAGGCTGTTTCTGAGGACCCCCAACCTGAGGAACTGATCCGCAGCAATGAGCAAAAGACCTGGCAGTAGGAGAGCATCAAAGCATGAGTAGGGCAGAACTCACGGCAAGCAAAACAACAGATCAAAGCAAGCCACATCAGGCACAAATCAAAATATAAGAAAAAGATAAGGATAGAGATAGAAATAGAGATAGAGATAGAGATAGAGATAACGATAAAGATAAGTAGGGAAGTAGCAAGTATCAGCTCATGAGAGCCAGAACACAGCCTACGTGGGGCAAGAGGACCTAGCACTAGTAAGCTGGACTACCCTACTCCAACCGGAGCATCTAATACCCCTATGCTAGCCCTCCATTGGGCCCTATCTAAGGCCATCTCCTCCCGAAGGTTTAGGTGGGTGAGGTCTTGTCGGATCGTCTCAAGCCATCTCTTCTTTGGCCTGCCTCTGCCTCTTCTGCCTAGTGTAGTAAGGGGTTGTTCGCATCTCCTTACTGGAGTGTTGTTCGGTCTCCTTCTGACATGCCCGAACCACCTCAGACGTTGCTCCCTCAATTTATCTTCAATGGAGGCTACGCCCAATTTGCCTCTTATAATGTCATTTCTGATCATATCCTTCCTTGTGTGTCCGCACATCCACCTCAGCATTCGCATCTCCACCTTCATCTTCTGTGTGTGCTGTTGTTTCATCGCCCTGCACTCCACCCCATGCGTCATGGCTGGCCTCACAACCGTCTTATAGTATCTTCCTTTTATCTTCAAGGGGAGCTTTCTGTCACAAAGTACCGCAGAGGCCATCCTCCATTTATGCCATCCCGCTTTAATCCGGTTGCCGACATCCTCGTCCACTTCGCCGTTGTGCTGTATCATGGACCCCAAGTACCTGAATCTTTCCTTCTTCGATATGGCCTCAGATCCAATCTTGACTTCTTCCCGGCTAGGCGTGGTAGAGGGATCGAACTTGAGTTCCATGTGCTCGGTCTTGGCTCTGCTTAGTCGTAAACCCTTCAACTCTAGAACCCCTCTCCATAGTTCCAGCTTCTCATTTATATCTTCCCACGACTCCCCCACCGGTACTATGTCATCTGCAAAAGGCATGCACCAAGGTACACATCCCTGGATGTGCCTAGTGAGCTCGTCCATAACCAGAATGAACAGATAGGGGCTCAAAGTAGACCCTTGGTGTACCCCTACTGTTATCGGGAAAGCGTATGTCTCCCCATCCATTGTAAGCGCCATAGTCTGTGCCTCCTCATACATGTCTCTAATGGCTTGGATGTATAGTACGGGGATGCCTTTCCTGTCCAAAACTCTCCAACGGACCTCCCTTGGCACTCTATCATATGCCTTCTCTAACTCAATGAAAATCATATGAAGGTCCTTTTGTCTCTCCCTGTATTGCTCTATCGTCCGCCTTAGGATGTGGATGGCTTCTATTGTTGATCTCTCGGGCATAAATTCGAACTGGTTCTCGGACACCTTTGTCTGTTGCCTTAACCTCCTCTCTATGACCTGTTCCCACAACTTCAGAGTGTGGCACATTAGTTTGATACCCCGATAGTTGGCGCAACTCTGAATGTCGCCTTTGTTCTTATATATCGGAATCAATGTGCTCTTCCTCCATTCCTCAAGCATCTTGTTCCCCAGAAGGATTTGGTTAAATAGTTTAGTCAGCTAACTGACGCCCTTCTGTCCAAGGCATTTCCATACTTCTATGGGTATGCTATCTAGGCTAACTGCTTTACGCCTTCCCATGGATCTCAGGGCTTCCTTGACTTCCTCGAGGCTAATTTGCCTACAGTCACAGTGGTTTTGATGCTCCTCGGATGTTTGAAGATCACCTAAGGATATCTCTGTCCCTCCTTGTTCGTTGAAAAATATTAAACTAAGGAAAGTAAATTTTCAACGAAAATTTTTCTCTCTAATTAGATTTCTGAAACAATTTCAGAAACCCAAAAATATTTGTTTCAATTGAATGCCAAAACTAATGAAATAGGTGCCTCTATTTATAGGAGTACCCCGGAGCAAAAAATCCAATTTTATTCGATGTGGGATTGCCCAATTTAAATCAAAACGCATCATTTGATTAAAAAATGAAGTCAAAACGCGTCGTTTCATCATAGTTCAAAAAACCACGTGATTTTTAATTCAAACGCGTGCCATGTGGCGTGGCCTGATTGGCCACGGTCAATGCACACGGATCCTCCCCTGGCTACCTGTTGGCCCATTCATGAGTACGCGGATCGTGGGATGAGTTGCGATTTTTTGCTCTTTTTTTTTTGTTTCCCATATGTAAAAATTCATCTTATGAATTTTAATTTTTTAAAATTATTTTATTTTATAATACTTAATTTTTAGTCATCTCATGAATAATGTTTGGCAAAATTAAATTTACTCATCTCATGAATTGTTTAATATTTTTTTGATGGCAATAAATACGGAGGCTTGCACAGGGACCTTAGGTACAATTTAAATCTAGCTCCAAATGGGTTAGATTAGTCATCTCATGAAATAATTTAATTACCATTTAATGAGACTTAATTCCACTAAATAGATCTTATTGCACTCCAGACTTAAATTATTTATTCGATATCTTCCTAATATACTGTATTGATGACAACAACCCCTCTACTAGATTTCCATGACAAAGGATAAATATAACCACTACCATTATCCTTCTCATGGCTTCTCCATTAGTTACCGACTCGCCCTTCACTGAATAATTCATTTATACTTGAACATATTCACAGTATAAATTCCAAATGTCAAAGATTTGGAATACTTTGGCCAAAGATTCCGAACTATTCAAATATTTGTGAATCAACTAAGGGGACATCTGTATCTCATAAGAGACTGTAGATTTCGTATTGAATACCTGGTCCTTGTCACACTTCACACTGCTACCCAGTGTACGTGGGATTTCAGTCATTCATTTAGACCTTACTTATAGTACACCAAAGTAACTAACGCTCCATGCACAAGTCCAGAATACTCTCAGGATTTAGAGTCGTCATTCAAACAATACAACGTGAATCACTCATCTCCGATAGTAGTCTAGAAATAAGTAACCCACATGGTCCAACTCAGTGTGTCAATCTTATTAAATACACTAACCTAACATTTTTGGATCCCCATCCACATGACCAAGACAAGTCATCTAAAGTGTCACGTTATAGTCTTAACATACAAGTGGTCCAAACTTGTCTTCGACTACGAGTCTTTCAAACAACAATCCATACCATTTGTTCCAAGTCTATCTGTGACTTAGTTTCATAAACCACTTAGAATAAATATGTAAATTGTAGTCTGAGGACTACACCCCATCTCATGGATGTCTCCCAAAAGAAAATCACATGCAGTATAAATATACACATACACAAATTTATATAGGAAACAACTGGAACTTTCAATTTTATTTATTAATTAAAATGATATATTCATAATAAATCTGGATTTCATGACACTATTCCTAACACTAACTAGGGCCACAAATGAGTCAAGCAGGCTCGCGAGTTTGACTCGGCTCGTTAAGGGCTCAACTTGGGTTCATCTAAGCTGACTCGAGAGCGTGATCAACTCGTTTAAGTACACGAGCCAAATCAAAGCGAGGCCGGCTCGAAAGGGTCACATCCCGGCTCGATTATTGGCTTGCATGTCTACATCGCGGAATTGAGTTACATGTATTTTTTATTTCCAATTTCTATACATGATTTATTTTATTACCCTTTTCCTGAAAATTCAAGTAACGATAATCATAATTGAGCTTAACAAGTCTAATAAATAAGCTTAACAAGCCTAGTAAATGAGCGCAATGAGCCAGCAAAACTCAAAGAGCTAGTTCGCCAAATAACCAAGCTTAAATGATACCGATACCGAGCCGGCCTCATTTAGTAAACGAGTTGAGCCAAGCACGGATATGTGGCTCAATTAGATAAATGATATCGATATCGAGATGGTCTTATTTAGTTAACAAGCTGAGCAAAGTAAGTTGCGGCTCGGCTCGGCTCGGCTCGGCTCATTTGCAACCCTACTACTAACTATCATCTATTGGTAAGATATGACACTAATGTATGTGTAGGGGTGTAGACAACTCAACTATTTAATAAACTACTTGTGTTCAAAGACAATGAGGACTATTTCTTGGTTCACTTTCGAAGCTGAATAGCATATCAGTTGACTTCAAGCAAGATTAACGAGCCAAGTCGAATAAATGATGCTCAACTCGTTGGCGTTTGCAAACAGTTCAATAAAACAATAAGAGCATTCAAAACTTGTTAATAACTTACTATTAGCTTAAAAATGGATCAATAGTAGATTGATAGCAGGTTCAATATGTAGTAAACTCGACTTCACAGCTTGTTGGGTTGAATTTTTATTTCAACTTGGCTTAATTAGACTAACAAGCTGAGAAGGGCTACGTACTAAACATACTAATTTCTTATCAAACCAAGTTTTAATGAAGGTTCAAGCCAAAGGCTTGGCTCAAGCTCGAGTTAGTTAATTCTTATCAAGCTCAAGATTAAGTTGTTTACATTTAATTAATTAGTTGTTATATATGAATACTTTTAGGATCATTTTATTTTCAGAAATAAATTTGTTAACATTATAGTAAAACATTTTTCTTTTACAATATAAACACCCAACATCAATAAATTTAACGTGCCGAACACAATATTTGCAAATTAGTATGAGATTCTCCAAAATTTTTAATTAAACATTAATAAAACACAATTAACCCTCACATTTTTAATTTTCTAAAATCTCTCTTTAAATTATATTATTAGACAGGAAGTTATCATTTAAGTGTCATGGGATTTGACCATTTATTATTTATATATCCTGATATTTTAAAATATAGGGCAAACCATAGTTAGACCCATTGAACTTTACAATTAACCACAACAAACCCCCTACACTTTTATTTCACAAAATAGCCCATGAACTTTGCAATTAAATACAAAATATCTCCTCTACTTTCAATTTCATAAATAGCCTCTTAAACTTTATAATTAAACACAACACACCCCCAGTACTTTTAATTTTGTAAAATAGCCCCTAAACTTTGTTACTATACACAACTCGTCCCACGAACTTTGGTAATAAACATAACTCACCCATTCAATATTAATAAATTTAAAATTAAAAAAATATACGAAACTTAATATTTTAAAACAAATTATGAAAAAATTGGAAAAATTTTGAACAAACACAATAATATTTTTTAACTCTAATAAAAATTAGAACAATAAAATTTAAAAATAAAAAATCCATCAAATTAAAATAATAAAATTTTTAGTTTTATACACACTGTAGGAATTTATATTTTTTGATAAAAGGTAGAAGCTTTATAATTTCAGGTAAAAGATAAGAGGTTTTTTTGATATTTACATAAAATAATTATTTTAACTAATTATAGTAAGAATATTATAACTTTAAAAGATAATAAAATATATTTTTTAATTTCTATAAAAATATTATAAGATAAAATATAATAATTTTTTTAAAATATAAATTCTAAAATCAGATTAAAAATTTAAAATTAAAAAAAATTTTGAAATTAAAAATTTAAAAATAAGTATTGAAAAGATAATTTTCAAAAATATTGAAAAATAAAATTTTAAAATATCATTATATTTTTTGAATTTTTTTCCAAGAAATATCTTTCCATAATTTTTTTAAAATTTCATACTTTTTTTAATTTAAAATTTATTAATGTCTATGGGGTGTGTTATATTTAGTAAGAGAGTTCGATGGGAGGGGGTGAGTTTTGTATAATAATAAAGTTCAAGAGGCTATTTTATGAAATTAAAAGTGCAGGGGGTGTATTGTATTTAATTACAAAGTTCAGGGGACTATTTTTTAAAATTGAAGTGCAGGGGGTGTGTTATGTTTAATTGCAATATTTTGTGAAATTAAAATTGCAGGAGGTATATTGTGGTTAATTGTAAAGTTCAAAGGGTCTAATAATATTTTGCCAAAAATATATAACAAGGTAGATTAAAGTTTAAAAATTTTATCACTTAGGTACAACTTTAAAATTTTATCAATTATATACTATATTTCAAAATTTGATATATTTTCATGGAAAAATAATAAAATAAAACATAATTCCGAAAATATATAAGTATATTCAATAGAATTTGATTATATTGTTACCAAAACACTAATATCACACATGATTTTGACAATATATAGGTAGTTTACCTCAAAATTCAGTGAATTTTTTATTGCTAAAAACATTGACATGACTTATATATATTATTGTATACATGTACTATATTATCTCTTTTTCTTTGTATAAATTGGTCTGATTATTACAAAGGTTCATCAAATTTTAACATATGGTACTAAAATGATAAAATATTCAAACATTAGAATATCTCAATATATATATATATTTCTTGTTGTTGAAGATGTTGAATATGGATTTTTTTGTTATGTATCAAGTTAACTTGTTTGAATATCATTGTTGATTGCAAAAGATGTAAATCTCTTGGTTGAATTGGATTGATGAATTGAAAGGTTATCGGAATGTTCTTAATATTTGTATGGACACCTTCCTTTGTAATAGTAAATGGGTAAATTTGACTAATGAAGGGAGTTCTTAGTATAATTTGCTGTTGAAGATCCTTGACTAGTATGAACGGGGTTTTGAAACATATACCATCATTGCAAATATAAGAATTTGATAATTTGTATTTGATGTTCATTTTATCACCACTTGCAGTATGGAGACTTTTTAAGTGTTTTTTTCATAAAATTTTGAGGGAATGCTCCAAGTTAGAGGAAGCTTTCAATAGTAATTTCACAGAAATACTGTTAAGCACCTATTAGGAGCAATTTTCCTGTTAAAGCACTTAATAGGAGCGTTGGCAAGCTTGGGTATAGCGTTGGTAAGCTGTGATAAGGTGTTTGAATTATTGAAGGGTTCTGCATCATTGCTTGCGTCATGTTGAATTATTGAAGCGGATTTGAAAATTTTTGAAGTCCTCTTGCAGAAAAGGGACGGATCGGGACTTACATTCCAAAATACTTTAACAACAAAAAAGACCATGCGGCAACTTAAATTCCATACACGTCAATACAAATCTAACGACCAAATGGCTCACAACAGATGGCCAAATTATTCAAACAATCCATCCTCCTCCAAAAGATTTAATCATCAATGTTCAAAATAAAGAAGTTCAAGCTACTCCTTTTCATCAGGGAAGAAATGACAAAGAAAGTGAAATACCCACAATCAAAGATATAAACAAAATTTATGAACAAAATAATTTTCAAACTTTAAATCTCAAAACAATATCAGAACAATTAAATACAATACATATCAAATTAGACAATCAAAAAACTCTACAATCTTCAATTATCAAACCAACACCAATAATTCCATTCCCAAAACCACATGACAACTCCATTCAACAGCAACACTTTCCCCTTCCACAACCACAAGCAAGTTCATTTTCTCAAAATAGTCAACAACCTCCTTTTCAACATTTCAGCCTAACCCAACAAAATAAAGAACAAATAAAACTCAAAAGATCCAAAAATTCTAACGACGAAATTTTACAAAGAATAATTTAAAAATTAAAAATAGAAGATAATCCTTCTACAAGCAATCCAACAATTCAAACTCTTACAAAAGATAATGAAAACATTTCAAGTGAAACTACCTCTTCAATATCCCTAAGTGCAAATGAAATTCAAGAAACAGAACAACAATTCAATACAAATACAATTCAAAACAATGAACCTTTAATGAACAGAATCAAAAATAACAGAAAAAATCAACCTACAAAAAACTATTATCCAAGATTGACTCCCCCTGATATTCAATTTGAAGAAAAAAATCAATTTACATTTGTATCATTCAATGGAAATGACGTCCATGAATGGAATATAGATGGAAAATCAGAATATGAAACCAAAAATACTTTACAACAAATGACAATGGCTTCATCAGCCTATGAAATTATCAATCCTTCCAATACAAATCACATATCTGCTCAAATGATTGTTGCCTGATTTACGGGACAATTACAATCATGGTGGTCCAATACATTGCAACATCATGATAGACAAATGATACTCAACCACACTCATACTCAAAGTAGACGACTTGATCCAGATGATGTCAACTCTCCTTGGGTCGACGAAGAAGTTGAAGATGCTGTCGAAACATTAATCTGGACTATAACTGTTGCTTTTCTTGGAAGCGCAACAGAAGAACAAGAATCAGCAAAACTATTCTTAACCAATTAAGATGTCCATCCTTACAGGATTTTAGATGGTATAAGGATATGTTTTTAACACATGTACTCAAAAGAGATGATAACAATGCATCATTTTGGAAAGAAAGATTTGTCACTGGACTTCCAAAATTATTTGCAGAAAGAATCATGACAAAAATTTAAGATCAATGTGGCACTCAAACAATTCCATGGCAAAATTTAACATATGGCCAAATATTTGCCTTTGTCAAAAAAGAAGCACTTCAATTATGTCGAGAACAAAAACTCAATAACAACTTCAAAAAGTCCAATCAAAAAAGGAACTAGGATCATTCTGTGCTCAATACAATATCCACACATTCAAACCTCCCTCAAAAAGATACAAAAAGAAAAAATTCCAACAGGAACCATACAAGCAATCAAGAAAACATAAATACAAACGTCAAACCTTTCCTCAATACTATAACAACAAAAGAAAATATTCAAAAAGAAAATCAAACAAAGTTCCAGCTTGTTACAAATGCAAAAAACCTGGACACTATCAAAATGATTGTAAAATGAAACAAAAGATCAATGAAATAGAAGATGAAGAGTTAAAAAATAAATTAATGAATCTTCTTCTATCTGATTCAAGCTCGGAAAATGAAGATTATACCTTCGAAGTTCAAGAAAATTCAAACTGTGAAGATTCATCATCTGAGTCCTCACAGGAACCATGCACTTGCAAATTCAAAACTCTCAATGTTTTAACAAAAACTAACTATTGTTGACAAAATTCAAGATGAAAATCTTAGAAAAGAATACCTTCTCAAGTTGAAAGAGATTATATTCAAAGAACAAGAAATCAAAACACCAGTACAACCCAAATCTCTAGAACAAATATTTGAAAGGTTTCCCGCACCAAATATCTTTCGACAAATTTTAACTAGTGATCTTCAAAGAGAAGTCAATGATTTAAAGCAACAAATTCGACATCTTCAAACTGAACTAATAACAATACAATATCAAGATTTAGAATCAAAATCAAAACAATCTCTCTCAGAATCAAAAGGTCTAGAATTAGAAGCTACAATAACATATCTAGAATCTAAGCTAGACAATTCAAATAATGTGTCAGATTCAACTCAATTTGAAAATATTCAAATTCCAGAAGAACCAGCCTCAAATGACAAATTTCTTCAATTGATAGAAAGAATCGAATACCAAAAATGGTATATCCATATAACGCTTCATATTTCAAAAGATTTTAAAATTCAAACTCAAGCCCTGTTAGATTCAGGTGCAGATCTCAATTGTATTCAAGAAGGTCTCATTCCCTCAAAATTTTATGAAAAAACACTTGAAAGTCTCCATATTGCAAGTGGTGATAAAATGAACATCAAATACAAATGATCAAATTCTTATATTTGCAATGACGGTATATGTTTCAAAACCCCGTTCATACTAGTCAAGGATCTTCAACAGCATATTATACTAGGAACTCCCTTCATTAGTCAAATTTATCCATTTATAGTTACTAAGGAAGGAATTCATACAAAAATTAAGAATATTCCAATAACTTTTCAATTCATCAATCCAATTCAACAAAGAGATTTACATCTTCTGCATCTACAACAATATTCAAACAAATAAATCTGATACAAACTCAACAAAAATATCAAAAACTTCAATTGGTTCAAACCTCTGGTCTCCCAAACGCCCTGAGAAATACAAAAAGGTATCTTCTTCAATTCCTTTTTCAGAGAAAATTTCTAACTCCTCTTTTGCAGGCTATGATAACCCACAAAGGAAAAGGAAAAGTTCAATCGTTAGAAGAAGCTGCTTCTACCTCAGACTACGCAGATCAATATTTTACAAAACCCCAAATGGAGCATCTTTACTTAACAAATCATTACAAACCTCTTTCATTAAAACAAATTCAAAAGTCTGTTGATTCAACATTTCCAAAATTTTTCCATTGGCTCCCTGAGGATATTAAAAAAACTCAAAAATATTATGAGTTTATATTACTCCATTCAAGATCCGTTCACATTCAACATTCTCAAATTGATGGACAAATTCAATACTCTACTTGCAAAATTTTAGATATTTTAGAACCATAGGAATTTATCCTTCCTTGGGTCTCAAAACAATTTTCTCACTTCTCAAGCCAATTCAGTCCATCAGGATACAATTATCAAGATTATAAAATGGCTTGGGTCAGAACCTTTCTACTTAAGCCATTTGACCATATATGGTTTTTCAAAATCAAAAGCAATCTTTCAAAATTTTCCCTGTGGTTTTATGAATGGTGGCGCCTCTTCGGTAGCACTATTGATATCTTCCCAACTCAAATTAAAGATTTATTCAACACATATTCAAAAAATTCAAATGATGATCCTATTCAAACAATTTTAAAATTTCATTCAAATTTTCAAATACCATGAATATTATGCTAGTCATATGGTACTTCTCAGATCTTTATTTATTTTTTTTTTTTTTGGTAAGTTAGTGAGGAATACCATATATAAAAAAATATATGTACAAGTCTACGAGTGGCATACCCCAAGTCATGGCCAAAGAGGCCTACATCAAAGAATAAAAGAATGAAACCAAACAAAGCTAAAAGCATCAAAGGTCAACATGACCAATCAAAGAAAACAAAGCGAAAGCCAAACAAAACTAACGCTCAATCCCCCACTCCTGCAGAAGCTAAGTGTGGCGATGAGCACCATGGAGCGTAGGAGCAGCAATGAGACGGCTGCGAACCAAACCTGTGATCTCCTCGATGACAGCAGCAAAAGGTCTGGACTGAGAACGCTGAATCCTCAGGTTACGCTCGTACCAGAGGATGTAGATCGTCGCAGAGAAGCAAAGGCGGGCGAGGATGCGGTCCACCTCACGGCCATGGAGCTGAGAAGAAGCCCACTCAACAAGCTCACGCCAAGGAAGTGCGGGCCAAGCAATGGAGGTGCGCAAGGACACCCGAGACCAAACAGAAGCAGAGAAGCGGCAGGCAAAGAAAAGGTGGATGTGCGACTCATCATCCGAACCGCACAGCACACATGAAGTCTGGATGCTAGTAGCCCGATGCTTGAGCAATCTGTCACGGGTCCAAAGTCGCTCACGGGAGGCAAGCCATAGAATAAAGGAATGCCTCGGAACATGCAACTGGAACCAAAGGAGATGGTGGAGGAAGTCCTCCTCCCTCCTACTGCGGATCATCTCCCAAGCTGATCTAGTGGTGAAGATGCCGGATCGGTCACCCATCCACCTGACACTATTTGCAAGATCCGGCCGGGGCCTAAAATCAACAAACGCCAGAAAGGTAGCAGCTCAACCCTATCCTGAGGGAACCTCCACTCCTCACCATCAATAATATCTGATACTCGAGAGCCCCAGAGATGACCAGTGGAGTGCAAGATGCGGTGTGAGAACCGCCCCGCGAGTCGCCAGCACGGAAGCCAATAATCAGCCCAAAGAGCAGTATCTCGACCATCACCAATTACGTGCCTAAAAGCCGTGTCACAAAGGGGCCGAACACCGAGGATACTCCTCCAAGACCAAGGAATCGATCCCTTGGCCTTAATCTCCCAGACGCTCCTCCCTCGAAGTCAGTTGGCATGAATCCACCGAGGCCAGAGGGAATCACGATCTGTGAGTAGGACCCAGATGTGCTTCATAAGAGAAGCCTGGTTCCACTCAGTCAAGCATTGAAGCCCGAGGCCACCGTCTCGATGAGGATAACATAAGTGTCTCCAGGCGACCTTCGCCCCCCCCCCCCCCCCCCGGGGCCAGCGAAGTGCCTTTCCAGAGGAAGGCAGCAAGAGTCGACTCAATCTTCTGGATGATTGCCTTCGAAAGAAGGAAGACGGATGTCCAAAAGACCTGGATAGAGAAGAGGACCGATCAAATAAGCTGCAGTCTCCCGGCATAAGATAAAGCTCGAGAAGTCCAAAGCTGGATGCGAGAAAGGATACGGTCCAAAAGAGGCTTACAGTGGATGAATTGAAGCCTCGACGATAAAAGCGGCACCCCAAGATATCTGACCGGACACTGCCCCAATCTGAAACCCAGACTGTCTGCAATAGACTGCTGAAACTCAGGATCAACCCCAGACACGAAGACAGTACTCTTAGCCGCATTCGAGGACAGCCCTAAAAGAACGGCAAAATAATCCAGCGTCTCACGGATGACTGAGACACTACCCTCATCGGCTTCACTAAAGATCATCAAATCGTCAGCAAAGTAAAGGTGAGTGAGGTGGGTGCGATCACATTGACGGTGAAAACGAAATCGCGGGTCAGTAGTGGCACTACAAAGCAGGCCCCGAAGGCCCTCCATGGCGATGACGAAAAGATAGGGAGAGAGAGGATCCCCCTGTCTGATACCCCAGCTCGTGCCAAAGAAACCTTGAAGCTCGCCATTAATGGCGACTGAGAATCTGGCTGTGGAAAGACACTCCCGCACCCATACCAAAGATAGGGAGAGAGAGGATCCCCCTGTTTGAACAGCATCATCCAATCTCGTTGGTCCGAAAATTCAAAATAAAATGGTCAAACAATTATGTTCTCAAAGCAAAGAAAGAATTCCAAAACCCCTTTCAAAACAAAAACAACCCTTGGTTCTTTCCCAAAATTTCACCATCCCTTTAACTAGCCCATTACTACTCAAATCTTCAAACACAGCCTCTTCTCAAAAAATTTCTCAAACTCCAATATCTCAAGATCACTCATCCATTCAGCACGCTCAAAACTCAGAATTTCAATCTCTTCAAGTTCAACTTCAACAAAAGGACAAAGAATGCGTCAACCTTAGAAAACAACTCTCTGTCTTCCAAAATCAGATCAATTATCAATCCAACTTGCCAAACTGTTGTACTATGTCTTCAACATACGAATTTCTCAAATCCAGAATTTTCTTTTTTCCTGAAAAATTCCTTTGCCACTTTCCTCAAGATATTGCTTCAAAAATTTCTCGGGTCACTCAATGTAGTAATTTCAAAACCCTTATCAAAAGTCAAAATTTTCTCCAAGATCTTTCAATCCACAATGTCTTAATCCCTGGACTTACTTTTCAATGGGTCGCTCAATATGGCTATCCTGCGGAATGCAAGTTAACTCCAAATTGTCAAAACTTACGTTTCCCCAGGAATGATTGCCCATGTCACCTTACTTACTCAATTGCCCGAGTCTGCTTAGACTTAGAGATCTATCAACCCATGACAATCCTGCATGAAGGCAAAGAAATTATTCTTACTCCTCAATATTTGCTAGACTGCGGATTTCTACTTCAAGTAATAATCACCAATCCAGATCAGGCCGCTCAATTTGGAAGAAAACTTGCCTATATTATCAAAGAACATTTCAAAGATAAGATCGCCTCAACTGAAATCCTTATTGAATCAAAACCTCCTGAGTTTACTGGAATCTATACCAATCCCAGCCAACACAGGATCCTTATTTATGACTCAATAGTACGACATATGTTATGTCCTTCTGATGAACCTTACCTATGCACTAACAAAGCTCTTTCCTCACAAATCAATCACTAGAGAGCCAAACAACTAGCTTTCGATCTCCATCCTCAAGCTTTTTCAACTAATGACGGAATCATCAAAACTTTTCTTATCGCCGAAGATTTCATTCAAAAAATTTGTTCTTTCAGTAAGAATTTTGATGTTCCTTTTCTCAAAAATACAAACCAAACCTATTTACTTCAACAATACGAAGAACTCAAAACAGAAGAACAGGCCATTCATGAAGAAGAAATGCGCAACATCAATATGTTGATACGTCCCTAATTCAACAAATTCAAGATTCAACTGACGATGACGATAGTGATGACGCCAGCTCATCTTAGACTGATCCATTCAATTTCCTTCAATAATTCAACATGACGCAAGCAATGACGCAGAACCCTTCAATAATTCAAAAGCAGCTGATTTAATTCCCAGACAAGTCAATGTTGCAAGGTCAATTACTGTAGCAAGTACGATGAGCTGTCCAGTTACTGTTGCAATAATTCAATCAACTGTTGATCGTACAATTATTCAAGGCCAAGTGTTCTGGACTTCAAAAATTTTCAAATCCGCTTCAATTCTGAAGGCTATATAAGGAGCATTCAGTGATTCATTCAAGAGCAGGTCCAATTACAGAGAAAAATCAAGAGAGCTAAACAAAATCACAAAAGTTTTCTTTCTTTCCTTTCTCTTGTAAACTTGTGATATGTATTCAAGTCTTCAATTACAATACTCTGTAAGTTTCAGCTTTCAATCTGTAATTTCAATTTCTATATTTCAATCTTATGTCTGTAATCTATCTATAAATTTTAATAAATTCCCTCTTTCTCATCTTCTTCTGTCTCCCTGAGGAGTTCTTGACCGAGGAGTTCCCTGAAGAATTTAAAAGGAAAAATTTTGAGGGAATGAGACTTTCTTGAATACAATTGAGATCTGCACCTGAATTTAACAGGGCTTGAGTTTGAATTTTAAAATCTTTTGAAATATGAAGCGTTATATGGATATACTATTTTTGGTATTCGATTCTTTCTATCAATTGAAGAAATTTGTCATTTGAGGTTGGTTCTTCTGGAATTTGAATATTTTCAAATTGAGTTGAATCTGACACATTATTTGAATTGCCTAGCTTAGATTCTAAATATATATATATATATATATTAAAATGTTAGAAATATCCGGATTTATACATTAAAATGTTAGAAATATCCGGATGACAAATGACAAGGCCTCATATACCTGATAGTTTCCTACTGTACACAACCCACCTTCTTTGTTATTTAAATACCAATGACTTGCAATAAAAGATCAAGCGACAATGAGATGCAGTCAAGCTGCAGCCAGGGGTGTAACGAAATGAATATTTGATTTTTTTGATAATTGGATCTTTCATTTCATAATAGCAAAGTACAAAGTCATCAATCAACAACCAAGACCAAAAGTAAAACAAATAGAAAACTAACTTGAGCTGCAATAGTCATTACAACCCACCCCAACAAATAAAAGCCTAAAACAATTGTTAGAACTAGACATTGCAAAAAACTCCCACTGCATTACACCTACGGTTCTGCACACTGCACTCCTACACCAAAAACAACACTTCCAGCAGCTACTACAACCATTACTCCCCAAGCCAAACTACAAGTGGGTTGGACCTATAAACTCTATTTTATGCTAATGTGTCCGCATGGTGATTTGCTTCTCTTCTCGCATGACCAAAGGATATAGACCGAAAGGATTGTTTTAAGGCATCAATTTTATTAAGCAAAAAATTGAGTTTCCATGGCCTACTTGTATCATCGTTGATCCACGATATTGTATTCGATGAGTTGGATTCCACCTCTAAGTCGAACACCCTCGGTAGTTCTCTCCTTGCCAAGAGCTCCAAAGCAGAGCAAATAGCTTCAACCTCTGCCTGGTTAGATTCCATAATCCCTACCGCCATTGAGAAAATAGCTATAAATCGGTCCTTGTCGTCTCTCAATGCTCCATCTATGCCTGACAGTCCCAGCTTCCCTAAAGAAGATCCATCTGTGTTCCACTTTAGAACTCCTTTGCTCGGTGGCTTCCATAACACCTTCAGTCGAGAAGAAAGCTTAGTCGACCAAGCCTGGATATTAGTCAAATTTGCCGCCATAATTTCCCTTGAGTAGGGAGTGCCCTCAAACCATGCCAACATCCAAAAAACAAGTCTACACTTTACTATTTCCACCAATTCTGCCACCGTCGTTCTTTTTGCTTTGAAAACAATCTCGTTCCTATAGTTCCAAATCGACCAAATCACCACAAAAAAATAAGGTAACCTAGATCTTCTTCTGTAAGTTATAGAGTGGAACACTTTGCCAAACCTCGAACCAACTGTAAATATCCCTACTAAGAATAAGAGGTATATTTCACCAATTGCATAACTCCATCCATAGTAGCCAAACACATCTGCACTGCCCAAATAGATATTCTATTGTTTCTTCAATCTCTTCACACAGGGGGCATTTTGCATTTGTTATATCAATAATACCTAGCCTTGCTAGCCTGCTTCTTGTGTTAATTCTCTTTAGCAACACCAACCATACGAGTAGCTCTGCTTTCGGAGGAGCGTACCCTCTCCACACACCTTTTATGACATTCGGGGCACAATTGTTGTGACCCCTCTTTACGGCATTACAAACGACTTTGCCAAATATTCCCCTCTCGTATAAAATCTCCACCAGATTCTATCGGTCCGGGCATAAGAAAACAAGTCCCAATGTTGCTACCAGATCGCTCTTCAACACTTCTTCATATTGGAAAAGACGTCTTCTCCAAATGAAGTTCCAGTTCCAAGTAAGTCCATCCCATACTCCCATTTCTGCTACACATGCTTCTGTTGCTCTAACAAGGTGTGAAGTCTTGGAAATAGGATACCAAGGGGAGATTGTCCCACCCACACGTCACTCCAAAATTTTGTTTTAAGCCCATTTCCTACTACCACTGCAACCCCGTTTTCTATCGTATGAGCAATGTCAGTGCTACTGTCTTTGATTCTACAAATAGACCCCCATATCCCTTTAGAGGCCGTCCCCTCTAGATTAACAAAGCATCTATTTGTCGGGATATCATAAACACTCAAAATCACTTTTTTCCATAGGAGTTGATAGTCGTCTGAGAATCTCCATCACCATTTGAAGAGCAAAGCCACATTTTTTTTTCCATGATATTTCCCACTCCTAGTCCTCGGAGCTCTTTTGGTTTTTGAATAATATCCCATTTAACAAGTGCTATTCCTCTCTTATCCATATTAACACTCCAAAAGAATCTACTTTGTAGGGAGATAATCTTCCTTGCTACTTTCTTTGGCATCTTGAACAGAGAGAGGTAATATAAAGGAAGGTTATTCAACACCACTTTAATCAATGTCAATCTTCCGGCTCTTGAGAGAGTTTTAGCCTTCCAACCCACCAACTTATCTTCTATTTTTTTGATCAACGGACTCCGCGTACTATATTTTTGCGGATTTGAGCCTAGAGGGAGACCCAAATACTTCATTGGAAGTGAAGCCATAGCACAACCCATGTCCGCAGCCGCTTCACGAGCCCATTGTGAGCTTCGACCAAATACAGCCAAGTATGATTTTTGATTGTTGACGGAGAGACCCAATACCAATTCAAAGCTGATTAGTAATCTTCTAATATTCTTTAGCATTCTTCCACTAGCTCGGCAAAAGACAAGAGTGTCATCCGCGAATTGTAAATGTGAGATCTGTAGATTACCTTTTCCAACTGAGATACCTTTTATAAGGCCATTGGATTCCACATTGATCAACATTTTACGCAGCACCTCAACGACCAGCAAAAATAAGAAAGGGGAGAGAAGGTCGCCTTGTCACCCCTTTCCATTTGGAATGGCCAGGTTAGGGATCCGTTTACTAAGACCAAAGCTGATGTTGTGGACACACATTAACGAATCCATCTTCTCCACTTCTCACCGAAGCCCATATATTTCTGAATTTCATCCATAAAATTCCAATCCACTGAGTCATATGCCTTCTGAAAATCGAGCTTGAGAAGTACCCCGTCCTCTTTCTGCTTCTTCACCCATTGGACTATTTCATTGGCAATCAACACTCCGTCTAGAATCTGTCTCTCCTTAATGAAAGCCAATTGGGAGTCACCAACTAGTTTGGGTAACACTTTCGCAAGCCTCTTTGATAGGATTTTGGATATGATTTTATATAGACAATTCACTTTACTTATAGGTCTAAAATCTTGTAAGTCCATAGCTCCGTCTTTCTTCGGAATCAGTGTGATCCAAGTAACGTTTAAATTTTTCGAAAGGCTGCCTGTACTGAAGAAGCCCTTCACGGACTTTGATATCTCCCTCCCTATGATGCCCCATGACCTTCTTATGAATCTGAAATTAAAACCGTCACGACTAGGGGCTTTAGACGGATCGCAAGCCCACACTGCAGCCTTGATTTCTTCGACACTAATAGGGGCTTCTAACCAAGTTCTGTCTGATGGGTCCACCTGCACAAGCTTCAAGTCCCCTAAGTCCACCTTAGTCGTTTGGGTTTTTGAGTATAGCATCTTGAAGTAATCTCGAGTATGGAGCTTAATCACCTCAGGGTCTTGAACTATTTCACTATTCACTTTCAGTGCCCCCATATAATTCCTCCTGTATCTTACTTTTGTAAGGGTGAAGAAATATTTCGTATTACAATCTCCTTCCTTTATCCATCTACACCTTGACTTTTGCTTCCACAGCCTTTCTTTATTCAAGTAAGCCTTCCAGACTTCAGTCTTAAGACTCCCTATTTGCTTAATAAGCTCCTCACTCAAGCCTTCCTCCTCCATTCTCTTTTCCGCTTCTTCCAATTTACCTTCTGCATCAACAACTGCCCTGTTCACATCCCCAAATACGGTTTTGTTCCACTCCCGCAGCCTCACTTTCAACCCAAGTGTCACGCACAACATCCGAAAAACCATTATGGTCCAACCAACAGTCAAGTGATCTAAATGGGATTGGGCCCCAGTTTACTCTGGCAGTTTCAATGTAGAGGGGGCAATGGTCTGATAGTTTCTTCTTGAGTCCCCATACTTTTGATTCTGGAAAAGCTTCATTCCACGCACAATTTACGACCGCTCTGTCTATCCGGCTCATAGACTCCTTCCTTGCCTAGGTATACTTCCTACCTATTAATGGTAGATCCATTAATGCATTGCCCTGAACAAACTCTGCAAGATCTTTCATTCCTCTAATATTCCTCAACATGCCTCTTCTTTCTTCTATCTTCATTACTTCGTTGAAGTCTCCAAGGATAAGGATTGGATTGTTGATGTGAGATACCATCTCTCCGATCTCCCTCCATATCGCCGCCCGCCTCCTCCCATCACACAGAGCATAGATGCAGAAGATGGAGCACATTACCCCTATCTCGCTACTGGTGCAACTAAGCAATATCCAAGAGCTCCCTTTATAAATTGATACATCTGAGAAAGCTTCCTTCTCCCAAATAAGTAGTATAGCCCCAGCACCTTCTTCAGATGCACAAACGAAATCCCAATTGTCTAACCCTTCACCCCACAGTGTATCCACCAATCTTTGTTCTACAAGCTGCATCTTGGTTTCGATGATACTCATCACCTGAGATCTTTTTTCAAGGATTACATCCTTGACCATCCTCTTCTTCGCCCCTGCCTTAAGACCATTTACATTCCATGCAATTACCTTCATGATAAATAGAGAGAAACTCCTAGCTGCATATTCAACTCAATTCTTCCCCTTCCGCTTCTTTCTCCTTGTCCCTGTTAAGCTTGCAAACTTGGTCATTTTTAAGAAGGATTCAATACGGTGATGGCCATCTTCCTTCCATTTCAATCTGGATTTTATCCTTGTTCTCAAAACCTTCTCTGCTTCCTTCATAAGTGAATCGTCGCCATGATCTCTTTTTGATTCTGATGAGTATGAGTAGGAGTCATCACCTAGTGCTTTCCCTTTTCTCTTATTCAGAGGCTTTCCTCTTCGACATCCTGGCTCGGCACGAGGGCTTTTCAAACTATTCAAAGCATCATCTTCTTGGATGTTGACATCGAATAAGTTTACGAAACCCAAAGGGAAAGTATCACTTGATTTTGTTGAGTCCTCCTTGCAGTTGTCTGAATTAAATCTACACAAATATTCTCCTGGGTCTTCATATGATCAGATTTGGGCTGGCAATTCTTATCTGGGCTATTCACTGCTATTGCTAAGCCTTGGGGAGCTTTATCTAGGAAGGGGCTTTGGTTGGGCTCAAGGAATAAGGGCTTTTTAATATTACTAGGGCCCAAACAAGGCCCAAGTGCCCCCACTAATGGTTCCTTTGACCCATGATTTGAATTCCCAACATCATCTCCTTTGTGCTCTCTCATCCCAACTAACAACCCTTGACACATGATGGATTCTTACCTTTTGTCCTGTGCAATACGTGTAGTTCCTTTTAGACTTCGTGCTGTATTTTTGGTAGGCAATCTCGAGGAAATCCCCACGCCACGTTTTGACTCCCCACTGGCTTCGAACGTTTGGTCTTCCATTATCACCAGCGATGTTTCTGTCTGTATTCCAGGGGTTTTCGTAACCCTCTCTGGCGTCTGCACTGAGCTTTGATTCTCTTTCGGTGATTCTTGTTGAGGCTTATCACTCCCTTGACTTAGACCCTTTTCTGCATTTCCCCTCGTTTTTTGGGCAATGTTCTGCATATCATCCTTCTTGTTTAATTTGACCCTCCATTCTGCGAATTTCCCCGATGCAAGTTATCTAACTTCGAATGCATGGATAATATGATATGATTTTCCTAGTGATAGCACAACAATGTCTTCAATGGGTCCCCATCTCTCAGTTTCAACGAGAATATGTCCGACCTCGAAAGAGGATAAATTTTCACACTTAGCATCCACTATGAGCACTTTGCCCCACTCCTTAGCAATATTAGTGAAATTTTCAACTGACCACCCATGTAAGGGTACCCCATAACATGCCACTCATGCTATTCTTTTCAAGTTCCTGTCGAATTCGGTCCACTTCCTAATACCAGTTAATCCTATCTGACTCCACTCTTGTTCCAGTAATGGATTTCTCCCATCTTCTGAGGAGACAGTGATAAGGTAGGTTCTCCCACCCAAAGTACTACATTCATACTCACTAACTCCCCTCCTTGCCATCTTTTCTTTCAACACCTCCAAACTCACCTCCACTTCAGACTCCACAATTAAGCTTCTACGTAGCCTTTCCACCAACTTCTCTTCCTTTTTTTTTTGGTAAGTCAGTGTGAAAATATCATATGTGAAAGAATATATGTACAAGTCTACGAGGGGCATACCCCAAGCCAAGGCCCAAGGCTTTCATCAAAGAATCAATCCGAAGAGAGAAACTAAAACAACGAAATCAAAAGCCAACAAGGCCAAACAAAAAGAACAAAGCCAAAAACCGAAAACAAAGCTAGCGCTCAATCCCCCACTCCTGCAAGAGCTGTGAGTGACGATGGGCATCGCGAAGCGTGGGAGCAGCAATGAGACGGCTGCGAACCAATCCTGTGATCTTCTCAGTGACAACTGCAGAAGGCCTGGACTGAGAGCGCTGGATCCTCAGGTTACGCTCGTACCAGAGGATGTAAACCGTTGCTGAAAGACAAAGGCGGGCAAGGATCCAATTAACCCCGCGACCACAGAGCCTGGAAGCAGCCCACTGAACATTCATTTTCTGAGGATGGTCTCGATTCTGACTCTGCGGCTCGACTTGAGGATGTTCTCTTTCTTGAGCAATCTCTTCTCTGTTACCTCTATTGTAATTCACTACTTGAGCATACGGTCTCCCATCCCTCCATGTAGGTTTCGAAATGGACCTCCTGCTGCCACCTAGTTTCTCTTGCTGGTCCTTGTCCTTCCTTCTTCTTTCGAACTTCTCCCAGTTAACAAACAATTTTCTATTTCCTAGCCATACTCCTTGAGCTTCATCAATGGCTCTTCTGGCTTCTTGTACTGTTTTGTACCTAATGAAGCTGAATCTTCCTGTCCTTTTGCTTCTTCTCTTCCATGGTACAAAAGCATCTATTACTCTTCCATGATTAGAGAATATCCTCCGCAGCCAGTGGTTGTCCATATTCTCTAGTAGATTGTCGATGAATATTGTTTGCACCACTCTGTGTTGTCCTCCCTTTCCATCTCTGAGTTCCTCCCTTTCCATCTGTCTTCCTCTCTTCGCTCCTTTAGGATTTTTTCTTAATGAATATTTGATGAACTACTAATGTTTGAAATCGAATAGGGCTCGTTAAGGAGCTCGATATGAGGCTCAATAGCTCATCAATCTGAATTCGAGCAGGCTTGATAAGTTTAACAAACTGAGTTCAAATAGAGGTGTGCTCGACTGGTTAACGTTTTCGAATATTTTGATAAGAGTTCGATAAGAACTTGTTAAGGAGCTCAACGTGAGCTCGTTGAGCACTCATTAACGGATCATTAAGAGCTTGTTAACTGTTGATATTGGTTCGAAAATGGCTCAATAGTAATTTGAAAAGCTAGACTCAATAGCGAACTTGCCTCGGTTTTAAGCTCAATTGGACTCAATAAGAGCTCTACTCAACTCTATAACAAGTTCGACTCAACTCGATAAGTCTAATGAGTTGAGTCGAGTATCAAATACACTAAGGCTCTGTTTGGCATATAGAATTGGAATTAAACTGTGGAATTGCAATTCCAATTCCAATTCTAATGGAATTGCAATTTCGATGGAATTGAAATTGTATTGTTTGATGCATCGAAGGAATTACAGTTGATATTTTAATTCCACAATGATTCAAACTATCAATAGTTTCCGGTCAATCAAGTTGGAGTATTTAGTTAGTTTTAAATTAACTATGGTTGGATTTCAATTGGAGTGGTTCACATTGCGTTCAAGTTATTATAGTTGGAGTGGTTCACTTTGATTAAGTGTCATTCGAGTTTTGAGTCAAATCAGGTCAAATATCATGTCGTATCATTTGGTATCCAAGTTATCTTAAGTTTACATCAAGTGAGTAGTTTCGGTCATTCAAATCGAGCAGTTTCATTTTTCTACATTTAAGTCATCTGGACTTTGGGGTTAACTGTGTTGGGTCGCGTTGGACTTTGAGCTAAGGTGATTTTAGTCATTTCAAATTTGAATTAATCTTGATTTCGAGGTTCAAATCAAATTTTAAGTTATCTAAGTGTTTAGATTTTGAGTTATATTGTGTTTGAGTTAATCAAATGGAGTTATTTTACATTTTAGGTCAATTAAGTTAATATGAAATTGTAATTCCTGACCCCAACCCTAGGAATTGGGAAATACGATTTTCAGTTAAAATCCAATTTTATGAAATTGGGCAGTGAAATTGTAATTTTAATTCCAGCGGGTATACCAAATAATGAATTGGAATTCTGGCCCTCAATTCCAAGCTCTAATTCCGTACTCCAAACACAGCCTAAAATCTTATTGTACCGAGTTGGAACAGGGTGCTCGGCTCGGTTGGTTTACCACCTTAAGCGCAGCCTTGCGCCCTGGTGTAGGCCGATTGCCTGGAGACTTCAGAGCGAGCCGCCACACAACTCCAACCAAGCTAGCAACCGTAAAACCCTAGAAAAACCCTGATCGCAATATTTTCATGCTACCAAAAACCCTAATCCATGTCCTCCACATCGTCGCAGACAGGGAGCAGGCAATGGGAGAACGCCGCCGCCGGCACCATCGCCGGATTCTCCACCGTAGCAGCCATGCATCCTCTCGACGTCGTCCGCACCCGCTTTCAAGGTCCGCTGCGCTTTTTGTATTGCAATTGAGTGAAAGAGAGATAGGATTTGTTTATGTGTGGCATTTTCTGATTGATTTAATTGGTGATGATTGATTGATAAGTGAATGACGGACGTGTGACGAATCTACCGACTTATAAGAGCACTCCTCACGCCATTTTCACTATTGCTCGCTTTGAGGTTGGTTCTTCGAAGCTTTTTCAGTTTCTTCTTCTTCATTTTGGCAAGTTTAGTGAGTTCGTTGCATTGGGATTTTTGATGAAATCAGTTGTTGATTGCATTGCATAAACGCGCTAATTAATATCATCAACACATTCCTTTAGCTGCTATTGCGTTTGATTGAGTGGAATGTTGTGACTTTTAACTCAGTTAATGATTGCTTGTTTGTTGATTGTTGATTGTGGTGGTAATTTGGCGAGCTGGATCTTCGATGCGCCAAACTGTGCTCTCTAAACTGATCTAAACATAAAGTGACAGTTATGAGTTATTTCTCCATTCAATCTTAATGTTTTTAAGCTTGTTCAAATTAGTTTCTCATCTTCTCTTTTATTCAAAATGTCTTTTGTACGAGATGGTTCCTAATGTATTATTTTATGACAAAATTAATCGCTTATCTTTTGAATTTTCACTTGGTCCCGAGTGTGAGATTAATGTTGTCATAAAATAATACATCAAGGATCATCTTGAATAGAAGAAAAGATAAGGACTAGACAAAGTTACAAATACTAGAGACTATTTTAAAATAAAAGAAAAGATAAGAGACTAATTATACAAACTTAAAAATATTAAGAACAAATGGATTAAATAACTCAACGATGTCCAGTCCGCACTGAGAAAAAGAAGGCAAAATTTAGGTTGATGTGACACTCTTAGCACAGATGTAAATCATGGTTCGCACTTTCAACTTATTGGGATGTTGTGGGCGATTCGTAACTGGTCATGGCAATTTCGTTCCCTCTTTTTAAGGGACATAAGTTATTTTTAGCCTGATATTTCGTACATTTGAATGAATGGTCGTACAATCGTATATTTTATAGTCCTCTAGTAGTTTGTGACATATAAACACATTTGTAAATATGCTTCAATAATTAATAAAATACAATATATGTACTTGTTAGGAAAAACTAAATGCGGAAGCGTAAACTCTGATTGCTTGATTCGATTCAAATAATATGACTCACACAAAACGAGAAGTAAACAAATATGGAGAAAGAAAGAACAAAACAAGAACACACAATATTTACGTGGAAACCCCTCTACAATCGAGAGGGGAGAAAACCACGGGCGGAGATGGAGATTCTTTATTAACTTAACGGAAGGATTACAACGACACTTCCTAGAACGAGATATATGGAAGAATTACAATCACTCCCTCTGAACTCTCGTAGCACTCAAAATTTTGGAGGAATTACGAAATCACCTCTTTTCTCTCAATAGCGGCGCCTCACTCTAGGATTGGATGATTTATGACGCAAACCGTACGTCCTTTAAATAGAGCCGTGCCTGGGAGGGCCCGATCGATCGGGAAACACCCGATCGATCGGAACCTCGATCTATCGGAACTGGCCGATCGATCGGCCCTCTAATTTCCTAAAAACCCCCGAATCTTTCCTTAATCACCCGATCGATCGGTGACCCTACGACAACCCCATAAAAATAAAACAAGTAATTTGAGACATAACCTAACAAATTTCCACCTTGGCTCAAATTACATACATAAAAGAATTTCCTCCACCTTCTCCACTAAACCCCCACACACGAGGTTAACACAACGAAGTACGAAACCTAACCGAGCGAAGCTTGAACTTCCTGTTAGGTAGAAACTGAGTGAACATATCTGAGAGGTTATCAGCAATGCCAATCTTCTTCTTCTCTGAATTGGCTCTTGACACACTATCTGAAACAGCCACCTGCTGCTGAACTGTGTTACTGAACTGAACTCCCTCTGGCTTCCTCACCTGACCTGAATCACAACCAACTGATGACATCTTCTGTGGAGACAATAACAAAGACTCACCAAACGTGACACGTCTACTCGTCAGGAATTGCTTGAAGTGAAAACCTTTCTGCTTCCCATAAAGCCCTTGTTCACATACAACCAGTCCTGTAGACTGTCCACACAAAGAGCCCCTCACACTGTGTTCAGACAGACCCCTATCACCTGAATGATCCAATCTCAAACGTCCTAAATTTGTGATTTCTGGTTCTGTCAACAACAAGGATGATGAAGATGCTGCAACCAGTATATAAAAAAGCGGGCCTAAGGCGTGCCTAGGCATTGAGGCGCACCTCCATCGCCTCACAAGCCTCAGGTGAGGCGACTTCAGTGAGGCGCGCCAAGGCGCACTAAGGCGCACGAAGCGCTAAGGCACGCCTTTTGTTTTTTTGGTATATTTTGCCTTAAATTTAACATATTATTATATTATGTGTGTTTTTATTGTGTTGCATAATTTTTGTAAAAAAGCTTATGTTGATATATGTACAATTTTTGTAAAAAGGCTTATGTTGATATGTATAATACAACGCCTTTTGATGAATATCAATATCTTTTAGCTGTATTTTTCTTAAGCACTATATAGATTTTTAATTAAAGCTGTTATATTACATAATTAATTAATTTTTTAGCTTCTGTTCATAAAATATTTTATAAATATAGAATATGAATGCAAATTACAAAACTGTGCGCCTCACTTCGCTAAGGCGCGCGCCTTCGCCTTGCGCCTAGGACCCCCTATCGCCTCAGTGCGCCTTGCGCCTTTTTATACATTGGCTGCAACAAATCTAACAACTGTGGAACCGACAAGTTCATACAACGTACCTAACCTTCTGCCCTTCATAACTGTCAATGCACCCTTAACGACCCTCAAAACTCCACCTTCAACTATGTACCTGTACCCTTTAGACTCAAGAGTACCTAAAGAAATGAGATTCTTTTTCAAATCAGGAACATGATGAACATCGCCCAAAACCCTGATAGTGCCATCGAACATCCTAAAACAAATTGTTCCTATACTCAAAACTTTGCATGGATTATCATTACCCATCAAAGCAACTCCACCTTGAATGGACTCGTACGTGGAAAACCAATCCCGATTAGGACAGACATGATAGGAGCAACTTGAATCCAAAATCCAACTATCTTTCAAATTGGACTGAGGTTCAGACACGGACAAAAGAAAATCTTCATTCTCACCATCAACAACACTAGCTGCTATGGATCTCTGGTTAGACTTGTTATCTGCTTCTAATTTTCTTTTAAGCTTGTAACAGTCTTTCTTAATGTGCCCCTTCTAATGACAGTAGTTACAGGTTAGGTCTTGATACCTAGACTTAGACTTGCTTCCACTATGATCATACTCGGTTCTCCCTCTCACAAATAAACCACTACCTGAGTTATAAACAGAATCAGATAATTCCCTATCTACTCGTTCTTTACTCAGTAGGTTTCTCTTAACTTCATCAACAGATATAGTTTGTCTACCACCATAAATCATGCTTTTGACAAAACCCTTATATGAAGCAGAGAGAGAACATAATAACAACATTGCCTGATCTTCATCCTTAGGAACATCATCCAATTCTTTCAAATCTTGAATAATTGAATTAAATTCACTAACGTGATTTTTAAGTGACGTACCTTCTGACATACGAAACGTGAATAACCGGCGCTTAACTGCGAGTTTGTTGGAGACAGACTTGAAACAGAACATATCCTGCAATTTCTCCCACAACTCCGTAGCGGTCTTCACTTCCAGAACTTCTGTCAAAACGTCATTGGTAAGACACATCTCAATTGTTGTGAGCGCCTTCTCATCTAACTCCTCCCATGTGCTTCTGTAAGATTCTTTGATTTCTTCTCTTTCCCATCTAAAGCTTTCTTCAAGCCCTTCTGAGTCAAGAGGCCCTTAACATGAACCTGCCATAAACTGAAGCTCCCTTGACCAACAAACTTCTCAATTTCGAATCTAATTGCGGACGTCATATTATCAAATCGAAGTAAACAGGGCTCTGATACCAATTTGTTAGAGAAAACTAAATGCGGAAGCGTAAATCCTGATTGCTTGATTCGATTCAAATAATATGACTCACACAAAATGAGAAGTAAACAAATATGGAGAAAGAAAGAACAAAAGAAGAACACACAATATTTACGTGGAAACCCCTCTACAATCGAGAGGGGAGAAAACCACGGGCGGAGATGGAGATTCTTTATTAACTGAACGGAAGGATTACAACGACACTTCCCAGAACTAGATATATGGAAGAATTACAATCACTCTCTCTGAACTCTTGTAGCACTCAAAATCTTGGAGGAATTACGAAATCACCTCTTTTCTCTCAATGGCGGCGCCTCACTCTAGGATTGGATGATTTATGACGCAAACCCTACGTCCTTTAAATAGAGCCGTGCCTGGGAGGGCCCGATCGATCGGGAAACACCCGATCGATCGGCCCTCTAATTTCCTAAAAACCCCCGAATCTTTCCTTAAATCACCCGATCGATCGGATTCCCTCCCGATCGATCAGTGACCCTACGGCAACCCCATAAAAATAAAACAAGTAATTTGAAACATAACCTAACAGTACTACATATGTAGTAAGGAGGCCGTTGCCATTGCGTAACGAGCAATCTTGTAATGTTAGTTCAAAATCTACTATGCAATTTCATGTTTATTTAATTCCATGACTCAGTGTCTGAATTGTATATAATGTTACAATCCTTATACAACTTTCCCCGTACACTTTTAAGTTTTGAAAGTTAAGGTACTATTTAGAATCAAAGTCTGTATGGACTTTACTTCTTAATAAGTTTAATATTCAAGATTACTTGCAAAAATGGAGACGTTTTAAGGGTTTGTCTCTAAGGATTTGTGTTATGTGCTTTCAAAGTGGAGAGACGCACGATCATTTATTTTTGCATTATGTTGTGGATTGGGATTTATGGTTCAAGCTATTTTCTAGTTTAGCCAAATGTAGGTTTGTCCAAGATCAGTGGAAAGTATCATTCCAGTGAAGTTCCATGGCATTTGGGAAGAGAAAAAATGTTTTAGTGTTATTCTCCATGGCCTAGATTACGATTCTCTAGTGTATTTGGCAAAAGAATGAATGTGATTTTTTAAGACCAACGTACGCCACTAGTTTCTCATGGAAATCTCTTTGGACCAAGAGTTTTGGGGGTTTTGCTAACAGTCTTAGCTAATTTGTAGAGGGAATGGAGGGCTTTATGTTATTAGTTTTTTTTAATATTGCATGTATTTAATTTTAAGAACATCTTGTTATTAACTCTTTAAACTGATCTAAATATAAAGTGACAGTTATGAGTTATTTTCTCCGTTCAATCTTAATGTTTTTAAATTTGTTCAAATTAGTTTCTCATCTTTTCTTTTATTCAAAATGTCTTTTGTACGAAATGGTTCGTAACGTATTATTTTATGACAAAACTATTCCTTTACCTTTTGAATTTTCACTTGGTCCGAGTGTGAGATTAATGTTGTCATGAAATAATACGTCAAGGATCATCTTGAACAGAAGAAAAGATAAGGACTAGACAAAGTTACAAATACTAGAGACTATTTTAAAATAAAAGAAAAAGATAAGGGACTAATTAAACAAACTTAAAAATATTAAGAACAAATTGAGTAAATAACTCAACAATGTTAAGTCCATACTGAGAAAAGAAGGCAAAATTTAGGTTGATTTAAAGCTCTCAGCACAGATGTAAGTCGTGGTTCACACTTTCAACTTATTGGGATGGTGTGGGCATTTCGTAACTGGTAATGGCAATCTCGTTCCCTCCTTTTAAGAGACATAAGTTGTTTTTAGGAGCCATTGCCCAAAGTAGCTCAAAATAAAAAAATAATACCCAAAATGGCCTATTTTAAAAAATATTTACCCAAATGGTTTCCATGTCATCAAATTTGAAATTTTTTTTTTTTTGTTTTGGAAATTCCTCCCTCCCTATAATAATAATTTTAAAAATAATAATTTATATCAAATGTTATATAAATAAACAACTATTATTATATAACTGTAATAATGAGTAAATTAAAAAATTATGTATAGATAATATTATTTAATATTTAACAAATAATTTAATTTAAATTTTTTTATTATAAATTACATATATAATTTAACTAAAATGCATGTTATAAAGCTAAATATAACACGATAGTAAAAATATAATTAATAACTAATAATTTATTAAAAATTAAATAAAAAATTTGAAAAGGTTTAAAGTGTTAAGTACCCCAAAACAAAACAAAAAAAAAAATTTAAAATTTAAAATTTATGAAGTGGAGGCCATTTGGGGAAATATTTTTTAAAATGGGCCATTTTGGGTAATAATTTTTTATTTTGGGTCATTTTAGGCAATGACTCTGTTTTTGGCCTCTTATTTCATAAATTTGGATGAATAGCCATACAATCATATATTTTATAGTCCTCTAGTAGTTTGTGATATGCTTCAATAAATAAAATACAATATATGTAGTAGGGAGGCCGTTACAAGAGTGCCATCGTGTAATGATCAATCTTGTAATGTTTAGCTCGAAATCTACTGTGTAATGTTATGTTTATTTTATTCCATGGCTCGATTGTCTGAATTGTATATACAACAACAACAACAACAACAAAAAACCCAGTGCCTCCAAGGGCTCCCGCATAAGCAGGGTCTGGGGGGTAGATGTACGCAGCCTTCCCCCTTCAGGGGGGCTACCCTGAAGAGAGGCTGTTTCCGAGGACCTCCTACCTATATTGTATATCACGTGACATAATCCTTATCCAACCTTCCCCTTACACTTTTAAGTTTTGAAAGTTAAGGTACCATTTAGAATCAGAGTTTGTGTGGACTTTACTTCTTAATAAGTTTGATATTCAAGAGTACTTACAAAAATGGAGACTTTTTGAGGCTTTGTCTCTAAGGATCTGTATTATGTGCTTCCAGAGTGGAGAGACGCACGATCATTTATTTACGTTTTGTTGTGAATTGGGATTTATGGTTCAAGCTATTTTCTATTTTAGCCGGATGTAGGTTTATCTAAGCTAAGGGAGCAATGTTTACGATGGTTTTGGCATATTAGGAGGAGATTGACCACAGCTCCTCTCAGGAGGTGCGAACAACTCCATATTTCAGAAGAGAAGAGGGGGAGAGGCCGGTTAAAGAAGAGTTGGATGAAGACGATTCGACATGAACTCACCTACCTCAACCTAAATGAGGAGATGGCCGTAGATAGAGCTGAGTGGAGAGTTAACATAGGTGTAGCCGATATAGCGGTATAGCGGCTTAGGATCAAGGAGTACTTCTAAGCTAGTACTATGCCCCGAGGCTTTTTGGTATGCCTATTTGATTATACGCGCTTTCGTTGTGTGTCAACTGCTTATTGTTTTGTCGCTTTATTGCCTATTTGCTGCTTTATACTCTATATGCTTGCTATGTGCAGTTGTTGTTATACTCTTACACTTACACTTAGATGTTGGTATGCTTTATGCTTTTTATGCTTCTCAGGTTGGGGGTCCTTGGACACGGCTTCCCTTTAGGGTAGCACCCTGAAGGGGTAAGGCTGCATACATCTCACCCCTCCCAGACCTTGCTTATGCGGGAGCCTTTGAGGCACTGGTTTTGTTGTTGTTGTTGTAGGTTTGTCTAAGATCGGTGGAAAGTATCATTCCAATGATGTTCCGTGGCGTTGGAAAGAGAATAAATGTTTTAGTATTATTCTTCATAGTCAAGATTATAATTCTCTGGTGTATTTGGCAAGAAATGAATGTTAGGATTTTTAAAGACCAACGTACGCTAGTAATTTCTCATGGGAAGATGTGCTTTTTCAGGGAGCTCTTTGGACCAAGAGTTTTGGGGGTTTTGCTAACATAGTCTTAGCTGATTAATGGAGGGATTCGAGGGTTTTATGTTATTAGTTCATTTATTTAATATTGCATGTATGTAATCTTGAGGATATCTTGTCCTTAACTCTGTATACATTCTTTCTCTCTTAATATTATTTCTTTTTTAATTAAAAAAAATTACGTCTTGATAAAATACAGGAGCTAGATCATTTTACTTAAAAAGGTTAAATAGATACCTTCAATTTGTTTAGTACTTTCTGTAATTTTTGATGCAGAGTTGTCTCATGCAGTTGAGTGAGTAATAAAGTGTTTTGTTGAGTTCAGGGTCTGAGAGGGCTTTATGCAGGCTTCTTCCCGTCTGTTCTTGGGTCTTCTGTTTCATGGGGATTATTTTTCTTCTTGTAAGTCGATCTCTACTTCCTTCAGCATCTCGGTTGTTTATATCAGTCAAGAAAAGGGAGAAGGGCTTTCTGGTATTTGGACACAACCATGGAATTAAATGAAGGCCGTTACAAAATAAATTGGTGCTGTTATGTAACGGTTGTTGCATAATAGGTTTTGAGCCTGGCCGTACGCAATTGGCTACTTCATAACATTACTTTATTAATGATCTCTATAATGCATCTATATTATTTCATTGACTAAAACATATATTACAAATGTATTATTATGTATTAAGAACCATCAAAAAAGATATAAATAGAAATGATTGTGTGAAAGCAAGCATGATTTAATTGAAGTGAAATAATGCAAGTTTGATCCTCGATATTACATTTAAATATATAAACTTAGCTTAGTTCATATCAATTTTAGCATGTTATTGCTCGAGCTTGGTTTGTGAACATTTCTTTCAGGAATATTGAGCACAACTAACTTGGCTTCTTTGATCTTCGACTGGAGTTTGAGCTTGGGCTTTTGCCTTAACCAACGCTCGTCCCTTATCTTCTGTTTGCATCTTTCTTCAATGTAACTACAATTTTTAAAATTGACTTACTCAATGTGGAGTCAGAAGGGTGGTTGATAATTATGCAAGAATAGTGCAAATAATAAGAGAAAACCTGTTGGTCTGCTCAATGATTCTATGCAATGAATTTAAAGGTAGCCTTCAAATAAAGACAACCGAAAAAATCAGTCAGATCCAAGAGGAGTGAACTTATCCGAGATTGTTCATAGTTGAGCATTGGATGCCTTGAGCTGTCTAATATTGAGTACCTTATTCCCACCTCCATCGTTAAGGTTCTGTGTTTCATTCTTTGAATAGGTCTTCTGAGATATTATGAGAATCTTTTATGGAATCATCTTAATTTTCATCACATTTACTGGAAAAGATTCTATCAAAATCCAGTGAGAAAAATGCCTTCAAGACCTGTTATTCAAAAGCTTTCCAAAAAATGCAGTATCTAGTCAATTGTTATTGTACCAGAACTTGTACTATTTTGAAATTGAAAAAAAGGACTACTTGCTAAATGTATTATGTTTAATTTCTTTCCGGTAGAAAGCTGCGAATGTTGCATAAATAATATTGCCTGCTTTTGACCATTTGGTTCAATCCTTAAGTTGATTTGATATCTATATGTTCCTGTAGGGCGTGGGAATAAAAGGTGAGTGTTTCTTATGCAGTTATGGTCGAGCTAAGCAGAGGTATTCTCATAACGAGGAGGAGAAGCTGAGCCCAAGACATCATCTTGCGGCTGCTGCAGAAGCTGGAGGACTGGTCGGTGTGGAATATTTATGATCCGTTTTAGCACATGTTATTCTTTTCGAAACCCGAGTTGAAATCTATGTTACATGGATTCCATAATTTCGACATAAGACGCCCTGATATGGTACAGAATCCTTGTAGGACATGACAAAATGCAATCAAACACACCGCATCATCTTAAATCATATTTTGATAGAACACTATTATTATAGTTGCACTGTTTTCCTCACAACTTTTAATTAGCACAATTTATACTGAAAATATTTTTAGAACAAAAAAACAATATAGTTAAAAATATTATCTTCCGTCATCACCAAGAGGATCGAAACGACATATGTAAGCCATCAATTTTTCTGGAGGAGTTGAGCTATTAGAAGCAAATGGAAAAATAACACCAAGTGGGATCAAAGAAACTAGCGGGTGATCAATAAATAGATACAAATAGGCGCAAATTCTGACATCACCATGACTCTGTTCTCTCACTCCTTGATTGTGGAGCAGCATACCCGTAAAAGGAGGAAACTTTGCAGTGTTCCTTTACTATTAATAGGTGGCTCTGCGATTTCTTATAGGCATGGGCATCCCACATAATTCAGTATTATGGTTCTTCATTATTTGCATATGGCCACTTTTTCGTAGGTGTTTATTTATAAAATAAAAATGTTGAAGACTACATTTTAAGATGGAATTCCGGCATACAAGTACCTAAACTTTGAACTCTTTAGCCGTGTCCTTGTATCCATAACTGTTAGATCTGGGGAGTTAGATCCTTAATTATGTACTCATAATCATCACCCAGGTCCAAATCTAGGTAACATAGACTGAGATATGTCACATGGCATTCTTTTGGGAGTATTTGTTTCTGAGATCATAATTTCTTATGGTTGTCCAAACTTTTCGTGTGACAGCTTCTTGTTCATGTGGCCTCCAGGTGTGTTTGTGCACAAATCCCGTTTGGCTAATTAAAACAAGATTACAGCTCCAGACTCCTCTTCATCAAACTCGCCCGTATTCTGGCCTTTACGGTTAGTTTTGCTTTGTCTGTTTTGGGTTAGCTTCCTTGGCGTTCAAGCCTCTTTGAAGTTTGATGTTCTTGGGTCATGCTATATCTTAGTTTGTATTGAATAGCTGGTTCTACAACAACAAAACTAGTGCCTCAAAGGGATCCTACCAAAGCAAGGTTTGGGGAGGGTGAGATGTATGCAAGTCTTCCCCTTCAGGGTTCTACCCTAAATGAAGGCTGTTTCCAAAGGGCCCCCAACCCTAAAAGTAAGAAACTAGACAAGAGAAATTGAATTATCGGTTCTACTGACTAAAAACAATTGTGGCTATAAAAGCTAACTTTTAAGTTTCTTCAGTACTGTTATGTAAGCGACTTGATATAATTTATAGATGTCTATGTTATGTTTAGCAGTTGTCCCAATTCTTAACTGTTCTAGAGGTTTTTCAGTACATAACGCTATCTTATTGTTACATTCTTAAAGAATGTAGTGGCCTTAGGCACCGCTGCCACTGCAACTCTCCATTAATACTTTAGGAGAAAAATATTTATGTAATATATTAAGTGACGTCATATCAATTAATGAAGTTCATGTCATCAGCTCAAGCAACTAATTGTTAGATAAGCAAATTCTTAGCTTTGAGCTTGAGCACATTAAAGTAGACTATGGAATTAAATGAAGAATGTCATGCCAATTACATGGCCAATTTTAAGCTTTCTGTTGTGCTATTGACTGTGATGTAATAGTACTTACACAATGGCCTCCATAGTACATATATATTATATTTTATTTATTTAATGTATTTCCATGTTAATAAAGATCTGACTTAATCACGAGTAGATAATACGTTGATGATGCCGTTATGGCTTTTTCATTGTTGATTTTTTACTTTACATTGCGGCTTCAGATGCTCTGAGAACCATATTAAAAGAGGAAGGATGGAGTGCACTTTACAGAGGGATCGGACCAAGTCTTTTCCTGGTTGGTCTTTTTCTCGACATCCATTTATCTCCTTTGCGGTTTTGTTTGACGTTCGTGATAAGTTTGAAGCCTTTTGAGATAAACTGGATTTTATCTTTTGAAATAACCTGATAATATGCTGTTTGATGTTGGTTGGATGTATTTGCATACACAAAAATGGCATTATAGAAACTTTGAACTTTCTTGCTGTGTCAAGGAGTCAGGTATTGCCAAGCTCGTTAAGCTCGAGTATGAGCTCTCCAAGATTTTGCTCGTCTCGAATGTTGAGAAGCCTAGAAAATTTGAACTCGATCTCGCTCAACCTAGTTGTGTTTTAATCTTGCTTGGTGGGCTTTGAGCTAAGCTCAACTTGTTCAAACTCATTTAGGCTTAATTTGGGCTCGCCCAGACTCATTTAGTCTTGAGATCAGTTTATTTAGGATCAACCTTGGCTTGTTTTGGCACATTTAGCCTCACAATGGAGCTCAAGGTTGGCTCACATTCGTTGTTTTAAGCTTGTCAGCTGCCAATTTTGAGCGTCGGGCTTTGATCATGCAGCTAAACGAGTTGCCTAAACTCGACTGTTGCTCAAAGCTAGCAGTCTTTGGAGAAATAACAAGCTGGGTAAGCTTAGCTCGATTCTACTCATCTACTCAGCTACACAGTGTCGTATGATACACTAGAAGTTCTCTGATGTCTTCTCCCCCAGTCCACCATCTATTGAATGTCGTAATAGTTATTTTTGACTCTATATTCCATCCTAAACTACTTGTGTGGTGGGATAGGATTTTTGGGCATCCAGGAGACACAGGACATTTCAATTGAGACGAGAAACACAAAAAAATCCTAAAAAATAGCCGAGTTGGACCTTTTGACACAGACCTGTGTTCAACTCTTATTCCCGAGTCTAGGTAACATAGGTGTAGATCCAATCCAATCTAGACAAAGCTTTTCAAGGGTATTTCTTGTCTCCCATTTCTCTAATAACGAGATAGTGAATATTGCAGAATATCGACCGTTCTTCACTTACCTAAATTTTTGAAGGGCAATGATAAAGGGACACAAGTGCTTCGAAATCCTTGATATTCTTACTGCTATGTGTCGATTGTATTGGGTTTAGGCTGTAATAATCTTAATTGAGAATTGAAATATTTGCAGGAATATTAATGATGTATGTGTGTTAACTTGCTAAATTGCAGCAGGTGTCACATGGCGCCGTACAGTTCACAGCGTATGAGGAGCTGCGTAAACTTCTTGTCAGTTTCAAGTCAGATAGCAGCAGCAACAAAGGTGCCGATGAGGTTTTGGTCAGTTCCCACTTCCCATTGTACATGCAGTTACAAGTTTCGAGCCTCTACAATATCAAACTCTTAGAGCACCCACAGCCCGAGAGACAAAGGCGCTTGGGCTACCGTGCATTCCATATGCCATTTTTGGTGTACGGTGTGTGGTGTTTAAAAGAACATGTGATCGATCACACAAAAATAATGACATGTGATCGATCACACAACTGGTGATAGATCAGATGTTGCTCGGGTGCAAAAAAAAAAGGCCTAAAACTGACATACCCCACCCGAAATTTGGAGAAAGGGGTGGGATTGCTCGTAGGCCCTGTTTGGTTGGGTTATGTCCTATTCTATCTCATTTTTGTGATTTGTCTATATGAACAAGTAGCCAAAATAACTTGCAGAGAAAGAGCTATTTTCGTCACAATGTAACTATTTCCATTGAACAAGCAGGGAAACTTTTGAAGAAAATTTTGTTTTCTATTTGCGTTTCATATGAAAAATGTCTTCAGTTGCAACCTTAATCATCTTTTGAAGCTCACTTCAAACAATTCCTCCTACGGACAAAAGGGGTGAAGTTGCTGCCTTTGATACCCGTATTATATACTGAACATTTTTTCGGTAGGCAAGTGGGGTTTCTTTTTTTCTAATTGGTCAGGAGATTACAATTTTGCTAAATAGGGACAATAACCTAGCAAAAGGGGGAGGGGTTGATGAGCTTTCAATCTCGGGACTTAGCCTGAAGTGGTGGGGATTTTAACCACCATGCTAACCCGAGAAGCTCAGTGGGGTTGGATATTTAAACCTTGATTTAAGGCCTCGACGTTAATAGACTTGTCATATTTTACAACTTTGATGAATGCATATGAAGTCAGTAACAGCAACTTCATTTTGACATTCATTCCCCTTTCACCTTGTGAGAGTGCATTTAATTGCATGCGGTGTTGACTCTTCATGTCTACTGAAACAGAATTCACTAGACTATACATTTCTTGGTGGATCTTCAAAAGTTGCTGCTATTCTTTGCACCTATCCTTTTCAGGTATTTTCTGCATTTTAATCGCGTCTATTTCTTGTATATATAATTTGATATTATGTTAAGCTATCTACAGATTATATTGTGAACAAATGTTTACTGGTTTCTTTCAGGTCCTTCGAGCACGATTGCAGGTATGGGAAATTAAGGAACTGTTCAATGTCACTTTAGGTTTACACTTTTATGGTTTTTTTCTTTTAGTGGGTAAAATGAAGTCGTAACATGGAACCCTTGTTTGACAACGGGATAACTTGGGGGTTTATTATTATCCTCATTTGGAAACCTTTTTTTTACGGTTTATCTCCTTGACTCCCATTTTCTTTAACCCCGAAATTGGGAGGTAAAGAGGGGGAGGGTAATTTTTTTTAAAAATTTTGAACAATTTTTTCTTTAACCTTACACCTTTACCCAATTGTCCAACAGAGGTAATTCATTTGCCCCTCTTTATTAGATATATCCAAATAAGGGTAGAATAATACTTTACCCTTCCCCTCTTTACCTCCTTTACCCAATTGCCAAACAAAATGACTTGTTTAGTATTGTTTTAATTTGCAATTTTTGATTTTTTAGATTGTAGCTTTTTTTTTTTTTTTTTTTCCTCATTTTGGTTTTTTGTTTTCAGGTTTTTCCTAATTTTTGTGGAAACTGAAAATAGGAAACCAATAACTAGAATAAATCACTTTTGAAATCTGATCTTTAATTTTTCAAAAACCAAACTAGAGAAAACAATACCAAACAGAAAAATGGATCCAATAGGGGCCGAGTTTTAGAAGTAGACAACGGTTCTATTACATACCACATCCTCTATTAGAACCACTTATCACCCTCCACCACCATCATCTTTGTGACACCCACCTCATCGCTGCCACCTCCACCATCACATCACATCACCCTCCACAGCCCATTTCCCGGCACCGTCAATGCCACCTTCAGGGTAGCATCCTGTAGGGGTTGTGTACATTTCAACCCTCCCAGACCTCGTCCTAGAGGGAGCCTTTAAAGCACTGGGTGGTTGTTGCTGCTACCAGTGTTCCCATCACCCCACCCCCATATAGCATGCCAAGATAGGAACATTAGGTAGTTGGTGACAGTTCCATGGCTGAATCAGCTTCTACATACAACCCCCCAGTGCCTGAAAGGCTCCCGGTAGAGGCAGTGTCCCCCGCCCGGGGGGTCGAATGTACGCAGCCTTACCCTTATAGGGTGCCCTGAAGGGAGGCTACCCTAGAATTGAATTTGAAGATGAATGTTAGCGGATTAATTTATTGACTGTAACTTGAGGTACTTGTGTTGACTCATATGGCAGCAACGGCCCAATAGTGAAGGGATTTCAAGATATTCCGATAGCTTCCATGTTATTAAGGAAACTGCCCGGTGAGACTCAAATCCCCCCCACCTCTTTGTTGTTGTGCTTTTATCTTGATATTGCCAGAAAATGCTCCCAGCCAAGAGTTTGAATAAAAAGTTGTCGCTGTTAAGTATAAATACCTCTTTGATAGCTTTAAGTACAAACATTTTTGGATGTGTGGTCGACATAGCTATTAGGAGTAAGTAGCACAACGATACCAATTCACAGTGCCTTAGGCTTTTTTGTTCGCTATTTCTGATGCTTTATGTTGCTTGCATGTCTGATACCATATTATTTGACTTATTTTTTAAATATAAATATTGCTACATTTTTGCATTTTTGCTTTTTAGGGTTGGGAGCGCTTAGAAATAGCCTCCCTTTAAGGTAGGACCTTCTAGGGGTAAGACTGCGTATATTTTACCTCCCTTAACCTTGCCTTGGCGGGAGCCTTTCAAGCACTGATTTTTTTTTTTTTTGGTGGATGTAGTGGATGCAAGTGAGACTATGAGAACTCGAACCTATAATCTTTTGTCATAGAACATCAACTTCACAATCCGTAAATGTACAATGGTGCAATGATGAGAATCAAAACAAGAAGTAAAAATAAAAGAAATCAAACTATATACAACTCATATAAACATTATAAGAATATGTTAATACCTAATACACCATACATATATACTATAGAGGCGATTACATAAGTATCATCACAACTCAATAGTCATTCTGTAATATAGCGACCTTTATTTGATTTCAATTGCTGACTTGACTAGGCATCAATGTAGAAGTGCTTTTGCGTTTGCAAACGCGAGTTGTGGTGTATAATGCCGATGTTGTGGTGTTTTTGCAGATTTGAGGGACTTCGAGGTTTCTACAAAGGTATTACACCCAGCTTATTGAAAAATGTACCTGCTTCTGCTATCACTTTTGTTGTGTATGAGAATGTTCTAAAGTTCTTAAAATTCATTAGAACTAGAGATTGAATTTGGTTGGACAGACCACATTTTCCATCCGGAAAATATTTTTCAACATATGTTTTAGGGTTAATTATATTTTAGTATCTGTTTGATGAATTATTTTCTTGGTCCATAAACTTTGTGTTTGAATTTTTGACTCCATCGATTAGAGTGTAATAAAAATTTAGTCCATAATCCAGAGATACAAAGTTTATGGATTAATAAGTTAACTTCCTCATGGTACTAAAATGTAGTTTACCCTATCGTTTTACTGAAAAGGGATCAAAATAGATGCGACAATAACCTAAGGAACTCAAGAGAATGGTTTCGTTTCTGCAACGACAAAAAGCATTTCGATTCTCTGCGAGGTTAGACTGATATCTATCGCTGCAGAAAAGGGCATATGACTCACATAAGACGGTAATTTTGAAATTTAAACCATTGATTTAAATCTAAAGATCTATATACTTCACCTTTTCATCTCTCACCCTCTTACGTGAGTCATGGCCCCTGCAGAAAATTAGGCTAGATATTTGCAGTTGCGTGGCATAATGTAAAGCTACATATTGATTCAGCTCTTGTGGATACTCATGGTTCTAAAGAGAGATTCAGAAATAAAGGACAATACTTAGCCGGGCTCTTCCTCGGGTTTCATCCAGCATGCATTAACAATAATACTACGAATCTCACTAGTAGCAAAATATTTCCCACCACCCCTTACCAATGGGAAAAAAGGGGGTTTGTGACTACCTATATATAATAAAAAAAAAGCGCGGCTTGCGGTTCAAGTTAAGTAATCTTTATATTATTTTCGAGATGGACAAGTAATGAAAGGAATTAGGGGTTTGAATTCTTACACATTGTCATCATGGAACCACCGCCTAGTTTCTTTGGGAGATCTTCCATTTCTGCAATTCTTTACATATCTGTCGTTGTCTTCTGGCTTGTCCTGCATTCAACTGTTAAAGCTTAGGCTATCTTTTTACAAGTAACCGAAGACATTTAACATTATGAAGGGGATGACGAGATTTGAACACATCACTTACGATCCGGACCTTATAGTTATCACAAACCCATCAACAATCTCAAGCTTCGACTTAGAATTTGTTTGATTCCTGTTTAAAGCATAAAACAGCTTCTGCTTTTATTCAAAAACAGTTTTTTTTTTTTTTTTTCCCATGTGAAATACCTTCAAATCATGAAAAAATAATCTTTCCTAAAAAAGATAGTTTTTTTCCAAAAATAAAAGTTGACCAAGCAGATCCTTAGTCATTTTGTCATTTTGTCCTTGCCAATGAAGCCAAAACACTTTTTTTAATTTACCCCTGGAGTAAAGAGGGGTAAAGGGGGATAATTTTTTAACCCATGTTTGGCAAATTTGTTCGAGAGGTAAAGGTGAGTAATTGGGGGTAATTTCTTATCCCCCGTTACCTTCAATTTCTTTAACTCCCAAATTGAGAGGTAAAGAGGTAAGGGTAATTTTTAAAAAATTTTAGATATTTTTATCCTTATTTTAACTATAACTTTTTTTACCCTTACTCTACCCAATTGCCAAATAAAAGTAACTCTTTTACTCCTTTTTGTCCTTATCTCTCTTAATTTGATATATTCAAATAAGGGTAGGATATTACCTCACCCTTCCCCTCTTTACCCCTTTTTACCCTCCCCTTTTACCCCCCTTTGCCCAAGCATTAGGGTCATACAACTAGGATGGAATGAAGAGGTTAAGACCTTTAAGATGTAGAATCCGTTAACTGAAAGTTAAGAAAGTCGTTTGCACTAATTCTCTTCCTTCCTTTCGACAATTAGCGACAAGGTCGTAATACAAAACGGGCAGCTCATACAAACGAGGTCATTTTAATCTGCATAAAAGCGATAAATTGCACTAATTCTCTTCTGTTTTCTATTTCGTTTCGAGGAAGCCCTCTTCTTTTTCATTTCTGCCATTTTCTTACGTGAATGAGCAGCAAAAATGATGTACAGAGGGAATATCTTCCTACATAGAGGCAAATCTGTTTCATCTCTACGAAAGAAAATCTTTTCCATTTAGTCTCAAATAATTTTTAGTAATCACTTCAACTTGAAATGGGCCATATAAAAACCTATCAAATCTATATACTAATATTATTTTCATTAATGTAGACAAAAAAGTTAAGATAAAATAATTCTATTTAAAAATTTTAAGAAAATTATCCAAAAGAAAAATATTTTTCTTTCAACCAGAGTAAGCCTGAATACATCTCAAGATTCTTTCCGTTCACATATATTTAAAAATATGAACAATATTACAAGTACAATAAGATTTTTTTAGTGTATAATACAAAGTAATGTATACATTTATAAAAAGGCAGGACCCACAATGACATTATATTACTTTTTTATTTCTTCAAAACAATTACAATATCTATACTATTAAATAAGGAACAATTAGGCCAAATATTTCGGAAACAGCCTCCCTTCAAGGCAGCTCTTGAAAGGTGAAAGGCTGCGTATATCTACCCCCCAGACCCTGCTTATGCGGGAGCCCTTTGAGACACTGGATTTTTTTTTTTTTTTTTTTTTTTTGTTGTAGTAGGCCAAATATTAAAAAAAATTCCTGAACAACTAATTAATTCAAGCAAATGCTTCCAATTTTTAGATGGTTGATTGCCATTTTAAATACAAATTTGTAGCAATCGGTGAGATTAATTTTTAGATCAAAAAATATAAGCTTAACATTTTTGACAAAAGTGTAGAAATGCATCAAATGGGTACCGCATTTATAATTTTCATATGTAAACAAGCTTTCATTTCAAAAATAATCAAAATTCAATACGAGGAACAACCAACAGGGGATATATATTTTATATGAGAGCTGAAAGTGTTGATGTAGTAGTTTGTCTCCCAACCTCTCAAGTAAAAGGTTTTGGGTTCAAAGCTTATTACCCCCTCCCCTTGTGTTGGTCTTCCTCTTTAAAGAAGATATTGTACTCCTTATCAACAATAACAACAATAGACCCAGTGCCTCAAAGGCTCCCACCTAAGCGGGGTCGGGGGGGAGGGGGTTGATGTACGCAGCCTTATCCCTTTATAGTGTAACCCTACCGAGAGGTTTCCGAGGGCCCCCAACCTCATAGGAGGACTTCCCAAGAAGTCACCCAACCTAGTATTACTCTCGCCCAAGCACGCTTAATTACAGGGTTCTAATGGGATCCGGTACATTAGTGTCTGGTAAATGAATCCTATTGTATTCCTTATCAATATTAAAGGAAAAAAAATGCTTTGAGAGAATCATAAATTCACACCTTTGCAGTTGAGCTTGACAACATTGAAAGAATGCTCACGCAAACGGAACTCACCGTCATGGCTGGGGACCATGAATCGTATAAAATATCTGCAACAATGACAATATAAGTCATTTAATGAGTCCTTGTACTTTCGCTTTTATTTTTGTATCCCTGCACATTCGTGAATATGGATGTAATCCAACTATCGAAAAGAAAGAATTGGATACAGAAATAGTAGAAAGAAATGATTGAAGATAACAAAGTTCCTATCATTCTAGAGAAGGAAGTTACCTAAACATATATATGGCCGTTGCTGTAAATATGAGGATGTAGTGGCACCGGATGCATAAATGTCACCTGTTCAACATCACGATAGACCTCAATTCACAATCATTTTTTAAAAGGGCCGAGAATAATACTCACGAAAAAGGAACAAGAATAATATTCAAGAATAAGAGAAAAAAAGATAATACAACAACAACAATCATCAACCCAGTGCCTCAAGGGCTACTGCATAAGCAGGGTCTGGGGGGAGGGTTGTACGTAATCTTACCCCTTCAGGTGCTACCCTAAAGGGAGGTTATTTCCGAGGACCCCTAACCTGAGAAGCACAAAAGCATAATAACCTACAAACATAAAGTATAAAGTATCAAAGTATAAGAGTATAAGAATATAAGAGTAAAAAATAACAGTCTAGACAAAAAAAGAAAATGAAAACTAATTTAATTACTAAAGGAAAACAAACCTGAGGGGCTTCCATGGGGTAGTGCTCGGGGAAGTCAACCTGAAGTCGATACGTCTCGTTAGCGTATAGTGTATCTGGTGCTCCATTCACTTCAATCAACCAACTTTTTCCATAAAAAGGGACTATTAAGAAGCAAACATATGAAGTTGTGACTAAGTAGAGAGTACGATATACGTCTAACAGATAATTCTACTTAATCACTATTTTGAAATAGCTTATTTATATATGTCAATATCGTATGGAGGACCAGTTCCGAGATTTTTCTTGTCCGAGGTAAGTTTTGACTAGTGGGCTCTTTTTTATAATGAAGGTGTCCAGATCAACTTAATCATATCTCAAATAACCACTTTACGTTATACAACAACAACTACAGACCCAGTGCCTCAAGGGCTCCCGTCGAAGCAGGGTCTAGGGGGGTGGATGTATACAGCCTTACCACTTTACATTATAATATCAGTTAATATATATATTCTTTATGTTATATACGTTTATATAATATATTATTCATATGCCATTATTCCTCCATAGAGGAGGTTTTCAGTAGAAGCAAACTCATAACAGAATTAATTTTTCAAAAGGGGCCCCGAGCTACTGCTTAAATTGTTTAGAGTTTTGACTGGCCTAAATCACACGCCAACTTTTTAGGCTTAGGTCACATTTGGCAAGCAATTTTTCATAGCATTTTTTATAACTTTTAGCTTTTTTTATTAGTCAAACAGCTAATGCAATATATCGTCGATTAAATAATATTTTTGGCCGGTCCCGACTTGGGACCAATGTGGTAAATAATATCTCGACTAATTAATAAATTTTCATGGTTCCGTGGATATTATTCTATTGAGGTTATACCGTAATACTGTTTGGTAAAAATTTTATTGGTAAGAATTCTCATAGTGTTTAGCTTTTGAAAAATGGCTTTTCAAAAGCTAAATAATTTAGTTTTTACCTTTTTAAACTCTGTATAATCAAATTATATTTATCATTTTACAATAATCTACCAATTTTAATATCTAATTTTATCAAATACATTACCCATAAGCTAATAGCTAACAACTAATCAATCAGCTAATAGCTAAACGCTAAATACTCACAGCTAACAGCTACAGCCAAACATAGCCTTGGACTAACCACAAACAAAATTCATAGGAAAAAAAAGTAAACTTTCAGCAATGAACGGACATGTTGAGAAAAACAGTTGTTTTGTAGCAGTTCGAAATTTCAAACACTTGAAGTTTTTGGATACTGGAGGAGATAAAAAAGAAAAGGATTTTAATAAAAATTACCTAAATCTCAGGTGCGATTTAAAAAAATCAGTTAGATTTTTTTAATGTCACACAGCTTTATAAAATTTTTCAATGTCACACCTTAATATAACGCAGTTAACATTTCATTAGTTTTTGCTGATGTGACATATAAAAAAATATTTTTATAAATATCAAAATTATTTTTAATATTTACAATTTTTTTTGATAATTTAATATTATTTTAAATGTAAATTCAAATTTTTAAATTTATTTTCTCTTTTTTTTTCCCTTCCAAAATCCGCATAAGCAAAGACTAATAGATGTTAACAAAATTAAAACGTAACATTAAAAAGTTTTGAAAAGTTTAGGTGTAACATTAAAAATTAGAAAATCTACATTTTTTTTAAACCGTACTAGAATTTATATGATTTTCAATAAAAAAAATTCCAAAAGGAAATTATGAAAGCAATAAAAAAAAGGCTCAAGCAATAGTAAAATTATTATTTTTTGGTAACAAGGAATGGGTTGCCCCAACCAACCCTAACCCATGAGGAGGCTTGCAATTCCCATGAATAGGTAAGTCATGAGTATATCCTCAGCGAGAATCGAACTCCTGACCCTTGGGCGATAACTGTATTGGTAAGAGATGCGACCAACTGAAACACCCTCATGATGGGACGAAATTAATGTTCCAAGAATACAAATTCCGAAAATTAATTGACCTTTGGAGATTATCAGAGACTTTGTGCTTAAATCCAGAGGGAGGATTGACATGCCACTGCACTAGTTCCTTTTGCAATCTGTTGCTCGCTATCTTGCTCAGCATCTGCACAATCACAACAATCAAAATCGAAATCATTTTGAATTTCATGTTCTATCTTGAAAATTGAAGTCGCAGTCCAATTCACCAAAATCAAAATATACAAATAATTTTGAATGCCACTGCTTAGTTACTTTCGTGGCCTATTGCTCGATGTAATTTCCAGGAAAATTATTACTCAGATAATGTGAAGTTTTAAAATTTTATTAATGAGATATTATTTTGTCAAAATTTGCAAGAGTTCTGTTGAAAAATGTTAAAATTGAACATAATTCAAAAATATATTAGTATATTCATTGAAATATGATATTTTTTTTTCAAAAAACATTCATCACACATTATTTCGGCAATATTAAGGTAGTTTATATTAGCGTTTGCACAATACGCTAAATTCTTTATGACAATGTTGGCATGACTTAATATAAAAGCAATCATGTATTACAAATGCCATTTTAGTATAAAATTGGTCAAATTTTTACAAAAATTCAAATTTCGACCTAGACTAAGTAGGTAATAAAATATTTAAGTCTTAGACTATCTCATTGTATACAGTAAAATGTTAAAATATTTAGGAGATAAATATTCAAATCGTAGGGCAATTAAGAGATAATTTCTGTAATTTCGTCGCAAATTGAAATCCAAAAAATTTTGAATAATCTCATTGCACTTGTTCCTTAATGTAATCTATTCCTTGCTATCTCGCTTAGCATCTACAAAAACACAAAATCAAAATCGAAATAATTCCGAAATTCATCTTCTATCATAGAACTATAACCGCAAATGAATTCATCAAAAGAAATTCGAGCAAATTTTATCGCAGGAGAGATTCATAATTCACGAAGGCCACGAGAGAGAGAGAGAGAGGAGACCTTGGGAGAAGTGGCGGAGGAGGTCATCATCTTTCTGCCGCGAGAGAGAGAGAGAGCAGACAGGGAGGGAAGAGGGAGAGAATGAGGGGGCGAGAGAGTGTGTGTATATATATATATATATATATGCGCGGAAAATGGTCGGCGTCGATTTTGCTTCATGCACCATTTACGTTACTCTCTCCACCATTTATCTTGACGACAAATACTAAGTTTGGTAAAATTTAATACGATATAATAATAGAAAATGAGCACGATATGAAAATAGTGGATTTAGGTTAGGGTTTTTGAAGTTGGGTTAAATTTAGGTTGACCTGTATAGATAATTGGGTTAAATTTTTATTTGATCTGTATAACTCATTTACAACACGCTTGACCTGTTTATGTACTTATATTAGGTATTTGAATAATATACTATTGTTATTATTTATATATTTTTGTTAGCCTATCTCATATAAGATAATTTAAATTGTATTTAGTAAGGTAAATTTAATAATTTTTTTTAATAATTATAAATATGTCATGTAGTTATTGCTTATATCAACCGTGACATGTATTATTGACGCAAGTTGACAAGCTAACTTTTAATGGAAAAAAGTCATCGATATAATTAAATAGGTAACCCGCAAGTTACCCGTTTAATAATTAGGTTTGGTCAGGGTTGAGAGTTCTTAACCCGTTGAATAAATGGGTTAGTTTCAGGTTGATCCTATTTCTAAGACAACACGCATAACATGAACACGAACACGACACAACACGGCACATTTGCCAGCCTTAACAAATACGTCAAAAAGAGAGATAATATAGGGGGATTATTTTACCTTTTGTAGTCCTAAATGTTTGCAAATTTATTACAGCTATGCATTTAATTTTTAGGTTCATTTAAGCTTAATCTAGGCTCATTTTTACCTGAATTTGGCTCATTTATGCTCAAACTTGGCTCAATTTGATATATCAAAGCTAGAAAAATTATATTATAATAAGTCACGCTTAAGGTTGTTTGGGCTAGCAAGCCTACGAGCTCGAGCTTCTCTAGGCTCTAACTTGACCCGATAAGCTAAACGAGGCAGCTCAGCTTGGCTCGAGCTTGAAATGAACTGAGCTTTTTGAGTTTTATGAGCCCGGCTCGGTTCACTTGCATCCTTACCTTCGACACTCCAACCTAGTTCTGTCTAAAATAGTCATCCATACATGAAAATAGAGAAGGTAATACCAAATCCAAAACCTTATACTCACAGGCACGAAGCCTCAACATCCAAAAAATTACAAAAATAAAACGTATGACCATACAAATGAACTATATAAATTTTGCACATGGTCGACTCATTGACCTTGCTCAACTACCACTTAAAAAATAATTTTTAACGACTCTACATGTCAGTCTAATAAGAATCTCGCATTGGAGTTATGAGAAAGAAGAGATCAATAGTCAAGTACGTTACTCTACCTAATACTAATGGGACCCCGCTAAGGCTTGAAATTGTATGTGGACCTTATATATTCCAACTCTGTGAATCAAGCCAATCGACTTTGACACGGTATCAAAGTGAGTGGATGATCCCCGGTCTATTCTTCGACACACTGTATTCTCGAAAAAAGGGGCGTATTTAAACATATTGCGTCGAGAAATTTCCATCCAAGAGGACGTAATTCCCCGTTGAATCAAAGATAACGAGACATGCAACCGATGAAGACTTGCAAGTGAGGGGTTATTAAGGACCCCACATATAAATATAGTTAAAATCTCACATTTGAGTTATAAGAGACGAGATCAACATACAAGTCAAGTAGATTACTCCAACTAATGCCTATTGATTTTAGGATAAAACGCTACTAAGGCTTATATACAAACCTCAAATACTCCAACTTTAGGAGTCGAGCCTAAAAACCCGATGAAATTTAGTGACATTAGCTAGAGCAAAAGTATGGCACATTAGCATAATTTGGGGGAAGTCCAATGAAAGCGGCTTCGAAGCATACATCACCTAATATTAAATATTGTTCATCAAAAGATTATGCTAATCGTATGTTTTAATTAAATAAAGAAATGATTATCAACTAAGTTTATAACCACCCAAAGCTTCAAATTCGGGTCAAGATTTAGGCTCCGTTTGCTTGGACAAAATATTTTTCGTAGAAAACATTTTTTTCTTGAAAAACTTTTCAACTAGCAATTATTTTTAAGTTAAGATTTTGCTTTTTTTATTCATTTAGGAACTCAATTTTATTATATTAATTTGTATTTGAGTCATGTTTAATTTATTTAATGTTGATTTGAGATCGAAGGAGTAAGATTAAAATGAAAAATATTTTCCCTTTCATGATGGAAAATAACAATCCCTTTTCTTATCTGCGCAAGAAAAAAAAATAACAATGGACTTATAATAACTGCTCAATACGAAAAATAAATGAGTAAAGATAGATATTTGATAGAAAATCTATAGTTTACTCGATGATCAATCACCACCGTACATTCATATCTTCTAATCACCGCCTTATATTTATATCTTACTAAGGGCTACGGTGTAAATGAGCCGAGTTGGCTTGCGAGCTCGTCACAAAGCTCAAAAGGCTCGGTTTGCTTTGAGCTCGAGCCAAGTATGGCCCAAGTCTAGCGAGGCTCGAGCTTGTAGGCTCGCAAGTCTAAACAAGCCTTTTTTAATAGAATATATTTGATTAAATATGCCCAATGAAGCCATATTTGAGCCTAAGCTTAAACGAGCCTAAATCGAACTTAAATGAGCCAAAATATTGAAAGCTAATTCGAAGCTTGTCAAGCTTAGATTGAGCCAAGCCGAACCTACGCTTTTGACAAGCTGAGCTCAAGCTTGAACTTTCCGAGCTTGGCGAGCTTCAAGCCGAGCCTCGAGCCTGGTGAGCTCGAGATCAGGTTGGCTCAAATACACCCCTACTAAGGACATGTTTAGCAAAGTTATAAAAAAACCACCTTCTTCAAAATACTTTTGTAAAAATTGCCTCCAAATGGGTATTCTATTTGAAAAAGTTTTCGTTATTACTTCTATTTTAAAGGATAAATATAATTTTTCTACTTCTACTCAAAATAGAAAAACATCTACTTCTATCTAAAAATACTTTTCTTTCCAAGTTAAAGACCCTAAAATGCTGCAAAAAAATGTTTTCTTTTTCTCAAAAAAAGCATTTTCTTCAAAAGAAGAAGTTTGGCCAGATAGGCCCTAAAACTCAATCCATTTCAATGTCCAGACACAATACAGTAACACAACTTAAAACACAAAAAAAATTAGAGAGAAATTAAAATACAATACGATATGACATGATCTGTTAAGAATTTCATATAAAAGTAGGGATGGTAATAGGGTGAAGCAAGTACGAGGATTGCCTCCTCCATGCTTGTACCCGCCACCCAAATCCATACCCATACCTGCCAAGAGTATGAAGTGGATACCCATACCCGACCCAGCGAGTACAAATCTATACTCTTACCCGCATGTATTCAACGGGTATCCATTACCCACCCTGTACCTGCCTTAATATAGGTACCAAAAGACTATCCATACCCACCCTATATTAGTTATTTAATATTATATTGTAGAATCTAATTACAATTTACTCTAGTATTTGACACAAAATTGACTAACTAAACCAAAAATATATTTTTTTTCTTACTTCTAAATAAAACAAAATACAATTGGGGTGAGTATGGTGGTATGGGGTTGGACGAGGCCGGTAACAAGCGGGGCAGAGCGGGTCCAACATCATACCCATACCCGTCCCATACTATGGCGGATATTGTAATCTATACGTACTCGTACCTGCTACCCGTTTCACTTGTACCCATACCTGTCCCAAACAGGGTGGTACCATGGATAACAGGTTTTATCCGCCTCATTGCCATCCCTACTGATGGGCTATTTTACCTAATATCAATTAGTTTTTAATGGAACCCCAATCACACTTGTATATAGATCTCATATATATTAGCTCGATAAATCCACATTTCAAGTTAGCACCCTGAAGGAGAAAATCTGCTTACATCTACCCTCTTATACCCTGCTTAGGCAAAAACACTTGTGACACCAAAAATATTGCAAAAAAAAAAAAAAAGGTCAGCTCAATAGATCAGGCATAAAGCTTGGTGAAATTTCACATGATTCAACTCTAACCTGACAAATTTCCAATCTCATGTTGCTATCATTTTTCATACTTCATTTGACACCGTGACAGATCCAGAATTTTAATTCGGGATAGGCTTGAATTACAAATTACTTTCACTTTCCACTTTATTCAATTCATAAATCGTATAATTTTTTATATTATCATTTAGAGTGAAAATTTAGCTCTTAGTTGTTACTAAATATTAAAAAAAAATTTGGATAACCTTATTTAAGGGGTCCAATGTATATATATATATTGAAAAATTAAATTCCATTCACACCTAAGTTGGGATTTTATTATCTTTTAAAATATTTTTATAAAAAATTATAATTGAATAACATATTTTTGTTAATATACGTAGCGAAAGGACTATAATTTTAAATAATGAATCCAAATTTGTGACTCAATAGAGTTCAATAAATAATTTTAGGATTATTTGTTGACCTTTTAATACTTAGTTTTCAATAATTATAAACAAGATATTACATATTTTTCCTACAAGTAAATTATTATAAATAAACTTAAACAAAAATTGATGTGTAAATATAAAAGTATAAATACAGAACTTATATGGTCTAAGTTACAGAGTTGAAAAAGTTTAAAAAAAATTGAAGTAATTTGCACAGAAATAAAAAACTTTTGAAAGTGCATAAGTAAATTACGTATATACAAACTAGTGGAACAATTGACATATATCAAAATTATTTATTTTGATATTTTCTCTAAAATATAAATATTTAATATTTTATACAAAAAAAAACGCTCTAGAATAGCAAGAAGTCTAATTTGATTATAGTGGAAAAAATCTCCTAAAATAAAACTTGGCTCATGTTGTGGGGGGGATTCGATCCCACATCCAGAGGAAAGCCTTGCGAGGCTTGTGACCACTAAGCTAAGATAGCAAGTTTGTATATTACGTGTTCATACAATACTTACAAAAATCCAGGGTGGGGTCTAAGCCCAACGTGGATCCGCCACTGATTCGACATCATTACATTATTTACACTATACAACACGACTATCGTTAAACAGGAATTTGCAACATCTTACATTCTAATTACACATATATAGCAAGCATGATTATTTTAGCCAAGCTTTTCTTTTATTATGATAATAAAAATTACTGGAAATAAAGGGCTGTTGGAATCACAGAAATCTTGCCTTTCAGACCAACGAGACGATTTCGATTCCTCTTTCATATCCAAGGAAATGCAGCATCACTCAGAACTATCAGTCAGCCTTCAGTGAACATGACTTTGCACTGAGAAAAATTGAAGATAGAAATCAGAATTCCATTGAATTCGTCACAAACTTAATCATCTTCAATTGCTTTATCTCCCTAACAAATAGTGTCTCGGCCAAACTTCTCTTGAAAAAAGCGACTTTTTCTAGAAAACACTTTTTTCCATATTCTAAGGGTGTTTGGAGAGAAAAGAAAAGTGCTTTTTAAATGGAAGCAAAAGTTATTTCTCTACTTTTAAGAAGAAGCAGGATAGTAACGTCTCTCTTTTAAAGTAGAAGTGGGAACGAAACCAAAAAATTTTCAGACAAAAAAACCCTAATTAAGAAATACCTTTTACAAAAATGCTTATGCAAACAGTCCTTATAAAAAAGAGCAGTTTTTTCACGATGTGACCAAACATGTCCCAAGTATTGGCATTTATTCCAGCAAAATTGTAATGCAAACTTGGTTCATGCATTATATGTTCTAAGTTCATCTATTGCCTAAGCTCATATATCTAGGTTTATGAATTCAAGTGTCATGCATGTATAGAGGCCCTAGTTCATTATCATACACCTTTACGCAAGCTATATATAGATGAGTCATATAGTAGTGTTATTGTCCAAGTCATTAAAAGAACGCATGTTTAGTGCATCTCCTCCTCATAATAAGTTATGATCACTTGATAGTTTATCATTTCCCTGAAAATCCAACTTCGTATCGTGTATTCTATTATTAGTCTTAAGTGTGTAGTCTAGTGAATCTAAGTACATTATTGGACAGTATTTAGAGTATTCAAAATCATATAGTATTATTTAATAGCCTCTACGCCAAACCCAAAAAGAAGCCTAGCTTTCGCTACCCATATGGCATCCAATGCCTCAAAGAGATGGCCATATTTGAATTGATGTCAAAAGTCATGCAAAAATTTGGCCAATACACATTACAAGGAATTAGTTAGAAAAAGTGGGTTATACCAGCATCATGTTACGTAAATGTACAAAAGAGATGGCCATATTTGAATTGATGTCAAAAGTCTTGCTTCTACTTTAAAGAAGAAACACTTTTTTACCGGTTATGCTCTGAAGTTTAAAAAAAAAAAAAAAAAGCTTCTAATTCTATTTAAAAGAAGTTTTCTTTACAAACCAAACATCCTCAAATCTTGAAAAAAGTTTTCTACTAAATGCTTTTTCCCGGAAAAGAGAGTTCGCTAAGCAGGGCCTAAGTCACCAAAACGATAACATAATGCCATCAAGCAAGCTTTCATGTTAGAAATTACCACTAAACTAAGCCCTTATTCACCACAAAGTACTCTCTAGCCACAAAGGTAAAAGATGACTTCATATCATTTCTGCAGAATTCTGGAGGAGAGATAAGACTTCTTTCAACAGTTCAATTGAAGCTCAACACTTGTGAATTTCGATAGCCACTTGGAATCAAATAATGAATGTTGCACGACAAAAATTATCCTAGCCGTTATGTTACAACGGGATTGCGACTATCACAACACACTACACGTTCGCAACACCAGTCTTTGCAATTCCAAGCCTGCAGTTAAAAAACATGGATAGCAGGGTGCACAAAAGCCCATAAAGAAGACAAAAATCCTATCATGAAAGGAGTGTATGAGAATGATCCAAGCCATAAACTGACATTGAAATATTAGAGAGAGCATGAGAATGAAGCTTTAGACAAGAGTATTCTCCTGGTAGTTCATGTCTTATTCCTTAAACCATACTCCAGGCTTGTTTGGCCAAACTGTGAAAAACCTATTCTTTTAGAAGTAATTTTCACAGAAGCACTTCTGTAAAAAGTCCTTCCAAGGAGTGTATTTGTGTCAAAAAATTTTAATTTTTTACTTCTGCTTCTATTTTAAAGGAGAAGCGCTATTTTATTGGCTTCTACTTCTATTTAAAAGCATTTTACTTTCCAAAACAAATGCCCTCAAATCTTGAAGTATTTCTTCATGAAAAACATACTTTTTTTAAGAAAAGAAGTTTGGCCAAAGAGACACTTCATCAGCACCAGATGCTAAATTTCCCATCAATTGATCGTAATTCTAATTCTTATCAAATATCTTTTTCTCCCTACCACTTGATTATGTAATTTTGTCACTGTCTTTTCTCCCTTCAATATGCAACTAAATGAACAGCCAGAACAACCTCCAGCAAGGTACCTTATACTCTTTATTAACATATGCCATCATGATCATACAAGCTCAGAATAGATAGCACAAAATAAAGCAATCATAGGTGGTATATAGGCCAGGTCAAAGTCTAAATTTCTTTACCTTCACTTGCTAGCACTAGGCGAACGTGGAAGAACTTTGTAAGGATTTAATATCCCATTTGGATCCATCAGTTTCTTTACCGAGACCATTAGCTGCACCTGCGTCAAATTTTAAATGAAATTTCCGATATTTATAAGGAAATCACGCCTGAGAAATTCGCAAGAGAAATATGAATTCTTTAGAACTAGTTAATGAAAATCTATGATTGTTTTAATATCTTTTCAAGTTGATTTGTGCAAAACAGCTAAGGCCCTAGTTTCCAACATGTAAAATCATACTAGTGAATGCCAAAGAAGGTATAAGCTAGTTCAGTTGGTAAAATATCTAGGGGGTAGTACCGGAAACTTGGGAACAAATCCCGCCTTAATCATAGGTGAGGGGATTTATGGGGATTTGGGGAAGGTTGCATAATGGAACTTCATATCATTTGTTTTATTTTAGAAAAAAAAAAAAAAGAAGAAAAGGAACCCTAGTGAAAGCATAAGTTCCACCACTTACTCCCTATAAGCCCTTTCGCTCAACCTTACTGCTTTCCAATTCCTCTCTAGGATTTATCAACAGCTAATTTATATGCCACGAACAATAAATCGGTAATTTACAAGTAGCTCCATTTTTACACCCTGAACCATAAATAAAGTTATGTTCTTCTCGTTTTTTGGCTATCCTAATTATTCGTTTTCTTTTAGAAGAGTATTGCTCCTAAAGAAGGCCACAAGAAATCATTTCGTAAAAATGTCATCAGGTTATTAAAAAAAAAAAAAAAAAAAAAGTAAAACAAATCTACTACTCCCTGAGCCCTAAATGAAATGTCTCACTTCTAGTCCTTGTCACGTGGGAAATGTGGGCTGTACTTCCATAATTGTCCTAGAATTTAAGTGGTGGTGTTCACGACATAACCGACGCTGAATGATCACAAGAAAGTTATATGAACAACATAAGAAAAATTACTAATGACGAGGCCATGCCAAATTTTAGACTCTCTCTTTTAGGAACGGAGGGAGTATTCCTCAAAGCAAAATTTCCAAAGAATGTGAAATCCAAGTTTAAAAGAAAGAAAGTTCAAGTTTTAACTAATTAGCAAACATCGCTTACCACTTCAGGAGCCTTACTGTAGTGAATCTTATTTGCCTTCATCAGTCCAAGACCATGCTCTGCGCTGATACTCCCGCGGTGATTAGATGTCCATTCATAAACAAAGGGTTCAATATGTGCTAAAATCTGCAGAATTCGCGATGCAATTATACGATGGAAATAGAATTTCTTCAAACTGATACTCTAGTAAAATAGATGGAGAAGTAACTTACAGCATCATCATACTGAGGAGCTGAAATATTGAGATGCAAGTTCCCATCCCCAAGATGGCCATATCCGATTACGTTAGCTGAAGAACCTGACAAATATGATTAAAGGTTAAAAAATTACAAATTAATATATTTCTTTCAAAAGGGATCACCGCAAACAATCACTAATAGCCCTAAAAATAAGGATTCAAACAGTGATAGATTGTGAGTTTCCGACAACAAAAACAATAGCCTAGTGCCTCAAAGAGGTTCCCGCCAAGGCAAGTTATGTTGGGAGTTTCTGTTCCCTGTAAAATGAAACTAATAGCCGGCTATTGGATAAGACATTAGAATCTGCCCAAAAGACTTAGACACATGCTCATGCTGTTGAGGGTGCAAGTCAGTTTAGAATATACCAAGCTATGTTCCAATCTGAATCAGGTTATAGATTTAGAATGGAATTTTGGAAATGAAATCTGGAATTTGAATATGTTGAAAACATTGGTGTATGAATGTGGGATGCAATTGAGAAATTCAATCCCATATAACAACCAGTATTCTTCTTTTTTTAAAACATCAATGTTCTAATGGAGTTTTTCTTCATGGGATGGATTTAACGGAGTTTTTGTTCGGTTTAGTGCTTGCCACTTAAACAAACGAAAGAAAAAAAAAAAAAAAAAAGAAATCCACGTTCTTTAAGTGATCACAACCCTCAACTTCTTTTAAAGAGAAAAACAAAATTGTCAAATTAAACCCATAAAACCTACATTCTTACTAAGAACATCACTGTTGGTCCTTTCTCACTCTCTTATGTGCTCCTTCAATCTCTCTCTCATGACACCAATGGTTCAGACCATTCATCATTACCATTGTGATGCATGCGCCAGCAATACGCCAACTTTATACGGATGAACAAGAGTCTAGAAAGCCTCTTAGAAAAGACAAAAAAGTATGTGTCAATGCTAAGACCACAACGCAACCACGAACCACAGTTTGATTTGAGGATGATTCATACCATTCCAACAAAATGACAGCCCCACATAATGTCTTGACGAAGAGGTTTGTCATGCTTCATGACCCTCTAGCATTTAGAAAAGTAAATAAAACTTAGAAAGTATACTTACCAAGCCGCATTCGCATTTCCTCAACAAGATCATACAATTTTTCAACAGGCAACGACAAGTCGTACTTGTAGACAGCCCCTGCTCTCATCAGTGCCTCTGGTACACCCTACAAGATACTGTATTTCAGCAAATCACATCATAGCTACAACAGAGAGTTAAACAAGAGATTGGCACGGGGAACGATTTCTTTCTTGTTAATATAAGGACATTGGCAGCTTCCTTATGGGCTTGGTGACTTGCAGTACGAGAGATGAAATACTCAAGAATAACACTCGTTATCTTTTTTGTCAACTGAAGAGTTCTGACATGTATTCACTGGAAATTGAGAGGCTAGTGATAAACAGAATAGCAGCCATAAAATGATTTTCTTTTGTATTTGGTTGGAATGAAATGAGTAACACATTGAAAAAGGTTATCAGTTATATTGCTTTTCTTCATTTAATTGCCAAATTCCAAGATCAAACATTATGAGCGTGCGCTAACTGAAACTGAATAGTCCTGATGATGAATCAATGCAAACACCAGCACCCCCCCCCCCCCGCCCGGGCGGAAAAAGTAAACGAAACAAACAAACAAGATATGGCATATAAATTTGGGAAGTACTAACAAGATGCACAAGCGAAAAGGAGGAATAAAGAACAAAGATCAACCTCACGAATTCGCCAAAAAGATGATGCTTGGTTTATGTCTTGTGCAATGACACCATCAGATAACAACCCGCTTTCCATAGAACGAAATAGGAAGCTCTCGAGCTTCTCCCTGAGAAAATAAAAATCAATCAATTTGAACCCTTGAACTTGTTCTGTTATGAAGTGACTCATTAAGAGGAAAACAATGTAAACAAGGCTAATGCGATATACCACACTGTCATACCCATTAAAAGGAAAGTACTAGCCAAGAATGGCTATCAATAACACATAGAAGAATGTTGGGGAAAAAAGATATGACAAGACCTTGACAGACTGATGTTTGAGCAATCAAAGTTTTATTAAGGCAACTGAGGTTAGGGATTTGAACCAAGGACTTCTTATGCCATAGGAAAACCTCAGCCTTGACCGTGTTTCACCACTAAACCAAGGCCCATTGGCCCCATCAAACAAAGATGCATGTGCTTTGCTTATGAAATAGGAACCCAACCACAGGTCCTTCAAAATGACCATTAGAATAGACGATGGAAGCAAGCTTTACCACAATATATTAACCTAAACAAACATGACATCATTCAAATAAGATGAAAGAAAAAGATCAGTCAGCGTCTTATGATATCATTCAGAGAAGACGAAAGCAAAAGATCAGTTGGTGTCATGGGTCATATACCACAAGAATCAAAAAGAATGAAAGCAAAAAAAAATGACACCTATTACCTGTCATAGGATTCGTCGCTCCCGGTTGTCTCAATCAAAACATAAAAATTGTGCATTGAAGGAGGCAGAGGATTCCGTACACCTTCTAAGTGATTTAAAACCTATTGCAGAATCACTTATTAGAGTTATGTCAGACTCTAGCAGGAATTAAACATGAACAAGGGCATTCAATCAGGAAAAATACATGATCAAGGTCATGTTTATCCTTACTGCAAAATATTATTTTTTTTCAGTATCACCTTTGGAAGATAAAGTTTTTAAAAACCTCCGCCACAACAAATCAGTTTAGTGTTTAACCAAATCACAAAAGAGCTTTTGGCACTGTTATGAGTGTTTAGCCATCGTTTTTAATTTTGACTGTAAGTGCGGGTATTATTGTCTTAACAATTTTTAACTATTGCTTCTAATTCAACCTTAAAGGAAAACCTTTATCTTTTGCTTGTCTTTGAAAGTAGAAAATAAATCACACTGCCATTTAAGAGCATTTTGTGCGTTCGCCAAACACCCATATAAAGTTAGTAAAGTGCTTTTTTCTGGTCAAAAAGTGCTCTTTCTTTTCCGATAAATTTAAATTAAAAAAAAAAAAAAAAAAGATTTCACCAGTCTCCCAAAAGGCAAAACAAGCTCTACATCACCAATCTTACAAAATGGAAGAAATCAGAGACGTTCATAAGAAAAATATACTGGAACAATTAGAAAAAAATTTCGCCAAAGCAATTTAGATAAAACATCATACAAATAATGCCCTATCCATTTTATCCCCTGAAGAATATCGGAAAAGCGTAATAAATCGTAAATGGAAACAGATTTGGCTTTCAGCAGTATTAAGGCCACCGCATCATATGGCTAGACATATGATATCATAAAACATGCTTGCAAATATTAACTACAAACTCAAAAAATCAAATAATAACATAATGCATTTTTATTTTACGTTAACCAGATGTTGGACAAGGCATTAGGTGCGAATTGCATCAACGAGTCAGAACTCCATGACTCAAACTTTGACTGCAAGGCTCGACTTGGCCCATGTAGTTTCCTAAAGAAGAGGGAGTATTCATATATTTAATGTATAGAATATATATACTGTTGTTGTACATGTGATCAAGACAGCTGAACATGGACCCACCAGTCTCTGCAAGACAGAGAAATACCTCCTTTCTGATCAAATAATTTTCCCCTCTCCATTCAAAGAGAGTATATAAGAGAAAGGGTGTGTAGCGTGGGCGATAGATACTACAAAAGTATAACAAAAAATAATAGATAAAGGAAAATCGAAAGGCAAACGCAGCATGAGCTTGAACACAGATCCTTCAATGTTGGCAAGGCCATACGATGAATGCTTTTTTCACCAGTAGACGCATCCTTCACAAGATAGACTACAATATCTTATTCTAAATCTATGAATCTCTATCTGAATTTACTAGGCTCTCCCTCCAGTGCCGTTTTCAAAGTTGCCTTCTACTTGTGTTTCTCCATAATGCTTCCTTGGAACAAGTTGTTCTTAAATATCATACAGATATATCTGAAAATTAAGAGACTAAAATGGATTCAGATCCAAGTGGTTATTTGAGGTGCTTAGTGTGGTTGGACATGTGCTTGCATGAGCAGGTTTCTGTGTAACGTTGTAGAAGTTGGAAGTATGAGAACTCATTCTATGTTCTCCATTCCGGGGAACCAGCAAGAAAACAAGAAAAAATTTGAAACTTAAACTTGTGCAGGGTAAAGACACAGGGAATAATATTAAACAGAAGTCAGCACCATGTAAAACAGTACAGTGTACATAACATTGGCATAGGTTAATTGCAGGACACTCAAACAGGAAACAGACGACAAAAACGTACAAATTATTTGCCACCTACCTATGATCCACACACAAGTACCCATTCGAGTAGAACAATAAAACTAGCCAGGCAAATCTTTGTATAAATCAAGGATAACTTACCAGGTCCATAGACTGGCAATCTAAGAACTCGAATGCTGATAAAACCTCTCCAAGTCTTCTTTTGGCTTCCAATAGAAGTTTCTGACAGGTAAGTTACATAGATGAACAAAGAGTATCTAGTTACTTGATTATAAAGAAACATTAGGTAACATTATCAAGAACCCGCGAGAATCAACTTGGCAAGCGTCATCTTCACACTCTAGGACTAGCAAATTGATGAATGGCAAGATCTTCAGAATTCAATTGCAATATATTGTAAAAATTGCTTCAGAACATTACACAAAGCGGAAGCTAAAATCACCAATAGATTGACAGAACAAGAGATTAATCTCACAAAAAGAATACAAGCTCCAAAACCATTTGAATAGTATTGATTCAACATTCAGGGAATGCAAAGTGTGTGTATGAAATCTGAATGATTTGCCTCAGTTCAGCTCTAAGTAGCCATCAGACATTATGTATTTATACTGTATTGAAGAGTTGGACAAATGAAAAATTCAACTGGTTTGACCAGTGATTTAGAAGGAGCAGTTCCTAGTACGAATTGTTTCTCCTGCCTAACTGCACGTTAAGTATATACAACACTCGTACAGAGGGTATTTTGTAACTGGGCTGGTAGAAGGGGTGCCTTTTTCCTTCAATCTCAGGTTCAACGACTTGTGGTCGTGCTCTCCTTTGATTTTGGGACGTGCATTACATTCATTTAAGTACAACTTAGCACATGATTCAAGATAATTGATATCAGCATTGACCTGCAAATGCATGCCATTTTACCTTTTGAGGCTTTAGTTTCTAACTTGTGTCAATGCATCTTTCTCCCGCTTCGATTGTTCATTGCCAAATGACAGCCAAACCATGAAAACCAGAAGGTTTACCACTACAATAGCCCTAGTTTAGTGTGTTCAGTCATCACTGACCAATTCCATTAACAGTTTTAAGGACTGGCAGCCTGGCCTTCATGGTCTGATTGGGTTTAGACGACAATTCAAGAATACTCTATGATTAAGGAAAGGAGGAACATGTCTTCCCTCCAACCAAATGAAGCATAAAATACATATACTTAAAAATATTTTTCAAAATGAAATATCTGCTCCAACCAAACAGTACATAAAACTGTCATAACTGAAGTAAACCAAAGAAATCAAGCATTGCTTCACTATGTGTTTGCTATATGGATTTTGCAGGAGAATGCATGATGAAAGAGACTAACATAGTTTCACTAGCGATCAGCTACCATACGCAACATTCCCCAAATGCGCTGGGAATGTAGT